>JAAIIK010000174.1:452278-468048 GCA_014706435.1 Silurus glanis
CACACACACACACACACACACACACACACACACACACACACACACACTGGTATATTAAATGTAATTTATAAAAAAAAAAAGAACATGCTTCTTGTCAAATGCTATGCCTGATTCAACCACTCTGAAACTCACAGTGGATCCTAACAAATCAAATCAAATCAAATTTTATTCATCACATACACATACATACAGGGAACGACATGCAGTGAAATGCTTTATACGACGGTCCGGCATGAGGGAATAGGATGGGTAAAAAGAAAAGAAAAGAAGGCAGATAAATAAAGTATAAAGTATAAAAAAAACTATATAAAATAAAATATAAGAATATAAAGATATAAAAGATATATAAAGATATATGTATGTGAAACAAAGAGAAAAAGATGTATATACAAAAAAATTCTTATGGCAGTAAACAGTGAAACAGTAAACAGTAAACAATGTGTAACAAAGTGTAAACAATAGACAATTTTAGTGGTGGGTTGTCCATAAAGTGTCCGTGTGCGGTATTGTGTGGTGTAAAGGTCCGTAAAGTGTGCATGTGCAGTATGGTGTGGTATAAAAATAAAATAAAATATAAAGTGCACTGTGCTGTGCGAGTCCAGAGTTTAAAGTGTCGTGGTGCGAAAGGTGAGATATGTATAGAGGGGAAGAGTGATGATGGAGAGAGTGGGCCAGTTTTTAGATCCTAGGTGTTTCCTGATTTAAACACCGAATGGCCTGCGGGAAGAAGCTCCTCCTCATTCTCTCTGTGTTCGCTTTCAGGGAGCGGAAGCGTTTCCCTGAACGCAACAGAGAAAAGAGTCCATTGTTGGGATGGCTGAGGTCCTTCATAATCTTCCTAGCTCTGGTCCAGCACCGCGTGCTGTAGATGTCCTGCAGGTTAGGGAGCTCAGTGTGGATGGTACGTTCCACCCTCTGGAGGGCTCGTCTGTCCTGCATGGTGCTGTTCCCAAACCAGGAAGTGATGCTACCCCTCAGAACGCTCTCAATGGTGCAGGTGTAGAAAGTCTTAAGCACCTGAGAGGGAAGTTTAAAGTCCCTTAAGCGTCTCAGATGGTACAGACGCTGCCGGGCCTTCTTCACCAGGGTGTTGGTGTGACAGGACCAAGACAGATCCTGTGTGATGTGAACACCAAGGTACCGGAAACTGTCCACTCTCTCCACTGGGGTCCCGCTGATGTTTATCGGTTGGTATGACCGCTCCCGCTTTGTGCTGAAGTCCACGATCAACTCCTTAGTCTTGCTGACGTTCAGGAGAAGGTTGTTCTCCTGGCACCATCTCTCCAGGTTTTTAACCTCCTGTAGGTAGGCCTTCTCATCGTTGTTGGAGATCAGACCCACCACAACAGTGTCGTCAGCAAACTTGATGATGGTGGTGGAGTTGGAAGTGGCCACACAGTCATAAGTGTACATTGAGTAAAGCAGGGGGCTCAGAACACAACCCTGGGGGGCACCAGTGCTGAGGGTGAGGGTGGATGAGGTGTGTTTTCCCACCCGTACGGCTTGTGGTCTGTCTGTCAGAAAGTTAGAGATCCATTGACACAGCGGCAGGCTGAGTCCCAGGACCTCCAACTTAGAGGTGAGTGTGGAGGGAATTATGGTGTTAAACGCTGAACTTTAGTCCACGAACAACATCTTAGCATCTTAACAGTGAGGTCAAGATTTTCATTCATCTCTCAGTCATCCCGGTTTTTCAGCAACTATCAGGGGCACATTTTATCTATTCATGTTTTGGAAAAAAAAAGTACGCTCTTCCTTTTAGACCTGAATCTCTTTGACTTTAAGATTCAGTGTTTGCTATTATAATACAGTTCATTTCAGTCCACTAAATTAATTGGAGTAAATATATATATTAAATATATGGTCATGTTGGGTCTAAAACATGACGTTACATGTTTAAAGAAACGTTGTTTCAAAGCAATATCACAATCGCAATCTTGCTATATATATAAATGTGTGTGTGTTTGTCTCTGTGTCTGTGTCTGTGTGGTGTGTGTGTGTGTGTGTGTGTGTGTGTGTGTGTGTGTGTGTTTGTGTGTGTGTGTGTGTGTGTGTGTGTGTGTTTGTGTGTCAGTATATTTTTTGGTTCATGTTCATCATGGTTTATTAGCTGCCCATTCTTCTTAAGAAATTCTCTAGTAACTTTGTTTTTCCAGCTTCTGTCCCCTTGGCCCCCTTGGTATCGTTTTGCACTTCCGTCTTGCACTTGCAAATTAATTATATTTTTGTAAGAAGACAAATAATTTGCAGTTCTTAAGAAAAATGTGCAGTTTATTCGCTCAGGATAAACAACTATCACAAAACATAGACAATTTAATTATTATTTAACCAGTCTTTAATCATCCAGGTAACAACATACCATTAAGAAATACTGATTCATTCGTGTATATTGTATGTATGTGTATAATATGTGAAAAAAGGAGTGAAAAAAATGATCCCTCTCACTTATATTTTAACTATCTTTCGAAGTGTGTCTCATCTTTGTTGACTTTCCCTAAACAAAGGATTGCTCTCTTTTACATGGTTTTTCTGTTTATCCTGAATTTTCTTCTATGACATGGTCATGAATTTTTCTCAGGCAAATTATCTATTATTATTTTTTTATTTAAACTTCCCTATGGGAAGTGTTATTTCACTTTTGACAATCAGATCTCAGTGCAAACTTTGTTTCAATATCATTAGCCCAGTCAGGTTATGGTCAATCTAATGGTAATGAGACTCTTTTTATATTAACTCTTCTACATGTTTCAAAAAAACATTTTCAAATCTGTCTTTCATTGGCCTCAATGATCAGAATCCTGAGTTCTCTAAGTACTGTTACCAAGACATTGGCTTCTGCCCTTCATCCATATCACAGATGGAGTATTTTGCTATTACCACAGCTCCTCACATATGTGTTTTACAATTCAGCTATAAACCATACCAAAGAAGCAGGACACACTTTTGTTCATAATTATTAAAAGACACTTAATAAACTCTACAAATCCTGGCATGTGATAAAATCCTCTTAAGTAGGGGTGTTGACATTCAAAGTTATTTGAAAGAAACTTGAAACGTGCCAGGAACCTGCTCATTCAGCATGCTGGACCTTTAACCTCAACCCTTGAGAACTTACACCATCTGATGCTTAACAAATTGCAAAACAAAACTACTGGGCCACTTAAGGCTTTTGTGAGTGAGGTCTTTAAAAAATAATGGACATCCATGTACACGCTTTAGTTGTGGCATGGCATATAAGTGGGAAAGTGGTTAAGATAATAGACTTTTAGATTTCAGGTTTATTAGTTCAACTCCACGTAACAACAAATTGCCTCTCCTGGTCCTCTGTGTAAGGCTTAAATGCTCAGGTGTGTAACTGAGTTACCTGTATGTTACTATGGATAAATATTTTGCATTAATGGTAACAAAGAGACTTGAGAGTGACACAAGATTTTATTTATGCCTTACATATATTTCATAGCAGTATGCTTACTAATTACTATTCATTGGGTAAATTAAACAGGGTGGGGTGACTAAACTGTTATTTAGGTGGAACACACAGTAGCACCAACCAACCAACAAACATGTCATGACAACATAAAACACACAACCTCTTAAAATGTTTGTAGATTGGAACACATCCTGAATTATCAAAGAAAAACGAATAAACTGCGAATGAACATCAGTACAAATATTGACTCTCTCACCAAGATTTCTAGTGTATTTTTTTTTCGGTCATGACATCCTTGTGCTTATTATAAATAGGGGAGTTTCATGGCAGTGGTAAAACACTACATTTTCAGTTTCATCCTCAACACATACAGCATCACAATGGTCTTGCTTTTGGTCACTTTGCTCACCTGTAAGTTTCTTTCCGACTTTTTTCATAGATAATAATACCTCTAATATGATACCTTTAAAATGCATCAGGGGTAACAGTGACGAGGTGTGAAGGGTGAAATGCATGTTCTTGTAATAGTAAAGTATTTGTATTTTGCCTCACAGTTTTGATTGCAGCACCGGACCTGCGTGTTTCTGGAAGTAATGTTTGAATTCACGAAAACATCAATAGTGAATTTGAGTAAATGTAAAATATTTCAGGCTTAAACATCTGTTTGAATAATGTATTCTTTTAGAGACTGTAATTACCTGCGATGGTCATGTCCAGCGCCTGTCTTGTGGTAAGCTTCGTTGTTCTACATTTAAGCTTATTTCTAAACTTTGCAATAATGTGACATTTTCAGTTCAGGTTATATCTGCAAGTCATATTTAAACCTGTGACCTAAACTTTTTATACAGCTTACTCCATAAAGAGTTTAGGTCCCAGGTTTAAATATGCCTGAACTGAAAATATATATATACACATATATACTGTTGCTAAATTATATGCTAATATATTTCGATGTCTTAAGCCACTGGAGTGATACAGGTGACGTCTACTGTATTCGGTCGTACAAGCCGCCAATTCTGTACTTTGAATCGTCCTGCTTCTCAATTTGCTAGAACTAACTGTGCCTTGAGGACTTCTACAATTGCCAGCAGGTATAGTGTTTTTTGGCTTATCATATACATACTAGATTTACCCCTAGTGCCAACACTATTCTGGTAAACAGCAATTTGGCAGCAATTTCAATTGTTGTTATATTTAATAATGTTCCTGAAATGCAAAAAAAAAAAAAAAAAAAAGGCATACATAGCATGTATTGTTAAAACCTTTAATAGATTTATATTTGGCTATTTTGTGCTTGGGTGTTTTATTTGCTAAGGATCTACATGAATGTTGAAGAGCTTTAAACAGTTGATGAATTGGATAAAACATAATCTACAGTATATCATGCTTATTTTACCTTCCTATTTAAGAAGACTATAAATGTGATTAATATGTCAAATCAAAACAATGAGTAAACAAGTAAATAGTTGGCCAAGTGGTTTGGGGAATTTTTTGTTTTTCCAGCTTCTGACCCCTTTTACACCTGCGTCTTTATGATTTCCGGCTCTTAGGTATCTTAGGAGTGTGTGCATGTATATTGACATAATATATTTATGTGTAGTATAAATATAATTGGAGTAATTGTGCCTGTTTATCCCAAACAGATGCAATGGACGAAGAAATTGTGAGGTAAAGACTGATTTACTTGGCAGCCCTGACCCATGCTATGGAATTTACAAGTACTATCAAACCACTTACAACTGCATCACTGGCCGTAAGTAATGTTCACTTAAAACACACTGATTTTGATTCAATACTGATATACTCACAGTAGACAACACACTGCAAATCTCTGCTGCAGTTTATGTTTAAACATTACATGGGTAAAGAATATGTGCTACAAGATGTTTTTTCATGTGCAAGGTATGTGTTACTTTAGGAAACAAATGGCATGCTTTTCTAACATGCCATTTTTAAACTTGTTGCTTTTTTTTTTAAAAGAAAGAGAGAGATGTAATCAAGTGTGAGAGAGTGTGTTTTTCCATACTTCTCATCTCATCTTCTCACTTCTCATCTCTTCTGCATGCATTTTTGTCTTTTTTTTTCTAGGAGAGGTTGTGATCTGTGAGCAGGGCTACAAAACACTGAGTTGTGGTAAGAACACTTGAGCTTTGTCATTAAGCTGCTGAGTGTGATTACAGCAGGTTAACCTGTGTCTCTGTGCAGGTGATAATATGATTCAGATCATAAATGCGAACTACGGACGTTCTGATTCAAAAACCTGTTCCAATGGACTTCCTGCTCATTTGACCCAGAATACCAACTGTTATGCCCCAAGAACCTATTCAATTGTAGCCTCAAAGTAAGTTGTTTTTTTACTTGGAAGATGATAAACAAACTTAGTGATCATTGGTCATAAAGGCAATGTAAACATATGATGTTCATTTCATGTCATTTCAGTTGTAATGGACGGAGAAGTTGCCAAGTGGAAGCTTCTTACAAAATCTTCACAGATCCTTGTTTTGGAATTTCGAAATACCTTACTGTGTCCTACAGATGCATTCCAGTACAAAGTAAGTAATCTGCTCGTTCTAGCAATTAATTTTAAAAACAAACACATGCATTTAAATTATGAATAAAAGAAGGTTGAGGCAGAATAACAATAAGTTAAAATAGTCTTGGAAAAATTCAGAGACAGTAAAGCAAGCCCAAGTCATGACCCTACTGTAGCTCCAATGTGCTCAGCCAGTAATCTGGTGTATTTTTGATCACATTAGCATTCCCATCAGTTTCAAAAAGGTTAATTTTGGTTCCAGAAAACATCTGGCTCATTTCTGTAATTCTTGCAAGTTGCAAGCTGGACCACTGATTCTTGATGCCACTGACTGTTGTTTTGTTTTTATTTTTCACAGCTTTAGAGTCTGCAAAGAATAAAAGTTATAGTACGAATATATAGTAGACTTTATTATAATACAGAGATAAATAAGTTGTAAAATTTGCAATGAATCTTTCTTACAGGGTTGAGTGTGACCTGTGAAGGCCGCAATGCTGTGCTGACATGTGGTTTGTGCTCATTTTCATATTTATACATTGTACAAGAATGCGTTAAATGCTACCTATATCAGAACAAAGATTTAAAGACTATAAATGCAAGTATTGATTTGATTTACCTTTGTGTAAATATTCTTATTTTAGGTGCTCGTCGTATAAGGATCGTAAGTGCTAACTACGGCCGAACCGACCCCTTCACGTGTACTGCAGGACAACGTCATACAAGACACTTCAACAGAAATTGCTACGCACGTAACACACTCAAAAAGATTGTAGCTAGGTAACTGTGATCTTATCGAACTGTGATCTTTATCATTACCACACATGACCATAATCATTAATATACTGATATGTATGGGGAAAAATAAAAAAACTTTTGTTGTGCTTTGGTTGTAGATGTGGAGGACAAAAAACGTGTGTGGTGCCTGCTACAAATCGTGTCTTCTCTGACCCCTGCTTTGGCACCTATAAGTACCTCAGAGTTGTGTACTACTGTGTCTAACTGTAAGTTATAATCTCTCTCTCTTTAATACTGAGCCACACAGCAGCCTCACAGCTTCACAACAGCCTCAGAAAAACCTTTTTATTTAACAAAGATTGATGCAGGTTTCATTTATATGCTTAACATAGGTGATAACAGGAAGCAAATTCTACATATAAAATGTATAACGTCATTAATTTTATAGGTAGAAAGTGGACAAGTTGATGATGTACATTTGCTTATAAATAATGGAGCAGCAGAATACAACAATACATTAAGGTTTAGCAAAGTGTTTGGGCATGTTTTGTCCAAAATCCCATAAATAAATCCTGTACGATTAGCGGTTCAAGCAAACTTATCCAGCAGCAAAAACCACACTTTATTTAAAATCACAAAGACAGTTTTTCTGCATACTGATGTTTAATGTAAACAGGAAGCTGATTGTTCCCATGAAGTGAACATTCTGAAGCATCTGCATGTTTTTATCCACTCTCTCACTGTGTGCCATTGGCGGTGTTTTAGCACAGCCAAAAGATTTCATTATCAAAGTCTGTGGTACAAAAGGAATGAATAGATTCATTCTTTCAATTCACCCTGTCTTTCATCAAAACACACCCCGTCAATTTTTGCTTTTCATATTAAACAAAAAAGTGGGAGCCCAAGTCACTATAAAGAATATAAAGGCAAAAGTAGGCATATAAGTAAATAAAGAGACACAGATAAAATCAAAATGCAGAAAATGTTTCATTTAACTAAATATGTAATTAATGGCAAAATATACAGTCAAATATACTTGTATAGAATAATTTAAAATAAAGTTTTTCAAATGGTCCTTTAGCTTTGATATAATTACTATACATTTCAAGAACATTCAACAGATTTGACATTACATACAGTAATTATCCCAAGTACAGTACATACAATATATAAAAAATATTTTATTTGCATTACTAACCCTATTTTTTTTTTCCTGTTCCAGCTTTCTCACCCAGTGGAAACTCTTCAGTCTGAACAAATCAGACCAACTTTTACATATTCAGTCATGTAGACATTAGATGCAGGAGCTCTGGTGTTGGTGCATATAACATTTGAATGTTATTAATTGCTGTAATGATTTTATTTCTGAAACTTAACTCTTTTCATATAAATGTAAAAGCTTCATTTTAAACAACTTTACTAATGATGCAATAAACTGTTCTCTAAATGCAAGCATAACAAGAATGAGGATCTACTTTTTTTGGGGGGCAGAACTGATGCAGAGATATTCAAATTCAGACAGTTTATATAATCCAAAGCGGTGTTCTGTGTTTTCAAGTCTAATAAAAATTTCAAACCAGTGGTGGATGAAGTACACAAACCATGTACTTGAGTTAAAGTAGATACATTTGGAAAATATGACTCCAGTATAAGTAAAAGTGTCCCTTTAAACTTTCACTTGAGTTAAATTACAAACGCATTTGCTTTCAGATGTACTTAAGTATCCAAAGTGCTATGGTTTATTATGGCTATAATCTTCTTTTTATTATTTTTGTCACAAGACTCTTTGCCTAATTAACTCAGCAAATGTATGTGAAAAGACTCTAATGTTACTCTTGGCACACCAATCGATTAATAGAATGATATTAATGAGGCAAACACTGATTGATGGCTATTAAAATGATCATGAGCCCAAAACTATTTCTTTTCTTAAATATTTAAAAAAAGAAACGTGCAAATGAGGCCACGGGTGTTCTGGCATTTTTGAGTCAGGAGTTTCTTCCATCATTTATTCGTCTCAAAATGTTCTGCTTGCTGTTGAACTGATGCTGAACTGTTTCTTCCACTTGGTGGCATCTACTTATTACCAACATACAGTTGGTAACGCAGTAACAGTTGGTTAAGTACAGTAACAAATTACATTTATTTTTTATTAAAAAGTACTCAAGCAAAACGTGCTTAGGCACTCTGAATCACTGAATTACATGTTATGTTCTTGTGGGCATTTACAGATAATTAATACATTAAAAACAAATCATTAACTAAAGAGAGGGTTTTTTTGCATCATATTATGACACTTAACACTTTCCTCGATTTGAATAGCCACAGTTCAAACAATGAAAGATTTCTGAAGATCGGGAGACCATGAGTCAATGTAGAATCAAAGAGATTGTTTCTTCTGATCCATAATCCAAATCTAGGTTTTTATACTGATGTGGACATGCAGAAGACACTTGGTATCACGTGAAAAAACAAAACAAAGACAAAAACATGGTGACAAAAAATAGAGAAACAGAAAAGCAGACAAATGTTTACATGAGTGGATGAAGGACAGAAACATAACAAATAAAAAATCCAGGAGGATCGATTCATAATAATCAAATCACTTATCTTCATCACATAATAATCCCCCCCCTTTGGATGACCCTAAACGTGTCTGTAAAAGCAAACATCTACAAACATAGAGTGATAATGTCATATAAAATGATATAATGTTAGATACAGGCATTAGGGCTAACAGGACTCAACACAATTGTAGTTTCTGTGATCTGAGTCTGTTTCAAGCGCCTAGAAACACACAAGGAACAACACTGTTCCGGCCTCTCTTTCACTTTTGCCCTCCTCCTTCCCCTGCCTCTCTCTGACCCCCACCCTCCTCCTCCTCCACCTGTGTCCACCTGTGTTTCCTCTAACAAAAGGTGAATTATCCCGGCATCACAGGTTCAGGGGTATGGTCTGGCTTGATCTGTTGGTTATGTGGGGAACGAAGCATTTCCAAGAGCAGTGGCAAGTGATGAAGGTATGTACACCGATCAGGCATGATATTATGACCACCTGCCAAATATTGTGTCGTCCTGACCCGCTGATGCATGGACTCCAATAGATCTCTGAAGGTGTGTTGTGGTGTCCGACCATTTATGCTTTGTGGCAGGGCGCATTATTCAGACAAGCAAGGTATAAGCAAGCTTCAGACAGCTGTTTAAAGAGGCTAGAACATCCTGTGGAACCAAAATGTACTCTTGAAACCATTAATGTTTGGGGTTGCTTCTCAGCCTAGGGAGTTGGTTCACTGACAGTTTCACCTAAGAACACAGACATGAATAAAAAAATAGTACAAAAACATCCTTCGAGAGCAACTTCTCCCAACCACATGGATTTAGAAAAAGAAAATACCTAATTAGTGCCCTTTTGGTGACCGAGTGCGTGTTAACTTGTAAACTGGTTCATCTGTGCAGATTCAGTTATTGCTCTGTCATGTAAGTTTAGATCTGCTGTATGAACTAGCTCATTGGTCTTCAACCTGGGGTAGGCGACCTCTAGCGGGTCCACGGCGGTACTACAGATGGCCAATAATTTGTACTTTTCTTATACTTATAAATATTTGTTTATAAAAAATAGTTTATGCATCAAAACAAACATATATTTTGCAATTAAAACAATTAATTTAGTTTTATTAGGTAACTTTAGTCAGGTGGACTATTGTACATTTACATGAACTTCAGCTTTAATTTTAATAAAACATTAAATTTTACTGTCAGGTGGACATTTATACATTTACATGAACACCAGATTTTGGTTTCATAGAACCTTAATTTAATAATTATATTATTTAAAAAATTTTATATTTTATCTTTGATGTTTTACCCATGTTTATATGATTTATTTATTTTTTTTTTTTTAGATAAAAATTATTTGTGATTCAACATTAATTAGAGGATCTTATGCAGTACCGCCAATGGCTCCCTAGGGGTCGCGGACCCCCGGTTAAAGACCCTTGTTCTACATCAGTGGTCCCCAAACTTTTTAGGGCCACGGACCGGTTTAATGTCAGACAATATTTTCACGGACCGGTCTTTAAGGTGTGGCGGATAAATACAACAATATAAAATGATACGACCGGCATAAAAACTTGTATTTTTTAAATATAATAATAAACGTGAATCCACTGTGTTGTATTTTGTTTATTTTGCTCTCGGGGGTTTGAATTTAGCGGTAATGTAAGTTATGTGTTAGCGGCCGGAGCAGCCCCTTTAAGAAGGTAGCGGATGTTGGTAAGACACGTGACCGAGGCATCATGACATGCATCATGAGTGAGTCATAGAGTGAAGAGTCAAGAGTGAGTCATAGACAGATGTGGAGGAGAGAATCCGGTAATTTTCCAAAATAAAACATCATTCAGAATCAGATAATAAATAAAACTGAAATAATGTAAGTTATGTATTCTTTCTGTGCGGCCCGGTACCAATTGACCCAGGGACCGGTGCCAGTCCGCGGCCCGGGGGTTGGGGACCACTGTTCTACAGTACAGTATATCATTCTGGACATTTATTCTGTATATAATAGTATTATTTTATACCATAATTGTATTCAATTATCCTGTATTTAATTCATTGTATATCCAAGACTATCCTCATATCATCTGTATATACATTATATATAATCTTTGTACAGTTGTACATACATTTTACATTTCCCATGTTGTAAATTGTTATATCCCACATTCTTTACAAATATTGTGCCTAACACACATCTGTACTATATAAAGTTCTATCTATCTATCTATCTATCTATCTATCTATCTATCTATCTATCTATGTCAGGTTATGCGAACTTATTATCTCAACAGTATATATACACAAATGTATGGATTTCACATGTCAAACCAAGTGGCATTTATTTATAAAGAAAATATGTTTGAATAGCTGTATATTTTTTATCCCTGAAGTCACAGATTCTCATTTATCTCTCTGTCATACCAGTTCTTCAGCAACCCTCAAGCACACAGGTTTATCTATTAAAGTTTTGGACAAAAATTAGTAATTTATTGTCCTGAATTCATCAAGATTTAACTTTCTTTCAGCTTTTCCCATCAGGGGTCGCCACAGCAGATCATCCGTATTCATGAGCCGCACGTTCGATTTGACACACGTTTTTACGCTGGATGCCCTTCCTAACACAAGCCTCCCCATTTATCCGGGCTTGGGACTGGCACTAAGAGTGGCTGGGGTCGGTTCCCTGACCGGGGATCGAACCCGGGCCGCAGCGGTGAGAGCGCCGCATCCTAACCACTAGACCACCAGGGAACCTGAATTCATCAAGATTTATTGTTCTTAATTATATTGCAGTTTGGTCCATTCCACTAATTTGATTGGAGAAGCAGCTAAATTCAAAAAGCAAAAAACTAAATAAAGCAAAAATGCACAAACAAACCGAGAGTAGTGTGGTGTCGTTGAATCCACTCGCATGCACACTCTCTCGCTTATCACATTAAGAATGATTTTGACAGACTCCAATCATCTCATCAATTTTCAGTGCATATTAAGCTAGAGGAAATTTGCAAAATGAATATGTAATGTGTGTGTTTTTTTTTTTGTTTTTTTTTTTGCAGTTCTGTGTTATTTATTTCATGGAAACCCACCAGTCTGCTGGTCCAAATCCCCCAAAAAGTTTTCACATGAAGTGTTTGATTCTTAATACTCTGTGTTGTTATCTGAATGATCCATCACTAGCAATATGTTTTCTGATAGTAGTTCATGAGTTAAATTTCCCATTCTTCTAAAGAAGCTCTCCAGGAACTGCAAATAATTTGGTTTCCCAGCATCTTTTGCATATTTTCCCTCTTTTTCAACAATGTCTATATGATTTTGTCTTTTATGTGCTATTTTGCCTTCTTGAGAATCAATAAATGTTTGCACCTTTTGGGGTGTAATATGCAAAAGATGCAAGAAAATCAAATAAAGTTCACGTCCTGGTGAATTTTTCTTAGGAAGTATTGACAGTTTAATTGCTCAGCACAAACAACTCATGAAACACTTTCACAAAGCTTAAAAACAGTTATTGATCATCAGGTAACAAAACACTATATTAAAAATCAAGTGTATGAACTGGTTCACTTGTGTAAATTCAGTTATTACTGTCTTGTGGATTATATATAAACATATAGTGTGCTGTGTGAAATAGCATATTCAAAAACATACTCGCTTGAAAAAAAAAGCAATTTTATGTTTGACCCTCTTATCATTTTTTATTATTTTTATTTTGCAGATTTTTCTTATGAAAATTCTGTAAATATGGCAGTGAACAGAATCAATATGTGATTTATGTTTTACACACATGATTTGTAAATGTTTATCCAGATTATTAGGTTTTGGCATGGCTATTTATTTATTTATTTGTTTGTTTATTCATTTATTTATTTGTTAATCATAACTTACCTATCTGAAGTATGATTTCTAGTCTTACTCCTGACACCCTGTAGTGCATCTACAATACAGTCTGAGAATCACAATTAAGTTATAATAAATCGAATGGTAATTAGACAAAAAAAAAAATAAAAAGATAAAAGAGTGCTTTTTTAAAAACATTTTTGCAAACTTCTGCATGAATAGAGTTCTGAGTTCTCCAAGTTACCAGGACAATGGTTTCTGGCTTTAATCCATATGACAAATGGAGTATGTGTAGCAATTTTTCTATTGACACAACTCCTCAAATGTGCCTTAAACAATTCAGCTGTAAACCAAAAAAAGAAAGCTGGACACACTGTGGTTCATTACTATAACACACTTTTTTGTTTATATGAACTCCACACCTGCAATTGCCTGGAATGATGATAAACTGGTCTTAAGTAAAGCCTTAAAAACCATTCGTCTTATGCGTTCAAAGGTATCTGGAATGAGCAGCTACTAGGAGCCTGCACTTTTTGGAGGTTTAATCTAAACCCCTGAGACACTAGTTGATGTCCAATCTATATATATAAAGCTCAAATACCACTGACTGACTCACTCACTCATCACGAAATCTCAAAAACCACTGAACGGATTGCAATGAAATTTGGAACATACCTTCCTCTTGGGTCTTAGGTGCTCACTAAGAAAGGGTTTTGAAAAATTCGCCCTGGATCGCGGCTAACTCACGAAAAACGCGATTTCTCACGCATTGTAAACTCTTCGAAATAACATTACGGATCCTAATGAAACTTAGTACATTGTTTCTTATTACATGTTAGATGCACGATAAAAATTATTTTCAAAGCTGTTTGCCCTGTATCGGTACTACAAAGGGGTAGTACGTTATTTGTTAACGTTACGTTCTGATCTCTGATCATCCAGTCCTGCTCAGTGCTTACTGCTTATTGCCATATTGCTTAGCGTTCTGCCTTCCGTAGCGAAGCACGGGTACTTTCAGCTAGTAAATTATAATACTAACAAGTTACAGTCTAAGGGATTTTGTATTATATCATTCATTTCATATTCATTTATGCATGGTATATAAAAAAAAGACTTCAGCCTGACATATTAAAGCAATACTTCAATACTTAATTCAGAACTCAGACTTACAACATAATATACCTGACAGTTGTGAATAAATAAATCTGTCTGAAGGATCTGATATAATATTGTCAAAGCCCTGTACACTCTTCCATGGCATTGTGTATAAATGGGAACATGATAGCTCACTGTTTAAGATGCTGAAGTTTTGATTGAAGATTGATATATGATATATGATATATGATACCAAATATAACAAATATACTGTGGGTTTTGCAGCAAAGAGAATTGAGGCTGAAAATGAATGCAATTCATTTGCTTTTTATTCACAGCTCACACTTATAGCACAGCGAAATGCCTGTCAGTTGGGCTAACTGCTGCTTGTTTAGTAAAATTAAAAAGGGGTGACATGGGGATCGTGAACATAAATGGACACAAACCGTTCCGGCAGAACACAAGTCAGCACCAACAAGCACACAACAGATTTTTCTGTCAACATAAAACATGCAACTTTGTAAAAAAGTTATACATTGGAACACGTCTTGAGTTATCAAAGAAAAACTTATTTTATTTATTTGCACTGCAAATGAGTAGCCAAATATTGACTCTTTCACCCAAGATTTCTAGTGAAGTACTTTAGGTCATGACTTATGTCCTGGTGCTCATTATAAATAGGGTGATTTTAATGGTTTACTGCACAGAAGTTTCAGCTTTAACCTCAGCATAATCAGCATCACAATGTTCGTCCTGAAGTTCGCTGTGCTTGCCCGTAAGTTTCTTTCAAACTTCTTTATAAAAATAATATCTGTAAAATGATATCTCTTGCAACAGGAGAAACAGTAAAGAGTTAGTGGATTGAATGTATTTGTAATAGTAAAGTATCTGTGTTTTACTTCACAGTGCTTATTGCAGCACTCCACCTGGCTTCTGCAGGTAAGATTTAAATGCATAAAAGCACTAATATATTCAATGACCTAACATGTGATAATGGTTTTATAGAGATTTGTGATTTGTGGTAAACTTGAATGTTCTGCATTCTCAAACATATACTAATCCGCTGACAGATATTACAAATATAACATTTCTTTATAGAAAACTAAACATTGCAATATTGTGTACCGTTTTACTGTTTGTGAAAAGACTATTCGGTTGAGGTCAATAAGTTTGCATTCACAAGTTTGTAATGTATAATTTACATCGCTCGTTCTGTTCAAAATTGACACCCTCTGGGTCTTAATGCAGTTGAAATGCATTGTAATATTGTCGTCTTCAGAATGAATTAATTTTTGCACATTTGTAAAGTTTTCATCTTTTTTTTAAGTATAGAGAGGATGCTGCAAAACTAAATAATGTGGAGATACTAGAGACTGTTTCTAAAATACTATCATCCAAAATTCAACATAAAGTTTTGAGAATCAACCCTATGCACAATCTGTGTACTGTGGGAGAGCTTTTGGACTTTTGGGAAGAACAGCAGGTCGGCAGCAAGGTGCACAAATAACAAGCAGAGTTCTACACACACCTTGCATTTCTGCAGGTCTCTCTCTCTCTCTCTCTCTCTCTCTCTCTCTCTCTCTCTCTCTCT
>JAAIIK010000174.1:468058-505766 GCA_014706435.1 Silurus glanis
TCTCTCTCTCTCTCTCTCTCTCTCTCTCTCTCTCTCTCTCTCTCTCTGCTCCTTTCTCTCTCCTCATTTATCCTCTTCCCCAGCTCACCGCAATAGAGAACACGGATTAGTCAGTGTGCCTCTCACCACTTTTCCTCCAGTTCGGTTTTGAATTGAATTAATGCATAAAAATAAAATAGTGCTAAATATAGAACATATTTATATCACAAGTCTTGGCTAATATACATGTTAGATTGTTTAATAAAGGAACAGTTATATATAGCATCTAGAATACTTATTGTGTTTATGGTACAGTTGTAGCCATATTACAAGTGCAGATCAATTGCCTGTGGCTTATTGCAATACAAATGTATACCACAGCACATATAGCAGTACAACTTGGAATGTATTTCCTGAATTCTCCAGCAAATGCACAAAATGCTGGATGCCCTTTCTAACGCAACCCTCTCCATTTATCTGGGCTTGGGGCCGGCACTAAGAGTGCACTGGCTTCTGCAACCCTAATGGCTGGGTTTAAATGATGACTAATAAACAGACTTAATGTGTTTTTCCATACATATGACCTGATTGCATGTATTTTTTTGTCACCTTTATCTAGAGGTGACTGTAATCTGTGAGAAGCACCAGAGGAAACTGAGCTGTGGTAAGAACACTTTATCTTTATGTTTGGGCTGCTGAATGTTATTACAGCACATTTAACTGTGTCTCTATGCAGGAATTGATGCTATTGAAATCATAAGTGCAAACTATGGACGTACCAATAGTAGAACCTGTTCAGATGGAGTCCCCGTTTGTTCAACCATGAACACCGACTGCCATGGCCCAAATGCACGCGCAACTGTGGCTGCACTGTAATTTAAGATTTTTCTCTTTTTTCCTCAAAAACATTATGCACAAATTCATTGGTGTTCATTGGTCAGAGATAACATGCTAAAATCTTGCATTCATTTGTAGGTGTAATGGACGGAGGACTTGCACTCTTGAAGCTTCAGACAGATTCTTCATTGATCCCTGCACTGGGACTACTAAATACCTTACTGTATCTTACAGGTGCAAGCCAATTCTCAGTAAGTAACCTGCTCTCTGACAAGTATATGGGGTTAAACAAGAAAGAACTGTAACACTTTTTGCCTTTCAATCTATGAATAAAAAATGTTTGAGCTCTAAACATTAGAGAATATAAAAGTAGGCTTGGGCCGGCTTTGAATGTGTTGGAATGGCAGGGCCATTGCTGATGTTTTTGCTATACACTGAAGACATTTGGGTTTACATTTTAAAAGATGAGCATAAGATAATGGATCAGAATTACCATTTCTTTATATTTATATCTGCTCATTTTTGTTGAGCAAAAAATAGTGGCAGATATTTAGAAGGTAAATGAAACTAAGTAAAACGCATATTTGGTTGCATCACTTACTAACTTACTCAACAATTTAACTCATCTTTTTCTTTTTCTGCAGAGCGCAAAGTGTTCTGTGAAGGCAGCAGTGCTGTGCTGGCCTGTGGTCTGTGCTCTTTTTTATATTTCTATATTAAAAAGATTGCTTTCTATACTACCTATGCTTAAACAAAAAATGTCAAGCCCACATTTTATTAGCAGCAAACTATATAAATGCATGTTGTAATAAAGCGATGCGTGTCTTTGCAGCTTTTTTATTTTTTTTAATTGCCTGATTTACTGTTGTGCTAAAACTCTTCTTGTTTTAGGTAATCGTCGTTTGAAGTTCCACAGCGCTAACTATGGCCGGCTCGATTCTACTACGTGCGCTCACGGACGTAATCCCTGTGAAACTTTCAACAAAACCTGCCGTTCTCATGATACACTAAGACGGATTACAGCTAGGTAACCGCGGTATTAATTATTAGTCATTATTAACATCTATATATGACTTTTGCATATTCAGTGTTCCCCTTTTTATTTCACATATATGCACACACACATACACAACTCTGTGTTGTTCAGATCTGTCACTCATGCTGCTCTTCTCTTCCTACTTAATTCTTTCTGCTGCTTACAAAAACACAAAACACATTATTCACAAACCGCTGCTTAATCACAACACTGCTTAAAAAAATAACCATAACCATATTATACAGATATTTATGGAGCCAATTAAAAATAATTTTTGTTGCAGATGTGCAGGACACAACCACTGTGTGGTTCCTGTTGCAAGCAGCTTCTTTTCTGACCCCTGCTTTGGCACCTATAAGTACCTCAAAGTTGCATACTACTGTGTCTAAGTGTAAGTTATTATCTCTCTTATTTATCTCAAATACTTAGAAATGATATTATGTATTTTTAATATTTTAATCGCATTACATAATTGATCCTTTTACTTTGGTCTCTACTGCTATTGACAGATTAACACGAGGGACTCCAGTTTTCTAATGGAAACTCTCCAGTCTAAAGAAATCAGACCAACTTTCACATATTCAAACATGCAAACTTTAGAATGCAGGAGTTCTGGTGTTGGATCACGTAACATTTGCCTGTTATTTAATCAAATGCTGTAATGATTTTCTTTCTGAAACGTGCATATTTGCATTTGCACGTAATCACTTCTTCCTACACTTCCACTGCTCATGATTGTAAAATAAACTATCCAGCAAGCATAAAACCCGATGAGAATTGTGTGTTTTTCTGCAGAGTTTATACAGTACACATAATCCAAAGCAGTAATAATCCAAAATCCACTCCACACCATAATCCAAATGTACTCTAACCAGAAGGTGCAAAAACGTATCGTATTCTGTAGGAAAACAGTTCAAGGGTATAATTACAGGTCAAGTTGTAATTACAACAAAAGAATTTCAGTAAATTAAAAAAACAAAAACAATAATTGCATGCTATGTTTCTGGGCGTTTATGAACAGTCAATACAATAAAAACAAATCAATAACTAAAGAGAAAATAATTAAGGGCAGTGTGGTCTTGAGTGCAGTGCAGTGTTAGAACAAAAAACCTGCATGATGTACAGTTTATATATCTTATATTCCCTCATTCTATTTTTATTATTTAATTCCCAAATTGTTTCTATCCTTTTTATTTTTATTTTTTCTTATGACCCAATCTTAAATTTCATGTCACTGCTTGCACTGCATGCATGGATATGTACGTGACAAATACATTTTGAATTTGTGTTTATCATACACATACAGTCTATTATTATATGAGCAGAGTAGACTAGTAAAATGGAATGCATAAAAAGGGTGAACCGTCTATAATTATAACTAAGTCTATTAACATTTAGGTAGCTAAATGATGAAAAATACTAAAAAAATATACAGTCCCGTCTAAACCTATTGGAACTCAAGGTCAATGTATTTGTTTCTGTTGCAGACTGGCAACTTTTGAGATCAACAGATGAGAAAACAGTTCAGTTTCTTAGCTTTCATTCTGACATAAAGCATAGAGAATATTGTATCCGACATCACAATTTTAAACAAGCAATCTGTGAATGATTGGTGTCCAATAAATGCTAAAACCCAATTCTCTAAATACATATTCATCTTTTGATCGCAAACGTAAAAGTCTACAGTAAAAAAAATCTAGTAGTTTTCCACTTGGCCAATCCAATAATTTTGGAAACAACTGTATGGTAGTTATTATGTATGATATGTAGAGCTATAACTTATTTCTTGCAGTAGCATGATAGCAGAGGATTTTAAAATATAAACATCAACATTTTTTCAAAAAAGTACTGTATATACATTATACTAATAAAAATCTCTGCATATTAAATAGTAGGCCAAAGTAATGGTCCAGATTTCTCAGCCTACCTTATGCTCCTGCTCACTTTAATAATACATTTAATGCACACAAAAAATGTTTTAAGCATCCATTCAGTCTTAAAATGATTGTGTATATACACAGTGCAGTGTATTATATCATAGCATGAGCTCAACTATAATATTTATTTTCATTTTGCAGTAGTGCACGTTGAATCTGCTTTATGTTCAATGACATTTTAGTCACTGGTGACTCATGCTGGTGTAAGAGAAACGCTAGCTTAAACATTCAAACAAAGTGCTTGTCTCCTCCTTCATCCTTAGGGTCTACTGCTTGTCTTAAGGTATGTAGTGTATTAGAGAGGTGGATATCAGGCTAAAATGACTTCTTCAAAAACTATTTTAGTGAAGATTACAGTATGAAGTCATCAGGCACGATAATGTAAAGCTAACAATGAAAAGACTGTCCAGCCAAAATGTTTAAAGAATTCCTTTGAATCGTACTCAAAATCATTCAACATGATTCCTTTCAAATGCACATTTGTATAGCACTTTTAAGAGTGCTTTAACTTTTAATCAATATGGTGATGTGTGTATATTTAGATATGAATGAGACATCGGAGACAGTGGCAAGGAGAAAAAAATCAGAGACTCCCTGAGGAAGAAACCTTGAAAGTGTTTTTGACATTTATCAAAACACTCGTCCTAGAACATTAGATAAAATGAGATGGTTAAACATAGCAACATTTACTTTCTGCCCTCACAAGTAAAAGTCACAATACATTATACTAGGACCTTGAAGTGGAAGTTATTATATAATTAAAATGATATAATAATAATATATTATGATATAATAATAATAATATATTATGATTATAAAATTTATTCCATATATATATATATATATATATATATATATATATATATATATATATATATATATATATATATATATATATATATATATGATGCATATACACCAGTCAGGCATAACATTATGACCACCTGCCTAATATTATGTTGGTCCCTCTTTTGCTGACCCACCCATCTAGCCAGAATCAGAATTTGGCCCTGCTCAAACTAAAACCCTTATGCTTGCCTATTTTTCCTGCTTCTAACAGATCAACTTGTAGCCTAATATATCCCTCCCATTAACAGGTGCCACGATGAAGAGATAATCATTGTTATTCATTTACCGGTCATAATGTTATAATGTCACAATATCATTCTGGTCAGTGTATAGCTGCTATTCCATATGTGATAACTTCCCTTTGCCACTTGTACATTGTAACATAATAAAAAAATGAAATAGAATGAATTTTAGGTCCTGTTAAAACTTGAATGAAATCAAATCAAACCGATTGTTCTCATAATAAAGAGCCTGTAATAAGGAGAACTTTACATCTGTCATTGCTCAATCAGTTTTTGGCTACTGCTGAAATGTTGTGGGAAGGCGATGCAACATTGTATTGCTTACACAACTATGCAGTGAATCTCTATTTATTTCTATTGTTTACAGATGGCTGGTGACATACCAAAATAATTGACATTATAACAGAATTTTGTTTTTGTTGCAAGCAGTGGTGGAGGAGAAAGATAGAGATTAACAGAAACTGCCAAGAAGCAATAACTCAGTAGTGGACAGTAACAAAGTAAATATAATTTGTTACTATACTTTAGTAGCTTTTTCAAATATTTGTACTGTATTTAGCAAAATCAGTCTTTTTTAATTATGAGTGGATAAAAAATTGGTCAAGAATGCAGCAAGCCACCAATGAGGGTAGTGTTCTGTTTTAAACTTGTTTTGATTGCCGCTTAGTGGTATCTACTTAGCACAAACATACATACCATTTTAAGAGTAGAGAAGAAACTCCTGACTCTAACTTGCCACAACACCGGTGGCCTTATTTGTGCGATTTATTTGAAGTAGTTGAAAAGAAGATGATGATAAATTTAATAGATATCAATCAGTGTTTGACTAATTGGTATTATTCTATTAATAGATTTGTGTGCTAAGAGTAACAGAGTTGTTTCACATAAACTGAAACCCAAAATGATAATAAAAGGACTTTATAGCCATAATAAATCATAATTCTTTGAGCACTTAAATACTTTTGTACTTTTACTCAAGGCACTTACTGGAGTAATATTTTACCTATTGTATCTCTAACTCAAATACATGGTTTGTGAACTTTGTCCACCACTGGTTGTGGTAAGTGTTAAGAGGAAGTTAGGAAGTGTTTTCGCAATCTACTCATTTTGTACCAACTCTAGACACTAGTCTACATATGTATACCTTTCACAGCCTACTCCTTTTACACCTAATCATGCTTATTAGCTATTGAAGTGGAAATGGAGGTTGTCTGATACCTCCTCAGACACTCGTCTGATCAGGAAGTGAGGTAACCTGTACTCGTGTGTTTGCACGAGTTACACTCTGCTGTGATAAACCTAAAACCCTTTTAGCACATCTACTTCCTTATGATTATAGTAGGCTACCATCAATAAGGTACAAATATAATGAAAATTCACCAAACACTACACAAGACCAATGTTGCAGACTAAAGAAACTCATTTATTTGTCAACACGCCCAAAATGTTGACATGGAGATTCATAATACTGTAACAAAACGTCACTTCACTTATTGTACTGTAAGTTCATTGTAAGAAAAGAAAAAAAAAGAACTAGACATTGTCTCTTCGCCTAGCTGGATCTGGCCAGAGAATTTCATCAACATCGCAGGCAATGTTGTAATTAGCAAGACACCTTGGAAAGAAATGTGTTCAATGATGAATCCATTCTTGCATTGCTGCTACCTCCATCTGGTCACAGGCCTCCTCCATGGCTTGGATGAGGGGTACCTCAGCCTGGAGACGGAGATGGAGGGGTACCTCAGCCTTCCACCGCAATGCCGAGAAAAACTCTTCTATAGGGTTGAGGAATGGAGAGTATGGTGGAAGATATAGGACGGTGAAATGTGGATGTTGCTTAAACCAGTTCTGAACCAGAGCAGAGCGGTGGAAAGACACATTGTCCCAGACAACGATGTATTGCATATGATCGTTTTGATTTGCTGCTGTTATGTTGTGCAATCGGTCCAAGAATGTAAGTATGAGTGCTGTGTTGTAAGGGCCCATATGGGCATGGCGGTGGAGGACCCCATTCTGTGTAATGGCTGCACAGAGTGTTATATTACCCCCACGTTGCCCTGGGACATTGACTATAGCCTTGTGGCCAATGATGTTTCTTCCCCTCCTTCGTGTTCTCGACAGGTTGAACCCAGCCTCATCTACGTAAATGAACTCATGCTGGATCTCCTCTCCATCCATTCGTAAAACTCTCTGAAGAACAGTGTCATGCAAAATTGTGTAGTTCAGTGTAGATCTAGTATACAGATTACAGTACAGTAAAAGATTATGAGACAGTATACAAGACCACACTGCTAAAGTGAATACATACCTCTGCATAATCATGTCGCAGTCGTTTCACCCTTTCGGAATTGCGCTCGAAAGGCACTCGATAAATTTGCTTCATTTGAAGATGTCTTTTTTTTAGGATGCGTGCCAGTGTTGATGTTGAGACCTGATGGATATCGTTGAAACTGGCGTGGTTATTGACAATGTTAGCTTGGAGCTGATTGAGTGTTATAGCTTTGTTGGCCAAAACCATGTTTACTATCTCCCTCTCTTGCTGTTCTGTGAACATAGGAGGCCTTCCCCCTTGTCGTTCCTGACCCTCAATCCTATGGTGAATGTTTGAAAACAACGTTTTAATGTGGCCTGAAGGACTAAATGAAGATGTGGTGTTTGTACATTTTAAATGCACAAACAGCAACTGCAATACTAATTTTGGCAAAGTGAGAGGTATTTCTCACAATATGTTGAAATCAACAATACTGCATGTCTTGGATTAATGCATACATATGTGTTTAGGTACAACTGTTTGCAGGTCTCTCCCAACTTTAAGAGTAAAATATCTTGATGTGACTGGAGTTAAGTAAAGTCATTAAAGACTAATGCTTCACTGTTGCTGGCATAAACTCATTATTGTACAGCTCTTCAGCCCTTTGGCAAATATTTCAGATTTTGACTAAGATGAGTCCTGAGCACCTGCTGCCATTTTTCTTGCCAGTTCCGATGTTTCTTGGCATAACGTTGCGTCACTTAGCCTTATTTCCACATCTGACGTATGGCTTTTTTGGCCATGTCTTCCATGAAGACACTTCTGGCCAAACTTCTCCAGACAGTACATGGGTTTACCTGGGTCCCAATAGTTTCCTCCTGTTCTTTGCCGATCTTCTAGTTTCGAAGAGAAAAAAACATGATGTGTCTTTTATCTGCTGCATTACGTTTCCTTGGTCAACCCCTGAGTCTATGGCTCTCAACATTTTCCGTTTCTATGTGCTTCTTCAAAGTAGTTTAAACTTGCCTTGAATAATTTTTCCTGGGAGAGAATGTGCTGATGCAGTATAACTACCTTGTATCTTGTTGATGTCCTCTGTTTTGCCACGGTATATGACCTGTGACATGAACCTGTCTTCTACAACCTCACCTTAGCAGCAGAGTTTGTCTTCACTCACCCAGGTTTATTCCTCCTACACATATGTTTCTGTTTCAGTGAATGGCTGTGTTTTGACCTACATTCAGAATTGATGATCATTAGTAACTGCTTAGTATAATTGGTTAATCATACACCTGACTCTGATCCAACAAAATCCCTGACTTTGTACAAGTGTAAAAAGTGTACAAGTGTAGGAATTGAAAGAAGTGAATTCTAATTATTTACAGCATTTTTTTACACCTGCCTAAAGCATTTGCTTTACATGTCTACATACTATCAAAAAAAATTTAATTTTATTGCTCACACACCCAACAATGCAGTGTGTTATACAGCTGACTAGTGACACAAAAACATTTTTGAAATAAAAACAGAATTTTCTTTGTGTTGCCTATGAGGAAGCTAGTAAGATTTCCAGTGTTGTAAGTATATCCTTTGAAATCACAAGGTTTTAACAAACTAACCATTTTTTACCTACTCTATACTGTATATTTCTATATATGTATACATTAAACAGCCAGCTAATTTTACACCCAAACATGCTTATTGGCTAATGAAGTAGAAATGCAGGTTGTCTGATGCCACCTCAGATACGTGTATGATGAGGGAGTGAGGTAACCTATGCTGGGTCGAGACTAATACAAAAAAGTTAAAAAGAATGCACTATGTGGCTTAGGATCGTAGCATGATAGCCACATTGTTATGAACTAAGTCACTATTCATTTACATCAAAACATCTGAGATATTTCTTTACAATGTCTATTCATCAGTGAGGCTTACACAAAGCTAAAACTGATTACATTTGCACATCCGGCTCTGAAGGGTGATGTAGCTGGCTTTTGTACAATGAAGTATTTTGCCTATTGAGATGAGTCTTTTAAGTCCTTTCAGAAAAGCCATGTAATTCAGAAATCCTCTCAATGTGTCCTTTTCCTCGTTATCTGTTTCTATGCACAATTCTCCTTCCATAAACACTATAAATGTCTCTTTACAAACAACTCCATCATAAATTATTAAAGATTTCGCTTGTTTTTAAAACTGTTTACATCAGGCTAAGATAAGGTGAACAACTGGTAAAAAAGATCCCTGTGCATGGGCACATTCTGAACAAGTAAAAGAGTTTAGTAATGATCAATATACAGTACATGTACTATTTATATTAGTCATAAATATTCATATCTGTTTTATATCTGTGCTTCTATACAAAATGCATCAAAATCTTCTCATTTGTGAATTCACCCATTTTGTAATATATCACCATTACAATAATAAATACTAACATTTATTTGACTGTCATTTAGGTGTAACTCACTGGGTGTTCCTTGCGTGTATATATTTTATTTCAAAGAGATAAAACTGATCAGTATTTTAATAAGCAGTTGGAAATCAGTCTTAGACGGATCATGTAACTGTTTGTGGTACAGGTAACTATTTCTGCTATAAAAAAGAAGGATTTTTTTAAGAAATGTCATATAAGAAGCACTATTTAGTTTCCTTCCTCATGCATACTCAGGGATTATTTTCCTTACCCCATCACCACTGTCTTACTTATGTTTATAATTGACACACTCATTTCTACAAGGCAGTAGAAGATTTCCGTTCGAACATTTTTATAAAAAATATAATATAATTATAAATGGAAAATATAAAAGATTTGAAATGAAAACCTTCAACGCAACACACATTTATTCACGTCCTTCTTTACTCAGATATAAAAAGAAAAAATTAACTCCACCCAACATTTTTTTTATCGTTAAAAATTTGTTTTACTGATGTGCCAAGTCTCAAATCACACATCTGGTGATAAAAAACATCCGCGTGGAAACGTGTGCAAAAGTTCCATTTGGTGTCCTAATGATTTACGAAATTTAAAACACCACAATTAGATTAGATTAGATTAGATTAGATTCAACTTTATTGTCATTGTGCAAGGTACATGTTCAGAGCCAATGTAATTGGCTTTAATATTAAAATACTTTAAAACACTTACAAGAACATTTAGTCTTCATGCTTTATGTTGAGTATGGACCACTTAGAGAAGTCAACAATAAAATCTAAAATATATAAATAATGAAAAATAATACAAGAGGTTAACATCTGGACATCATCACTGTGTACAAGGTGCATTACTGCATCAAGTATCTGGTGAAGGATTATGTTTTATTTCCCCATTCCGATCTGTTATTGCAAAGAAAACACCTACAATTCGTTGGAATGTATTTTTTTATGAGGAAGTATGTAGTTATAATAGAACCTATTACATGCAACTCTGTATAAATTGACCTGTTCCTGTGGTGCAGCACTTGGTTTTCAGCTCTGACTTGACGCATACAGCATCATGTTGCTCACTCTACTTACCTGTAAGATTCATCTATGCAATGCTGCATAATATCCTATCCTGTTCTAAACTTAATCATACACTTAACATAAGAAATAATCAACATTTATTGGGATGTACAGTGTGTTTTAATAAGCTGCATGTGTTTTGCTTTACAGTGCTTATTGCAGCCCCTGGCTTGTTCGTTTATGGAGGTAATATATAAACAGACTCAAACATTTTGAATAGCTTAACATAATTGTGGGTTGTTGGAGAGCCTAAGCAAATACTTGGGACTTACTTGTATGTAAAATAAATATGTAAATGTATTCTTTCAGAGAATATGATTACCTGCTACGGTAATGTCCAGCGCCTCACTTGTGGTAAGTTTAAATGTCTCAATTTTTCAATAGCATATAATAAGCTTATAATAAATATGATAGCAAGGAAACTAGACATTTCAGTACTGTAAAAATTTGAAAGAGACAGGCTTTACAAGAGACAACACTAGAGGCACTGAGGAGAAAATGAAACAAATAGCCATACTGGTTTGAGCTGGCCAAAAAGCTAAATTAACATAAATATCCATTCTTTTTGACCGCAATTTATGTGTTTGGTTTTTCTTATGTCTTCAGGCACTGGACTGGTAATGGTGAAGTCTACTATATATGGACGTACGGACCGCACCACCTGTTCTACTGGTCTGCCCCTATCTCAGGTTGCTAATACAGACTGTACCTCAAAGATCTTTACTATTGCTGAAAGGTACAGTATTTTATGGGTCATAAAACGTCAAACTCAAGGCCTGTGGGCCAAATCCAACCCTCAGATTCAATTGATTTTTTTGGCCTGTTTGAACTTGGAAAAAATAATAGTGAAACACCCAAGTGTACACATGGTGTAGAATGTAAATTGTTGTTTCCCTTCTCTCCCTTAATAAAACAGAAAATGCTGCATGCTGTGTAACCAGTAATGGAAAATGAAACATTGTTTTTCCCTTTTACATCTGCACAATTAAAAAAAATTTTTGTAAAATAATTCCTTTATTATAATTTTGTATATATTGCAGACTTTTTTCATATTAAATCTAGTTTTAATATTGCAGTTGTTATTTATTGCAAATTCCAAAATGCACAAACATAACCCTGATGACATCATTTGGTCTGTTTACCCCAAATAGATGTAATGGACTAAAAGAGTGTGAGGTAAAGACGGACTTACTTGGCAACCCAGATCCATGTTTTGGAACCTACAAGTACTACAACACCACTTATGACTGCATCGATGGCCGTAAGTGTTCTACAGAGTGTGGGGGTGTTGGAATTGTGAAGACAAATGCTGAACAAGTATGTTTACATTTACATTTGCTGCATTTAGCAGACGTCCTTGTCCAGAGCGACATGCAAAAGTGCTTTGAGTCTCTGGCAATGAATAAATCTACACTGGTATGCTAGATTACAGACTTAATATAAATATAACTCTTGAATTCTACAGAGCAAACTTGGAAAGTGCTAATTTAAGTGTTTCAGGAAGATGTAGGTCTTCAACCCTCGCTTAAAGATAGCCAGGGACTCCGCTGTATGGACATCTAGGGGAAGTTCATTCCACCGCCTCGGTGCCAGAACAGAGAAGAGCCTTGAAGTATACTTACCTCTCATTCTGAGAGAAGGTGGTACCAGTTGATGTTCACTTCTAACGCAATGATCCTTACACTAGCTGGGCCAACTTACGGCAAGCTTTTGCTGCCATGTTAGGCAAAAGGTGATTTGCAGATGGTGATATATTTTATGACCTTTTGTTTATGTGCAGGAACATTGTTGTGTCAGTCTCTAAAATGCATGTATCATAGCATTAATTTTCTCAGTGAAGTTGGACAGAAAATAAATGTATTTCCAAAGATTTGTGTACAGCTGATGTTCACACCAATGTATTAGCTGTTCCCATACTGTTGTCAAAAAAAGTAACAATTATATTGGTACTAATGGGCCCAAACGTGTACCAGCAAGTGCTTCTCTTTATAAAGCTCATAAATATATAATTTGCCTAAATTAAAGTGTAGGAATTTGGGTGCCCAGCACAGAAACCTGAGTTCAACCCAAGTTAACATTCTCTGGGATACACTAGAATGCTGGCTGCACCCCAGACCTCTTCACCTGAGTTAAATGTCTGCCATTATCAATGCCCCCTGTGCCTGAATGATCACATATCCCCAGATCAACACTCCAAAATCAATGTCAATCCTTCTAAGAAAAGTGGAGGTTTGATGTCAGGTATCTAAACTCATTTGGCCACAGTGTATGTGTAAGTACATAACGGTTTATCATCAGTATGCTTGCATTTCTTTCTGTCTCCTTTATCTAGAAAACACTGTGATCTGTGAGCAAGGCTACAGCACATTGGACTGTGGTAAACTATCTACTTCCTTATGGTTGGGCTGCTGTTGGGCTATCTCCTTATGGTTGGGTTGATTCACCCTTATTGTTGCTGTTGAGCTAAAGCAGATTTATTTGTTTCTCTGTGTAGGAGGTGGTTTAATACAGATTATAAATGCAAACTTTGGGCGTGCTAATTCAGTTACCTGCGTAAATGGACTCCCCAATGGTTTGATCCAGAACACCAACTGTTATGCTTCAAAAACATTCACAACTGTGGCAGCAATGTAACTGTTCTGTTCATGTATTCTAATACATTTTTATGTAGTGGATGCATTTTTACTTTAACATGTCAACATTTTGCTTTTTATTTGAAGGTGTAATGGAAAGAATAAATGTACTCTAGAAGCTTCGAACGCCATCTTTACAGATCCTTGCTATGGGACTTCTAAATACCTCACTGTATCTTACAAGTGCACTCCAACTATTTGTAAGTAATCTGCTCTCCCAAATATATCTCATTTTCCAATCTTGTAAAACATAAATTAACTAAAGCACTTTTAGACAGCTGAGCAATGATAAAAGTAAGATGAAGCAAATAATCAGATAATAATCAGAGACAATAAACTGAGCTGAGGTTCCCACTAATGGCTGATTCTTGTTTGTTTGTTTTGTTATGCTGGTATACATTTTTTAATATTGGAGTTGAAAATATGTCAAAATATATTAATAATTATATTTCAGAATAATAATTATATATAATTTCATATAAAGCTATCTTCACATAGTCTGTAAAAATATGAATGGCCCAAACCAAAGAATTAATTAATTAATTAATTGCTTTTCTGCAGGGGAAATTGTGACTTGTGAAGGCAACACTGCTGTTCTGACATGTGGTTTGTGTTATTTTTTCCCTTTACTATTTCTGACCCGTTTCTTCTATTATGTAACATATACAGTAATAATATATATAAAGCTTGCATGGATATACAGTATCTCACAAAGGTGAGTACACCACTCTCATTTCAGCAACCATTTTCGTAGATCTTGTCAAGAGACAATACTATAGAAATACAACTTGGATATATTTTGTAGTAGTCAGTGTGTAGCTTGTACAGATTTACTGTCCTCCGAAAATAACTCAACATACAGCCATTATTGTTAAAATAGCTGGCAACAAAAGTGAGTACAGCCTAAGTGATTACAGCTGTACGTTGTTTAACCACACACACACACACACACACACACACACACATATATATATATATATATTGTATTGCATGTTCTAAATATTGATGAAAATTCAACCATGGATATACCTTATAAAAATCTCTTGCGCTAAATTCTACATATTTTAGGGGACCGGCACTTAAAGATCATCAGTGCTAACTATGGCCGAACCGATTCCACCACATGTTCTACAGGACTTCCCAATCAAATCTCCAACACAAACTGCTACACAACTGATACACTCTATAAAGTTGCAGCTAGGTAACAGCAGCATTAACTAAAGTGTAATTTTCATATTATTACTATACATGACTGTATCAAAGAACATACATTAGTAATATTTATGGGAACAATGTCAATGAAAATTTGTTGTGATGCAGATGTGATGGAAAGAGCAGCTGTGACGTACCTGCTACTAATGGGTTCTTCTCTGACCCCTGCGTTGGCACCTATAAGTACCTGAAAATGGTGTACTCCTGCGTCTAATTGTGAGCACCCCCCCCCCCACACACACACACACGTTCTCTCTCACATATGTACAGAATGAGCTCAACTACTACCACATAGAGCACATCACATACGTAATATTCAATATAGAAAAGTACAAAAATGAAAGCCGAAGTCACAATCTGTATTTTAAACGCCAAGGTGTTTAAAGATAGTAGGAAGTAAAGAGGAATACAATTTATTCATTCATTCATTCATTTTCTTCCGCTTATCCGTAATTCGGGTCGCGGGGGCAGCAGTCTAAGCAGGCCCCCGCCTTCGACTGCTGCCCAATCCTCACAGCACCGTCCCTTACGGTCCCTCCTGCAGGTGGTGAGCCCACGGGAAGGCGGCCCCACATCACTCCGACGTCACGGACCTTGATATTTCCCTCGTAAGGGACCCCCGGAGCATAGAGGGTTAAGGGCCTTGCTCAAGGGCCCAAGAGTGGCAGCTTGGCGATACCGGGGCTTGAACCCCCGACCTTCCGATCGGCAACCCAGCGCCTTAACCGCTGGAGCCACCACTCCCCCTATTATACAATTTAATAATATTTATAATTTCTATAAATACCTTCAAGGTATTTTAGCTGTAATCTGAATGTCATTCAAATTAATATCATGTACAGTGCATACACATTGAAAGGCATTTTATTTGTTGTTTTCTAGGTTTTTATGGCTACTGACTGTTTAACCCAGTGGATTAACTCAATCTTTATTTCCAATATCCTCATTTCAGTCTATTAAGGACCAAGACCTGAGTTTGCAACCCTGCAGATGATACAGTGCAGGAGTTTTGGTGTTGGTGTACTTATACTTGCATGTTATATAATCATTGATTTTATTTCTGAATCTGCTAATGATTATCCAATAAAGTATCCTCTAATTGCAAGCATAACACGACTAAGAGATGTGTTAATTTATGTGCAGAGTTTATTGTACAATGTGATTCCATAAAAAAAAAAAAGTCTAAAAGCAGAAAAAAGAAAACTGTCATTCAAGCAGTCATAGTTTAAAGATCAGCAAATTACGCACATTAGTTTAGTTTGGGGATTGATTGAATAAAAATATATTATAAAAAAATTGTGGCCCTTTCTGCTTAGCAAATGATCTTTGGTCTTATTAGAAGCCATTTGAAAACCCCCCATACATTTCCAGTGGTATTTGGATAGGAGCAAGACCATCTAAAGTCATTTTGTTGTGTGAATTGTTCAATCCATGTGTGAATACAGGTTATATAGCATTGATGCTGCTCGAGACTTACAGATGTGTCAACGGTTTACAGCCCTATTAAATCCTGCAACTCTTTTTTCACACTACACAGTCTTGTGTGGTGCACTTGTTCATGACTAGTACTGATTTCATGAACATTGCACCTGCATATTATGTGTTTATCCTGACAGGGTTTTTGTTATGGCTCTGTAGCCTTTTCTATTTAAGTCTTGTTTAATAGTACTGTCCCTGAGAACTTTACCATCTATAAAGAATTTAATTTATTAGATTTTTTAACACAGACACCCACCCACACATACAGACAAATAGGTTTTCAGATGTGTTTTTAGTTTAGTCTGCTGATGCCCTTCTGTCAGTACTGTCTTTGTTTGTTCTGATTAAGTCACGGTCAGGTGCAAATAAATAGATGTTGATAAAAGCCTCCATGAGGTTTCATTTTATCTACATGTAAAATTAACTTTATACATAAATGTTCATTTCTAAAATGTATACATACCTTTAGCAGATAATAATTATCACCTATTTGGTTGCGGAAAAAGCGAAATATTCTTGTAGATTGCAGCTCAACAACACATTTTATCTAACATATTTATATACTGTTTGCATACACCACCATTATATGTAAGTCTTTTCTGATCAAACTTCCCCTGATATTTTTTGTTATCTAGGGTATCTAGACGATGTTGGTCCATATTTTATGAAAAGGTTCCTGTGCTGCTGAATTTTTTTTTTAACACTTATATAGATTTTTTTACACTTTTATATAAATCACAATATTAATCACAAAGAAATGAATAAAACAATTCACACTTTCTGCTTTGATTCCATTGATGTTTTGCAGTTTGTTTATATTTGACATAAATGTTGGTGCCACTGTGTCTGTACTCTCTGAGCATCTTCTGATTAAGTCAAGGCTAGATGCTAGATGCCTTGACTTAAAAATGGTATAAATCCAGACTCAGTGTGCAAGACCAGTGAGCTAACCACAACGCTGCAAAAAGCAAGACATAACTTAAATCAGGGTTAAGAACAATCAAGGAGAGATCCAGGAAGCTTCCAGAAAGGCAAATACCTGAAATCGAAAATCCATTCTAAATACTGACTGATGACACAAGAGAGAGATATTCTGTGATATCATAAATTGGTTTGGTAAGTTAAAAGAATTGAAAGCTATCTTTACCAGCAGAAGAACTCTAGAAGAGTCTAATTTATGTCTTTTTACGATATTGATTATAACTTGAATTGAAATGTAAGAGTTATCCATCATTGGTAGTGTCCAGATTGTATATGTCCTTGTCAAGGAATGGTTTTTCTACCTTTTCATTATTAAAAGTTTATTGGTTACTTTAATCCTAACTCAATTCCTAGGGCATTGATAAATGATAAAAATCCTCCAGATGTAAGAATTAAATAGTTACAGTAAAGTTGCATGATAAATAACTGTTTGTTAACCATTTTTCTGGGACTCTTTTAATCCAAGTGAACTGATTATAAGCATAAGTTTTAAATTCTATTCTTTATGAATAATTATATTTACATTTTTACTTTAGCATTATTCGTTTCTAAATATAGCATATTAAACATTTTTATACGTTTTCCGATTTACAGTGCTGACCTTGGAAAAAGACAAACATTACACTGGATTAAATTAATCAAATTTCAGTTAACAACTCAGGCTACCTAAATGTGGTTTTGACAATAAAAGTCTAGATGAAAATACTAAATTAGACAAACTTAATAGCTAACCAAAATAGATATTTTACTATTATATTATATATTAAATAATTGTTGAAATGATTTGTTATTAATATTTATGTAGTTGTTCTAATTAATACTATAAAAAACATATGAGGAACAGGTTAATAGCCATAAATACTTTTAATCAAAGCAACTAGGGCCTTATGACATATAATGATATATGTTCTCCATTCTTTGCAATGGTGGCAAATTGTAATGTTTGCAGCAAACTGCATTTCAAAAAGATTGCCTTGTTTACAAAAATGCTGAACTTGTAAAATGACATAAATGTTTCAAAGGTTTCCGCTGAATGGTTGACAAAAAAAAAAAGCAGCTTAATTGCCCATAAAATCAGCATTTATTGAAACCATGCACTTTACCAAAGTAATTGTCTTAAAATGGTTCCTTATTATTTCGTATGTAGTTATAAATGCATACATCACACATCATTACAGATTCACTAGTCAAACAATTTTATTATATACAATAAATATAATATATTTACTAGATTTGGAATAAATAAAAAAGTATACTGATAGGCCTAGACCATTTTATTACATAAATACAGATTAATCTTCCAAATAATGCAGATTAATCTTAAAAATTCTGACTCAATTTCTGAAAAACATTCAGACATTTTCTAGGTGTAGTGCACTGTATAGTTAGGGGTTCTCAGATTATTGAAAAGGTTTGACTAGGGGGCTCTTTCTGATTTCAACTTATGGACAACAACATTGGAAAACCATTAAAGTGTACTGAAGTTAGGACAACAGTCATTCACTGCAAACACTGCAACACCAATCCAAATTTTGAGGCTTGGTTAGATAAAATAGTTCTTGTTTGAAAATAGATGTATTTTGAATTCTTTTCCTGCTATAAAGAGATCTAGTGGTGCACCACTTGAGGATCCAGTTCCAAATAAGACAATGATGCTCATCCTGAAGCTCTCACTTCTCAGCTGTAAGTTTCTTCTATGCGCTTTGATGTGAAATCCATGGGTTATATATATATATATATATATATATATATATATATTGTTATATATTGTTATATAATTGTTGTTGCAGAGAAGTGCTTGATTTACATAATACAGTATATTTTTAATATATCTTTATATTGTAAAATTTCCTCTTAAAATAACATTATATGTACATTGTGTTTTGATTGACAGTGCTTATTGCAACTCCTGGCTTGCTTGTTTCAGGAGGTAATATTTTAATGCATGGTCAAACACATCAATTTAAATATTTCAAAAAATGTGATCATTCAAAGAGAATCCAAGGGAGTATTTATATTTACCTGCTCAAAGATCTGTGTTAATGATCTGTCTCTTTCAGATAATATGATTACCTGTTATGGTGATGTCCAGAAACTGCTTTGTGGTAGGTTTAAATGTCCTATATTATTCAGAAGAATAGAATAAGATATAAATGTATTATTATTATTATTATTATTATTATTATTATTATTATTATTATTGAAAACTAAACATTGCAAAACCATTTGTAAATCCTTTTATAATCATATTATTAATTACATTTTGCTAATGCATTATATACATATATGTGTTTTTAGAACGTGGACTAATAATAGTGAAGTCTTCTCTGTATGGCCGTACTGACCAAACCACCTGTAGTACTAATCGGCCCCCTGCTCAGGTCGCTACTACTACATGTTCTATGCCAATTACCACAATTGCTGATAGGTACTATTTCTTGTATTCTTTCCAAAAGAATATACAGGCAGTGCATGTTTTTTTCCATGTGTGATGAATTTAATGAGAGGCGCTGTAAGTGAACCAACACTATAACCCTGATGAGAATATTTGGGGTTTTTTCTAATCCGAAACAGATGCAATGGACTACCAGACTGTGAGCAGAAGACAGATTTGCTTGGCAATACTGACCCATGTCAAGGAACTTACAAGTACTACAACACCAGTTTTGACTGCATCAATGGGAGTAAGTACTAGTATACTGAGTGAAGATGTGTTGGATATGTGAAATCATGGATAGAATTTGCACTTAGGGTGTTTACTAGTACCATAGTAATACTGATCTAAGAGTAAACTCCTCACAGTATGCAAGCTGACACTCCTCATACCTTTACTGCAAAATAATGTAAAATTAAAGATGTGCATTGAGACCCAAGTGTTTTCTATGATGTTTTGTGAAAACTGTGTCATATCAGAACACAAATGATGCGTTAATAGTGTGAAACTAGACGAATTGTCAAATATTTTAATTGCAACCCAATACTGACCCATATTATTAGCCCAGTCTCACAGTATATACCAAATATTATACAGTTCAATTCTAATATTAAAGCTTGGCAAGAAATGCTATGAATGATTACAGTGGTATATCCTATTCTTATTCTCTTTCTTGTTCATGTTACATTCATTTTTTTGTATATTTTTGTATATTTTCAAGTATTGATTTCATTTTTTGTGATTGTCTTTTCTAAATTGTCTTAAGTTAAGCACCTTTATTTTCTTTATTTTATTAACCTTTATAAACAAAAAATGTATTACTATAGAACATGTTGACTTAAATTAGCTAACAGTTTACATACCATCATCTTGCATATAGATTTTTTTCTATTTATATTCCTGAGATTTTATTTGATATTAAATTCCAGAGGAAAATGTATTTTGTCTCTTTTCTCTAGATTATGTTGTGATCTGTGAGCATGGCTACAGCACACTGGACTGTGGTAGGAATTCCTTTTCTGTATGGTTGAGCTGCTGAACGTTATATTATTTTGTTATATTATATTATTTACAGCAGGTTTATTTGTGTCTCTGTGCAGGAAATGATGCTATTCTAATAGTAAATGCAAACTATGGGCGTGCCAGCTCTCAAATCTGTTCAAATGGACTCCCTAATGGTTTGACCCAGAACACCAACTGTTATGCTGCCAACACACTCACAACTGTGGCTGGACTGTAACTTCTTTTGTTTGTTTAAATATCTTGCTTAATAGATTAAGTGACAGTTGGTAAATATGGCCATGTTAACATCATAATTTTATTTAAAGGTGTAATGGAAAGAAGAGTTGCATTGCCGAGGCTTCAAACACCATCTTTTCAGATCCTTGTTCTGGTACTGTTAAATACCTCACTGTGTCCTACATCTGCACAAGTGAGTAATCTGCTCTCCCTGACAATCCTTTCCTTTTTAACCTCTTTTTTATGATCTTGGATAAATAGCAATAAATACTAAAGCTTTGTTAGACTTTTAAGATAACTAAACTAAAACAGGCACAGGCCTTCTTTATAAAGCCTGATTGTGGATTATAGGTGCCAGTAAAAAACTTTGAGGTGGTGTCTAGTCAACCAGCAAAGTTTTAGAAGAAGAATAGCCTTAATTTGTCACATGCACATTATAGCAGGGCAAAATTCTTTCTTTGCATATCCTAGCTTAATTGGAAGCTGGGGTTTAGAGCGCAGGCTCAGCCATGATACAGCACCCCTGGAGCAGAGAGGGTTTTGGGCCTTGCTCAAGGGCCCAAGAGCGGCAGCTTGGCGATACCAGGGCTTGAACCCCCGCCCTTCTGATCAGAAACCCAGCACCTTAACTACTGAGCTACCACTTAAACTTGAATTATTCATGTGCACAATTAAAATATAACAGGAGGCACAGCCTAACACACTGTCTATTTTTTTGCTGTACATTTACAGTAAAGTACTGCCAGCTGGGTTGCCTGTTACTTTATTTTGTAGTAATTTTTACAGGACTACAAAATTAAATCAAAGTCAGTCTTAATCCAAATTTACAGGATAGCATTGTTATTACCAAACTGCTGAATTTCTGCTTTATAATATTTGACAGTTTTTAAAATATGCTACATGTTACTGTTTTATGAAATGACAGTATATTACTATTAGAAATGATCAGCATTTAAGGGTTATAGTGCAAGTATTTTGGACTAGAGGTTTGTATTCCAAACAGTTTTCTCTGACACTTCTGCTCAGGATAAATCAATTTGATATCTTCACTTTGAAGTGTTTGTTTTTCATTGATTACATTAATTTTGTGTGGTAATATTATCAACAGAGTGATGGCTTTTTGGCTGATTATATGTTTCCAGAGCACTTTCTACTGTTTTTATCTGGTCACTTAGTTAAATGCTTGATGTAGTAAGGGACTCAAGACTGCATTTACAGCAAACGTTACATTTTACTAATTTGCAAAGCATATTGGTTAACAGACCATATGAAAGGCATTGCACCCTTTGTTCCCGGTACATTTTAACTGTTCTTTCAAAAGGTTTGCTCGACATTCAGCCCCTTTATTGCCAAAAAATTAAGCCATTAATCAGCTGCTGTATTGAAAACCAGACACTGTTTCATAGACTTGCATGTCATGCTTATTCAAAGCTAAATATCCTGATCTAGATCCAACCCTGCTATTTTCATTGTCACAAAAATGATATATTCTAATGAAGGAATTAATTCATATTATGTAAGTTATGTCTAATTACTACACAAACCAATTGTGTTTAAATAAGCAATGAATCTGTTTTCTGCAGAGGAAATTGTTGTTTGTGAAGGTGGATCTGCTGCAATCAACTGTGGTATGTACTCCTTTTACTCTTTTCCCTATTAATTACCGTATATCTATTACATTTTTAACATAACATTACACTTTACATATTATTTAACAAAGCTTTAAAATGTCAATGCAAATAGAGTTTAACCAAATTGGAATCAGCACAGCTACTTTCTGACCACAGGAAATATTTCTCATAGTCTAATTTTCCTGTTGTCCTAAATTTGTTTCATTTTAGGCGCTCAGACTATAAAAACTATTTGGGCGAACTATGGCCGGACCGATTCTACAGTATGTTCCGCAGGAAGACCTGCCAGTGAACTCTCAAACACAAACTGCTACACGTCTGACACACTAAATAAAGTTGCTGCTGGGTAATGGAAGAATTCATTGAAATGTGGCTTTTGTCAGCTTCCCACTTTCTTGTTATCAATGAGACACATGTATTGTTATTATCAGAATGTAAGTAAAAACCTGTTGTTTTGCAGATGTGACAAACTTTCCACCTGCACGATCCCTGCGAACAATAATTTCTTTGGCGACCCCTGCCCTAACACTTTTAAGTACCTGAGGATTGTTTACGCCTGCGTCTGAATGTGAGTTTTTTTCCCTGTCTTATATTTAATAAATGAGACCCAGTTCATGCTGAGCACCCTTGTTCAGATATACTTTTTTATATTAAATTCAAAAGTGCAAATCTAAGTCACAGTGACAGAGGAAAGGTATTTTATGTCATTCTTTTATTGTTCTTTTTATTTCTATTGACAGAGCGACTTGAGGATCCCCAACTTTCTCCTCAGTGGCCACCATTCAGCCTGAAAAGAAATCACTCTTACGTACAGAACCATGCAGATGATACAGTGCAGTTTTGGTGCTGGTGTACTTCACATTTGCATGCTATATAATTTTTTACAATTGCATTTACAAAATCAATGGCTGTAACGATTTTATCTCTGAAACATACTTATTTGCATTTACATATAATCATTTCTACATAGACTAATCTACTTTACATATGATGAGCAATAAAACATCCTCTAAATGTAAGCATAATAAGGATGAGAGTTGTGTGTGTTTATGTGCAAAATCTTTAAATGTAGATATTCTGTAAAATCCCTGATGATTGACTGAAGCAGGGATTGTCCACAAGAATCAAGTAAAACTACAATAAACTTTTCAATCACAACACTCAAGCAAACAGGTGCAAAAAAGTGATTCCATAACAAAATACAGGTGAACAATTTTTTTAGACAAATAGATACACGGTATGTCTGCTTTTTTTTAAACAGTTAAACATGCTGTGTGTTATTATTCAGATCAGATCATGGTTCTAATCTGAGCCTTTTGTATTATATTAGAATTTGTGTTCTTCATGGAGGAAAAACATCTTGTAGACCATACTTGAAAGATAAAAAAAAGAGAGTCTAACAAACCTGTTCCAAAAAAACAATGCTCTTTTATACAAAGTGTGTTTTATTAAGATGTGGCCTGACAAGGTTGATGTCGATTAACATCTTTCCTGCAAAAGGCCCTGTCCTCAATCTTAATGATCACCTTTGGAAACACCTTCTCACCCAGCATCAGTCTGTGACCTAACTAATGTTCTTGTGCCTAAATAAGCAAAATCAAAAAGCCTTCTCAGAAAAGTGTTGGTTATTATTAGTCTCTCTGTCTGTCTCTTTTGCTCTGTCTCTCCCCACTTTTGTTTAAGTATTACATTAATGACCACTGATTGTTCCAGAGGACACAGGCACAAACAAATCAAATACCACAAGTGTCTTTTCCCCCTGAGTCTTCCATGTTCTCTGACCAGTATATTGTTACAAACATCTTTCATTTCATAATTCAAATTAAAATATACTCAAGTGAAATGACTGATTATTTAAAAATGCAGCACCTTTAATGCTGTTACTATGCAAGTTAATTAAACATTACAACATTTATCACCAATAATAATAACTATACGACATTTGAAGGTGGAGACCTGAAAAACTGAAAGAAAAGGGTGAGAAAGAGGTGTAACCCAAATGGAGTAGAAAGATATGAATTGAGAGAATTTTTAATCTGTTTAATCCAGAGCCACATCTAATAGATCAAGCAGTTCATCAAATCAAAGCATTGGATAAGCATCAGAGTTTTACTTTTTTAAACTCCATACCAGAATGTTTGACACGTTAATCTTGAAAACCAAGGCCATCAACTACATTTTATTTGTATAGTGCTTTTAACAATGATCACAAAGCAGCTTTACAGAAATCATAAAGAATATTTCATTACAAAAATCAATCACACACACACATAAAACCATACATTTGTCCCTTTAAATGTATCTCTAGATATCTATCCCTAATGCGCAAGCCAGAGGCAATGATGATATGAGGAAGAAAAAGACTAAATAAGGAAGAAACCATTTAAAAAAAATAAAAGAGGAACACATCCTCTGTTCATCTCCCTCATCAATGAGTTGTGTCTGTCCACAGCCACTCACTGGATTTTTATTTTCTTGCAGCATACAGAGAAATTATTTATTCTTTTTACCTGGAGATTAGCATTAATACTCTATAAAATGATTATACAACTGGTTAAGTGTTCAAATATTTTCAGCCAGCAAACATCATCTTTTGCACATTTCTCTTTGCCATTTATCAATGTATTAATGTTTTTATTTGTTCATAAATTGGACACAATCAGTCTGAATTTAAAGCAACACTACGGGAACTCACACTACTCTCATGACTTCTGCCTGCATTCAGGGGATAGAGGTTTCTCAAACTTAACTTGTATTCTATTCTCAAGGAGAAGGAAAAGGTTAATGGGTATTAATGTATTGAAGTGGTCTTAATTTTTGAACACACAGCCAAGATAACAAAGGAGTGGCTACAGTACGACTTTGTGAATGTCTTTGAGTGGCCCAGCCAGAGCCCAGACTTGAACCCAATTGAACATTTCTGAAGAGATCTGAAAATGACTGTGCACAGACACTCCCCATTCAACCTGATGGAGCTTGAGAGGTTCTGCAAAGAATAATGGGAGAAACCGCCCAAAAACAGGTGTGCCAAGCTTGTAGCATCATACTCAAAAAGACTTGAGGCTGTAATTGGTTCCAACGGTGCTTCAACACAGTATTGAGCAAAGGCTCTACTTATGCACATGTGATTTTTTTTTTTTTCATTTTTTTTTTCTTCAATAGATTTGCACAAATTTCAAACAAACTTCTTTCATTTTGTCATAATGGGTTATTGTTTGTCGAATTTTTACGAAAATAATGGATTTTATCCATTTTGGAATAAAGCTGTAACATAACAAAATGTGAAAAAAGTGAAGCGCTGTGAATACTTGATGTACTGTATAAAACTGATATATACTATTATATATGTTATAATATAATATAGTATATAACTAATATGCAGGCTATGTTATTATTTATTTATTTTCCCACCATCTTTGAATTTGTATCTGTCTTTTGAATTGATGTTCTTTCTATCTATCAAGTGTAAATTCTGTCCATGTTCTATCTAGTTTTGTCCAGTCCTCGCCAAATGTTGCACGTCATCTTCAGAGTATGTCAAAAGAAATAAAGGTTGCCTGTAATGGGTCAACGCATTTGAAAGCAAAGCTACTAAACAAGGTATGAGGTTGTATCTTAGCATTCATCTTGCACACAGACACAAAACTTGGTAGGCACCTTTAGGACCATGACCTGGGGATATGCAATACAGTTTCATGCTGGCGCCATTTGTTGGTCAAACTGCCATTTTTGCTACAATTTTTCTCGAGTGTTTAGCAGGTATAGCTCATCATATTGAGATCTGTAAAAAGGTTATTAAAGCAATATCAATATTCAGAAACATTCTTCTATAATTACTGATAAATTCATTAAATAGGAAGGTGGGCTCTGTCTCTGTGAGACATTTGCATATTGTCATAAGATCTTCAGGACCTTACCCCAATGTCCTCTAAAAGAGGGCTACCTAGATTCAAAAACAGTAAAAATTACCATTATTCCTTAAAATTGTATTTCAAGATTAATAACTTAACATAAACTCAATTCACAGTTCTACATTTCTTGTTTCACATTCCTATGTTCCCTAGGGTAAGTTGAATTAAGTGCTCTCATCAGCACTGAATTTAAAGAGTTTGCCCATTTGAAATGAATTGAAACATGTTTCCTGCCTTAAAACGGTATGTTATATACTTTTCCGATAAGATGATACTATGTATAATTTGGATGTGCCGTAAAGAAAGTAAGACTGTCTCAGCAACATCATCAGTGAAACTATAAATTACCTTGATGCCCTTTGCATTAAATCATGCCTCTGTGGTGGTTTAGGAAACATCTGTAATGCGTCTGTGATTTTGTAGTTTTGAGTGCTTGGCCCCCTAAAATGCTGCTTGAAGCTCTAATTCTAACCCTGACTGACAAAAATGCTGAAACTATTGTGAAAATCAATGAAAATGAATCTTAATTGATACTTTAAAGAATATATATTTTATTATGAAAGATTTAACCTACAACCAGGCATTCCCCTGACACTAGTAAAGTAAATAATAACACTATAAACTAGCACACTTACATAGAGCATACACCGGTGAGTTTGCACATGCACATTGATAGGGAAACGGGAACCAGGTGTTTTTTTTTTTAAGCTATTCATTTCTTCAGTATACAATTACATCATACATAAAGTACTTAACCATTGTAAGACACAAATACACCCACGTAGTACGGTACTTTCCATCCTTTTGTATTTTCATGTGTTTCTATCATGTTTTTTTGGGTTCTTAGACAATTCAGTATATTTAGAGCAAGTGGTTGATGTGGATTAGAATCAGCATATATGAAGTATAAGTAAGCACAATGTACTTTGCTTTTAATTTCTAAAGGGATGATTTGTCAAGTAAAATATAGAAATAGAGTAATAAATATGTCAGAAGAATTTATAGTCAGGGTTTGAGATGGTCTCCATGTTAGACGGTTATGAACAGGCCAAGGCCTGGACCATGAATAAATCATGTTATTATTATTATTATTATTTATTTATTTATTTATTTTTTTTTTTTTTTATATAGTGATGGATGGGTAAATTGGAATGAACCTAGGTATTTGAAGATAATGGTGGTGAATTAATTTGAAAAAAAATTATTGATATTACACATTTTGAATCCTTGATGGGTGATCTGTCAAGAGCAATTAATTGTGTTTGAAGAATGAATAGTCAGAGTTCGAGGTCGTTTCTGGGTTGGGCGTTCATAACCAGGCCAAGGCCTGGACCATGAATAAATCACATGCTACTTTTAGAAAATAGAAATAGATGCCACTATTAGAAAAATAAAAAGATGGCCGTTTCACAGGTTGCAGAAGAGAGTATATAAAGATTGTGCATTGATTGTGTTTTGGGGTGACTCCTTGGAACTGCATGACATTTTGTCTTGAGGGAAGTGGTAGCTACAGTAAGTGGATAGGATGTTGGACTTCTTATCGGAATGTCATTGATTCAACTCCTAGTACCACCAAGCTGCCACTGCTGGGCCCTTCAGCAAGGCCCTTAACACTCAAGTGCTCGTCTGTATAACTGACATAACTGTAAGTTGCTCAAATGTGAAATGTTAATGTGTTTTTGCTGAAACCTTGTGCTTTGACATTTCTAGCCTGAACTTAGTTTGTTTCTTTTGCTTGGAATTTTCTTTTGCTTGGCATGTTATTAAATTTGGTATATTTGAAATTTATTGGCCATTAAAAGGAGCAACATCCAGCGTAAAACGTGCCAAATCGAACATGCGGATCACGAATACTGACGATCCGCTGTGGCGAGCCCTAATGGGAGAAGCCGAAAGAAAGTTACTGTATAACATACTAAGTAGGTTTACTGGTCGGCACTACTATGTGTTTTGTGTATATGTTCCACACTGTCTATTGTCTGCACTGGTTGCACACAATGCACTTTATGTGGCGAGGACACTTACATTAGTCCTTAGCTCTGTGTTTTGTTATGTAGCTCTATGCTGTTTTTATGTAGTACCAGTGTTCACTGTGTACTGCGTCAGCTATGTATGGTTGAAATGACAGTAAAAGCTTCTTGACTTCACTTGGAGTCTAAGTTTACTCAGGATTGCCATTATACAGTAAAAATTCAGAAAAGCATAAGAAATCGGCCTTTTGATTTTAAAACTTTTTAAATTTTTGGGCGAAAACAGCAATAAAGCAAAGAAGGCTTATGAACCACGTGTTCGGTTTATGGCTGTTCACTCTGGAACGCAATATTCTGCATAGTGATAGCGACTTCCGGGTCGCTTCCAGCACGTGCCTTTAAGTGGCGCTCACGAGCCCCAGTCGCTATGATTCTGTGACGTTGGCGGGCCTGAAGGCGGAAGTGAAATATCAACAACCAGTCCGTCAGTAGGTTTTTTTTTTTAGCACACCGACCAGAGTGGTGTACAGGTCTATTTTATTTTTGAAACAGGTGAGATATATATATATAAAATAAACTCTAGCTGCCATGTCTTTCTTCGGGAAAATCTTCGGGGCAGGTGGGAAAGGGGACAAAGCCCCGACTCATCAAGATGCGATCCAGAAACTCCGCGAGACGGAGCAGATGTTGTCGAAGAAGCAGGAATTTCTGGAAAAGAAGATTGAGGCGGAACTGCTGACAGCGAAGAAGAACGGAACGAAGAACAAAAGAGGTACGAATTAAAGTCTAATTGAAGATGATTATTGGACTAGACACCTGATTTCGGAGCTGGAATTCATTCGTGTTGGATGTGAATAGTTTAAACGTCGCGGTTGTTCAGTTCAAAACGTGTCAGCTGTCTAATAACCTGTACAGACTCTTCAATCAGGGCCAGTCCCAGAGGAATGCTGAAGCTTCGCCATATTACTCTGCATTTCTAGATGATTGGGTGTATGGGGGGGTTACAGTTGAAGGTTTGTTCGGGGAATTCCTCCCCTCCCCCACCCCCCTAAAAAGGAAAAAACACTGAATCATTTTTATTTTTATTCTAAGCACCACGTGATCCTAAGTGACGTCTAGTGACTTTGTGTTTCATTGAGATGTTGGCCTGTTCTACACTCTATTTGTCAGTTTCCTACATTCTTCCTACATTACCCACACTACTGTTGAGGGTGGTTTCCAGATCCCCACAGCTGATTGTGCTACCTGTTGGAAATCTTGCCATGCTTCAGGTTTAGAGAACATACTCTATTCCTTCAGTCTATCTGGCTGCCTCACCTGTCCCTCTAAACCCTCTACTCTAACAGGTTTCAGTCTGTTTCATTATGCTTATCTTAACTATAGGTTGTTGAAGTCCCTGTGAAGTGCCTGGAAACACACCTAACAGGAAGTTAGGTAGAGGTATATATCGAATGACTTCCCAGTTTTAAATAGCCAATAGCGTTTAGATTACCTCACAGCCCGGGCTACAGGTAGTATCGGGGATGTCGGGGGCAGGAGAGTTGAGATTCCACAAAGTGTTTGATTGGACCAAAAATCTGCCGAGCTGCCGAGAATGATGTCATTGAAGCTGTTGAGCCGTAATGGTGGTAGAGAGAGAGACTGTCCATTACACAGTACACTTGTCAATATAACCAATAATAAGAGATTTATTCAATCACTAAACATTTTTGTGACTTGTTTATGTCCGTGTCACATTCTGGATCCTGTGTTGCTTTGGATTTATTATGAATTGCGCCATTACAACGTCGCTGGAGAATGAGAAATGGAAAAACAAAAAAGTTTTTAGAAGCTCACAAGCAAAAGCTGAATATTATCCTGTGATTTCATGTTATGTGTCCTGTGATTTTTCGAATCACCATTGTTAATGCCTTCCAGTGACGCTGGTGTGACAGATCTATTCACAGGAATAATGAATACAGAATGCCAATAAACAGCAACACAATCACTGAACTTCTCAGAAATATGTTCGTATTTCCCTAAATGAACTGGAATTTTAAGTGTTTGGGAAACAGTGCCACCCAGTATATCTGTAGATGTGTAAATTGAAATGTTGACGGTGATATTTAGGCAAATTGTATCTGAAACTTAAGTAATAGAAACTGAATGATTTTTTTGTGTGCAAATGGATGTTCTCTGCTTTCCCAAGCTGCCCTCCAGGCCCTGAAGAGGAAGAAGCGCTATGAAAAGCAGCTGGCCCAGATTGACGGCACTCTGTCCACTATCGAATATCAACGAGAAAATTTGGAGAACTCCAACACGAACATGGAAGTGCTCAAGAACATGGGATTCGCCGCCAAAGCCATGAAGAATGCTCATCAGAACATGTGCGGGTTTTGTGGTTTTTCAGCCATCCTTTTAATACCAGCTGGGCATTCTAACGCTGAGCTGAAGTAAATGTGCCCGTATTCTTTATCATTATACATTTTGTCTCGCTTGTGCGCTTTTTACAGGGATATAGACAAAGTGGACGAGCTCATGCAGGACATCACCGAACAGCAGGAGCTGGCACAGGAGATCTCGGAAGCTATTTCGAAACCGGTCGGCTTTGGAGAAGAGTTTGATGAGGTACCTGGATTCCTCTACAAACTAGGCTTTGGCTTTCAGTTATTGAGCGTGCAGGTCATGAAAGCGTGTGAATTCCCCAGTAAACTGGTTGCATAATAACGCAAATGGAATTCCAAACTACATTCCATTTAAATTATGCGTTGCTGAAATTAGAACAGTGTCTATAGTAGTAATCAGGGTAAGAGTAAGGCACATCCAATAACTGTATTATGCCATCGATTTACTGTACTAGGAAGTGCATTAATAAGTCCAATGAAAAAATCAATGATTAGCACCTGAAAATTAGCATTTAATAATTGAATAAAACTTCTTCAGGTATTTATTCAGTATATTTTCTTTTCTAGGATGAATTGCTTGCCGAACTGGAAGAGTTGGAACAGGAGGAACTGGACAATAACCTGCTGGAAATTAGTGGCCCAGAGAACGTCCCACTGCCCAGCGTGCCTTCAGCATCATTACCCGCCCAACCAGGTCCCTTGATAGTGACAGTAACATACTCAGAGTGATATCTATGCATATGTCTATACACTCATGAATTAAATCACCTGCACATCTGCACCTTCATGGAGTTGTTGAATCCGCCAATAATGCAAAAATAATGTATAAAATATATATACAGTATCTAAGAAAGTGTGTCGCTTTTACAGCAGTGTAATACTCCTGGGGATGGAATTTACAGGTTGTTGCTGGGATCCAACTCCACTCCTCCATAATGACATCATGAGCTGCTGGATGTTAGACACATTGCACAAGTTTACACAGAACGTCGGCTATTTTTATTTTTTTTTTTTTACATCATAGTGTAGCTACAGAGGGTACAGGCTCACCCTTTGCTAACAGCCGATATTCTGTGTAAACTTTTGAGACTATTGAGTCAGAAATGCCAAAACAGCCCATGTGGCACAAATGGCCAGCTGTAACACTACAGTCATGTGGTATTTACCATTAACCCTTGACTTTGCTCTTTTTGCTGGTTGGGAAAACGTGCAAAAAAGAAAGCAATAGCTCATTCAAAACTATACTTTGTCAGTCCAAAGACAGTTTTGATGTAGACATGTTTAATGTGAATTGAAAAAATATTAGTCTACGGCTCATATTCAGGCAGTGTATCGAAGAATGTATATTATCAAGGCACTACCACATCATATTAAAACAAACATCAAATCATTCCACTTCTAGTCGTTTCAGTAATTCAGTAATAAAAAAAACTAATTTCAACCAAAGGGATTCATTGGGAATTCATATGGGAGTGAAACAAACCAGTGCCATGTGACTCTTCTAACCCCACTGTTCTTCTGTCTCCAGCCAAAATTAGAAAGGAGGAGGATGATGATGAAATGGAGGAGCTGAAGGCCTGGGCTATGTGAACCAAGACCAAACACCTGGACTGTCTGCTCTCTCGCTGTGGTGGACTGATGTTCAGATTGACTTGAACACCTTGAGAGTTAACATCAAGTTACAGAAATTTCCCCACTGTGGGACGAATAAAGATTTATCTTAACATTGCAAAAGCAATTGTCAAGGGAATTTTAGCTCCGATTAATGGCTTAGGCACAGAAACAAACAAACAAAAAAAAAACTAGTCCATGGGGATGTAAAAGAGGGTATAAAAGCAAAACAATCAATCAGATGAAATTGTATTCGTGAAACTCTTCTGCTAATGTCCGCTTATGGATTTTTTTTATATCATTATTATTCTATTGTTGCTCAGTTTGCCTTTTGAATTGGAATGTAATCGTATAGATCCCACTTACAGACATCTACCTCTATCTGTTTATTAAAACATCTACAGCAAGTGGGATTTACGGTAGCCCATATCCGGTCTGGGAAAGTATCATAGCTTTGTATTTTCATGCTGATGACCATGCTCGACATGACCAAGGATATACAAGCATCATATATTTTGCATGCCTGAGTTTCCATTTTGAAGCATCTTCATTGACTGTTATTATACAGGGAATAGATTTCAGTCTGAAATTATACTACAGTTGGTCTCTTAGTGCTTATGTTTTAGGAGTGTTATTTAAAAATTCAGGGTTGTTTTTGATCTTTTTTTTTTTTACATTTAATAAATAATAAAATCTTACACTAGACAAACAAAAGAAACATTAATAATAATAATAATAATAATAATAATAATAAAAGGAAAAATCTATGCATCACAAGTAGTTACAGCCCAAATTTCTTCATCGACGTTTCAACAAAGTGCTGTGTCTTGCCTGAAACTATCCTGCTGAAATCTCGAAGCACGTCAATCTGATCTATCACTATCCATTAGAGTTGAAGGGTTATAAAGTTGAACTTTAAAGCTATTTTTCTTTTCATTTATTTGAAAAAATGATCCCTAGGACTACGTGGACTTACTCTATCTTTTGTAAAGAACCTGGGATGTTACAGCGAGGTGTGTCATGTGTAAATTTGTATGTTCAAGATTCTTCCGATGAGACCTTTATTTGAACGCTCATTAAACTGTTTGATTATTCGTGCTGGTGTTTTTTTGTTTTGTTTGTGTGTTATTTTTTTTGTTTCGTGTTCTGGTTGGTGGGACGACCTGCATTCGAGCAGGCCTTCGATTCGTTTTTGCACTTTAAGCATATGAAAATGTACGTGCGCTGCTATGTGCCTTAATCATCGGCATGCTTATGCAACCGTGACATGACATATCCTCACATGACATATTCTAATGTGTGTAATACCAAACACCAAAGGGTGCAAGAAGCATGTTGCATTAAATAAATTTGTAGATATTGCAATTGTGTGGAATTTGTCCTAGAGTCCTTTAGTTTGGGTATGTGAAAATGTGCTTTAGATAAATGCTTACAAAAATAAGTAATTTTTTTTATTTTATTATTAATCTGTAATAAAGAGAATCACAATCATGGCCCCCTGGAATGTTAGACGTTACTGCTTAAAAAATGTAGCTTGGGCTTAGAAAGTAAAAAACAAGTAGCTGGACATGGCCGAGTTGGGAAAAAAAATCATCCACAAAGCTCAAATACAGGCTTTGACGGTGATGCCAGACCTGACCATTAACAAAACTACGAGCATTGGGATGAATCAGACCATAAGGGCGGTGCCCAGGAATCGTCGGAAAACATGTCGAAATAAAAAAGCGCCGGCGGGGGGAGGGGCATTATCCTCCCCACATTATGCGACGTCACTATCGCTCGTCGTTGTTGGCGCGCTTGCGCATTCGTGCACCATTTGCTGATGCAAGACGCTTGCGGTAAAGACATTCTGAGCAAATTAGCTGTGTATTGTTCCTAAAGCGCGTTCGGAGATACGAGGTTTACTTCAGCCAACATGTCAGAAGACGAGGTGAGTTGAAAATGTTTTTTTTTTTTTTTTGTGTTCCTGTCGGGGTTTTTCAGTGCAACAGGAAAATGAACGTGTTCCACTATGACTTTGGGCCTTGTCAGGGAGCTCTGGCTAGCACGAGAGCTAACTCATAGCTCATGCACCAATGCGTTGATTTGCGGTAAGCTAGCAAATAGGGCTCGGGTTACTCGGAATTTTGTGTTTGATAAATAAGTAGATGGTTCTAAGATGGTATTTGGAGAGCTGACAGGATATGGTTTTGATTGAATTCCCCTCTTTCTTATGTAACACGTGTTTGAGTTTTTTTCCAATGAAGTCCCATAGAAGCTCATTTTCAATAGGTAGCAACCTCGTTGTCTTGAAAAGAGCCATGGAAGGAGCATTAAAGCTTCCTCTTTGCACTTTCAAACATTTCAAGTTGGGAAAAACCTCTTCTGAATGAAGCTACCCTAATCTGTGTGGCACCATAGCCTTTATTTAAGTGCACCACATGTTCTCCAAACACCCAGTATACCCAGAGCAGAACCAGTACCCAGAGCTCTAATCAGTCTCATATCTATAACAACATATAACCACTGTATTCATGCTTAGAATGTTATCGTATTTCTGACTGCATATAATCACGTTCATGCTCAGGAGGTTAAAGCTGGACTCGAATTCTTTTCTCAGATCTTATTTGATCCGACCACAACCAAGAAGAAGAAGAAGAAGAAGAAGCCCTTCATGCTTGATGAAGAAGGCGATGGACTCGCCGAGGAGACGCAGCAGGCCGAGCCTCGAGAGGCAGAGCCTGAGGTGGGAGAAGAGCGTGATTTTGAACCCGAGGAAGATGAAGGGAAGAAAAAAGGTACCCTTAATAAAGTCTATAACCGGTTTTATTCAACGACCCCCAAAAAGGGTCCCTTTTGTGTTAATGTAGTAAAAATACAGTGTGAACATGCTTTAAACAGGTTATGGTTAGGAGCAAAACATCTGGCCACATATAAATGTTCTTGGAATGAAGTATATACCCTGTTGGAATGAAGTAGTCTTGGATGGCGTTGTTGTTTATTTAGTGGTGAACAGAATGATGGCACTTTTTTGTTTTGCTCCTCCACAGAGACCACAGATGACTTGGACGATTTGAATTTCTTCAATCAGAAGAAAAAGAAAAAGAAGCCCAAGAAAGTGTTTGACAATGAAATCGAAGAAGGACTGAAGGTCTGAAACCATCTTGCATCAACAAACCTTTTTTTTTTTCCACCTGCAAAAAGTCCTTTTTTATTTTTGGTCTCGTATTACTTGATTAGATTAAAAGGAAAGGATGCGCAGGAATGTAGTTACACTAGATACAATCTGTTGAAGAAATACTTCTGATTTATTGATCTGCTCGAACCAGGAGCTGAAGATCGAAGGTGAACAGCCTGAACAGGTGGATGATGATGACTTGGATCTGATGTTGCCAGCCAAGAAGAAGAAGGCTAAGAAGGTGGAGTTTGCAGAGGATGGAGATATGGCTGTGAAGGATTACGGTGAGCGATCATTTTGCTGAGATATATATATATATATATATATATATCTCCTGTACCTGTAGACATGCTGGAATAAAGAAAAAAAGGGTGCAGTAAATGTCATTTCTCATAATGAATTGTTTTTTTTTTTGTAAAATGTTTTCCTTTAATTTTCCCTCCTCTCTTAACAGGTCTGGAGGACGATGAGAGTAGAAATGCTGATGGTATCACGTTTTCCTCTCAGACTGGCCCGGCTTGGGCAGATTCAGAGAGAGATTACACATATGACGAGGTAAGTACATATACACATTTTTCTTAGTTTGTGTGCTGTAATGTAGTCGGCTGATAGTGTCTGATGTTTCAATATGTATTATGTGATTACATGGGCTGCTTGTGTTATGGGAACGTTATTCAAAAAAGACAGGTGTTTCTACAGCATGATGCATTCCACTCCACTTTAGAATGGAAATGAAAAAGCATCTGTTTCTGATTTCTTAATTATTTCAAGTGTGTTGATGAGAAAAAAATCAGCTAGTAAACTCCAAAGGGGAAAAAGTGCCCTATTTAAGTTCTTGGTACATTTTTTTTTTAGACTGTACTCCGTATTGTCGAATGTAGGCCATGAAATATGAAGGACTGAACATTCATGCATAGTTTCAAAATGGTTTGCAGTGTGGATGTTATTTTTCCTGAATACCTACAGCGCATGTTGTTTGTAGCTCTCATGCCCCGGCTTATCATCCGCTGGTAAATGCTGCAACCCAAAGTACACTGCACGTTTAGATCACTTTCAGCAGTTGGGTTTATTAGGAAACGACTTATTTATACTTTATTCTTTTATTACAAATGAATGGCACTGAGATTCTGGTCTGAAACCACCTTGTTAAAAGGTTGATTTGGCCCACACACAAGTGGGATTACTTTCTTTCCCCCAGAAATCAGTCATACTGAGGGTTAAACAATACATTTTTCCACTTGGTCATTTGAGAATATTTGTCAGTAGAGAATCTCTCTGTCAACAGCTGCTAAGTCGCGTCTTTAACATCATGAGAGAGAAGAATCCCGACATGGTGGCGGGAGAGAAGAGAAAGTTTGTCATGAAGCCCCCTCAAGTGGTGCGAGTAGGAACAAAGAAAACGTCCTTCGTCAACTTCACCGACATCTGCAAACTGTGAGTGCGCATCGCTTATATTTTAAAACGGGCCTTTTCCATGTCTCGGTACTGCAGTGAATATGAAAGACTGATACTAATATTTTGTGTTTGCTTCTCTGTGCAGGTTGCATCGACAGCCAAAACATCTTTTGGCTTTCTTGCTGGCTGAATTGGGAACGAGGTAAACGCTAACATTACACGATGCTTCTGGCTGCATGCTTTTTGTTTCTCTGCAATCCACTGTATTAACGCAAGTGATGTTTTTGCAGCGGATCCATAGATGGAAATAACCAACTTGTGATCAAAGGCAGATTCCAACAGAAACAAATAGAGAACGTCTTGAGAAGATACATCAGTGAGTCAAATAGTGAACTTATGCATAATTGTGTTCGATGTACCAAATGATGGTGTGAATGCAGTTAAATGGTGCAATGTAGTTCTCTAACATATTGAGACGAGATCCTTTATTTTAAAACGCACAAAGTCTCAATTCACCTGCTTGAATGCCAAAGCTGTCTTCATGTATATAAAGATTTCTGCGTAGTTTTTTTTATTTAATGTAAAAAAAATTTTTTTTAATTGTTTGGGTGGAAACGGAATTGGGTGCTTCTGGAAATGGAAGGATTGGCACACGACCAACTGTCATTGTTATTTTCACTTCTCCTGTGACTAAGTCTTTATAATAATGCATGTCCACTTGGCTGCTGCCGTGGCAACACTCATAGACTTTATTTGCATGTGGCGAAAACAATAAGGGGTTCACTAAGCTGACCTAAGACAATGGCAGTAATAATTAAGTAATAACGCTGGAGATTTCTTACATAAACCTGTCTCACTGACGACCATTTTTGTAGCTGTTTCTGTGGTAGCTCTAATCCCAAAAGGCATCTAGGCTTATGTAGTGCATTTATCTGATAAAAAAAAAAATTTATTTAGGATTCTTCTTGAAGTGTGTCCTAAAGTTGTAGAAGTAATATTGAAAGAATTATGTTGGGGAACTTAGAGAGAGAGATATATA
>JAAIIK010000174.1:505866-521365 GCA_014706435.1 Silurus glanis
CACACACATATGTGTGTGTGTGTCTATCAAGTTGATTTGACTGATTTTGTCTTTGAGAGAAACCTGAATTATGAATAAGTAGGGACATCTTTACCAACATGGTGTCACTTCTGCAATACAGAAAGCATACCAAATAAATGTAATCACCTGTCTGCATTCTGAGCTGATTTTGGTTTTTTTTGTTTTGTTTTTTGTAAATAGCTGCATTTGTCTTTTGTCATAGTGTCTATTCCACAACTTATCTATGTTTTCTGTTTGATTTTTACAGAGGAATATGTGACCTGTCACACTTGCCGCTCTCCAGAAACCATCCTGCAGAAGGACACACGACTGTACTTCCTGCAGTGTGAGACGTGTCACTCGCGCTGTTCTGTGGCAAGCATTAAGACAGGCTTCCAGGCCGTCACGGGCAAGAGAGCGCAGCTCCGCGCCAAAGCCAACTAACGTGGCGTTCTCTACTCCTTTCTGATTCTCTTTTCCATTACAAAACCCTGCACTGCCCTGTATGGCCACTTCAACTTCTCAGTGCTAGTTTTTTCTCAGTCATGGACTTTTGGAGTGAACAGGTGAAGAAGTTGAGTGGATTAAAAAAATTATTATTATTTTTTTTTTTTTTTTTTTGCGCAATCAAAAGAAAACATTAAGAATTCAATAAGCAAGAGGACTGGACAACTTGAGCCACTGGTTTAATGAGTCACATCATCCATCTTTCTCAGAAAGGTCACAGCTTTTCATTTGACAGAGTAATGTGAGAAGCAGGGAACAGGGCCAGAGCATTTCAGACTCGTGTTTTATTTGCACATTGGTAGCAGATTCCATTCTACTGTTCTGATTCTTTGCAGGAATGCTGTAGGTGGAAATCTATGGGTGAGGGACTTGCGTGCTGTCTGCTCTTACTTTTTTTTAAAAACAGAAGAACGTCAGAGACTTTATGAAAATTGCGTTAACACTCTATTAAGAGACTTGTTAATGATGCAATTTTCTCATGTAGGCTTTGTATAGGTTTCATTAAGTCTATAGAGTTAGCCTTGAGGATTTGGAGAACTCTGCTACCTCTGTGACAAAACTCTGCTAGGAGTCTCAGGCTCTGGCTGCTGACTGCTATGCTTAGGATTTTGGTTGTTTACTGATCACACCGTTTAATGAAGATGACATCCACATATGTTTAAACATCTCTGCAGAACGGAACACCTCTGCACAATCTTGACGTATAAAAAGTTATGAATATGTGGGTTGTGTAAAAATAATTATGGGGCTGGAGATATTACAGTGCAGTGTTTCAGATGAAAGTAAGATGGGTGTCATTGTGGAAACAGTTTTTTTTTTTTTTTTTTTTTTAATAAAAAATTTACTCTAACAACATTATTTCTGTGTATTGTACCTGACTGAGGTTCTAAACCAGATACAGTAGCTTTTAGAAGTTGTGGGCACAATTATAGACACTAAGGATGAAGTCTATTATTAGTTGAAATGGAAAGTTAACCTTCCAGATTTTTTTTTTTTTTTTTTTTTTTTAGTTATGTTTTTGCATATTTTATGGGTTTGAACAGAGTGTATTTCTTAATGTTCTCCAATAGGTGTTATCCCACTAGGTTACAAATGATGTAATAGTATTAAGTTGGTCAATACTATTTAAAACCACCTTCAACGGGACATGGAGGATACTGAGAACAAATACCTAACCCTTGTACACGAGTCACATAGTAAATGTGCACCTAGTGTGTACCTATTTTTTATTAGTGCCACCTTTATTTGTTTTGTGACTTATTAGGTCCTATGATTGACACCCTCCTCCAATGCACAACCTGAATGTTTAATTAAACACATGTACTTGTTAAATATTACATTACAGATTTATTCCCATATATTATTATTTTTTTATTCTAGCCACCAATCAACTGTGAAATTGATAGCCAGTACATGTCACCCGGATGAAGGTGGGGGCTCCCTTTTGAATCTGGTTCCTCCTAAGGTTTCTTCCTCATACCATCTAATAGAGTTTTTCCATTCCACGGTCAGCACTGGCTCACTTTTATTCATAATATTAAATTCAGTGAAGCTGCTTTGGTACGACATCCATTATTAAAAGATTTTGAAAACATGACTGTAAAGGTTTGCCAGTCTGCGACAAGGGCATTAGTAAAGTTGTACGCTGATGTTTGTTGAGGAGGCCTGGGCACACAGTAAGCATTCCTTCACTGGGATTAAAGTCAAGGCTCTGCTCAGGCCTCTTCAGTTTTTTCACACCAATCCCTGTTTACATTTATGGCGTTTGGCAGATGCCCTTATGCAGAGTGAGTTACTAAAGTCTGAATCAGTAAATACTTTCTGATACAGGTTCATTTAGCCAGACTAACAATACCATCAGCCGAAACCTGTTTCGGAGGGAATGTAGTTAGAAAAGCAGGTTTTCTTTTCATTTTGTAGACGTCATGCCAAAACATGACTTTTACAAACGTTTTGTGCACAGACGACTTGTCATGCTTGAACATCTTTGTGTCCACTGAAGTGACCTGCTCTTACTGAATACGTGGATATTCTGCACATTTATCGTTGTGGGAAATATTTGCAAAAGGTCTGGCTGTAAAGGTCAGGTGTCTACACATTTCTGACCATACGGTTAGCATATGCCACCCCAGCCATAACAGCAGCTCTTCCACAGCTGGTAGCCTTCAACATCCCTGACCAACTACTGCTACAACGTGGGAGTTTCTATTTGAGGTTCCGCCATGAAACGTGAACCCGGTGGCCTGCATTGCGCATGCGCAGAGCACAGGCGCTTCAGTTGGTCGGCCTTGGAGCAAAGAAATGGCGGCGCTCCGGCTGTGTGTGTGGCGGATAAGTGCCCAGTTTTCACGAGTGAGTCAAATGATATTAAACACGCTCATAATAATATAGAGAAACCAATTTTCTTTCAATGAGCACTTTTTAAGTTTTAGCGATATTAACGAGCTGTGGCAGAATGAACAAGGTCACGTTAGTGATAGGAAACTATTATTTTCATTCATTACAATTTTTGACTGCAGTATTTATAATAAGCCAATTTTGCTCAAGTTGTTTTTTCCCCCAGTGATTTTCACGTCTGTCCCCTTTCCTAAAAGATTGACATTTGAAAAGTTTCATTATTCAGATTCTTGTTCACACACACACACACATATGTATATATAATGTGTGTGCGTGCGTGTGTGTATATAATGTCTGAATTTAGTCTGTAGTGATTTGTACTGTAAGTTACTTTAATGCTCAAATATATCCCTGAGCTGTATTTCTGAAAGTTGCTGTCTTACAACTCCATATGTACATGGAGACTGCAGACTGACTGATTGCACCTTACTAGCAAAAATAACAACCTGTTAATGACACTCCGACCTTCAGTCCAAACTCAAATGCTGAAGACTCGCACACAATCACCATCTTATACTCAAGTTATTGCATAATCTCTTAATTAGAGTTAACTCTTAATAAAACCGTTAACCTCAGTTTGCTTGAAACCCATTGTTGGATGAATATTAAGATATTTTGATGCTTGTGGTAGCAAACTCACATCTCTGGGGTTTTTGGTTTGAACTTGGGTTTGGGTTATTCTTTGTATATTCTTTCTGTTCATTCAGGTAAGCGTACTAGTTAAACCAAATTGGCCCTAGATGTGAATGTGCAGTCTGATTTAGGTCATAGTCTTGCCTCATGGCCTGTATTTCCAGTATACGGCTGCACCAGGAACCTGCACTTTCTGAAACTGAATGAATGCTACATCAATTTGCACTTTATGTGGCGAGGACACACTGTTATCACTGTCAGCTATATATGGTTGAAATGACAATAAAAGCTTCTTGACTTGATCAAATTTTCTCTGATTTCTAGGCAAATGTATCCTTTTCCAGTCTGTCCAAAGTGAGGAAAGTAGCGATCTCTACTCTAGGTGTGTTGACAGCAGGAGGAGCCGGACTTGCCCTGATTTTACATCAGTCAGTGAAAGCCTCAGACCTAGAGCTACATCCTCCATCTTATCCATGGAGCCATGGTGGCATGCTGTCTGCTTTAGACCATGCCAGGTGCATATACACTTTCTTTCATTTCTCAATGGCACTGTTATTACAGCCATCCTTTATTGTCATGTTATGAGTTTGTTATACGAGTTTTGTTTCTGCATCTTCATAGTATCCGACGTGGCTATCAGGTGTATAAGCAGGTGTGTGCAGCCTGCCACAGTATGGAGTACCTGGCCTTCCGGAACTTGGTTGGGGTGTCGCACACAGAAGAAGAGGTCAAGGCCCTCGCTGAGGAGGTACGTTTTGAAGGGTGTTCATGAGCTTTATTTTTGACTATATTTGTTTGGGATTTGACCGTAGGTGGTATATGATACCACACCAATTTTCAGTTAACAGAATGGGAAATAATGTTTACCAGGCTGAATTGGCTAATTAAATTCTTACCCTTGGCTAGCATTTCATTAAGTTCAGTCATTGGTACTGATAACCATGCCATTATGAGCAAACATAACTCAAATTAATTAATCTGATCAGTTCGATTTTTTAGCATTGAACCACACTGGGGTTTTAACACTAATTGAATCAATTAAACAGTTTGAATCAATGAATCCTAACATCTTTACCACTGTGTTTTCATCACCATGTTTTTTATGAGGGGTATCAGTAAATGCTTTAAAGCAGTGGTCCCCAACCCCCGGGCCGTGGACAACACCGGTCTGTGGGTCGATTGGTACAGAAAGAATACATAACTTACATTATTTCAGTTTTATTTATTATCTGATTCTGAACGTTGTTTTATTTTGGAAAATTACCGGATTCTCTCCTCCACATCTGTCTATGACTCACTCTTGACTCTTCACTCTATGACTCACTCTTAATGCATGTCATGATGCCTCGGTCACATGTCTTATTTACATCCGCTACCTTCTTAAAGGTGCTGCTCCGGCCGCTAACACATAATACATTACCGCTAAATTAAAACTATCAAGCGAGCAAAATGAACAAAAAACAACACAGTGGATTCACGTTTCTTATTATATTTAGAAAATATCGTTTTTTATGCCGGTTGTATCATTTTAATTTGCCGTATTTATCCGCCACACCTTAAAGGCCGGTCCTTGAAAATATTGTCTGACATTAAACCGGTCCATGGCGGTTAAAAATAACCTTTTTTTTTCTACCCCATCTCACAGATTGAGGTTGTAGATGGTCCTGATGAATCAGGAGAGATGTTCACTCGTCCTGGGAAACTGTCAGATTACTTCCCGAAGCCGTACGCCAGCCCAGAAGCTGCCCGTGCTGCTAACAATGGAGCTCTTCCCCCTGACCTCAGCTACATCATTAATGCCAGGTGACACTAGCACTTAAATGACTCAATGCATGGAAATCACATCTGTACATATACAGTACATGAGCATGTTGTTAAAGCCACGGTCATACTACACTTTTGACTCCTTTGACTCCTATTCAAGGCATGTGTATAGTGCTCAGTGCTACCGAGTTAGCATGTTGCTGTCCCCCAAAATTCAAGTTTGGTGAACTTTGATCTGCGAATTTGTATCATATGAAACTGATTGACCGAAACATAGTCAAGAGGTCATGGCATGACCTATACAGGAAATACAAGATGAAGAAACACTGGTTATAGCGGCGTTTGCAGTGGTCCATTTTATACAACATAACTCATAGCTTTTAAGTCAAATAAAATCAGCATTTATAAAAGGCTGCCAGGGTCACAAATCTTCATATTTTATCATTGCCATATTCGATTGCCATCCATTTTTGCAGCAAGTATTAGAAAAATATATTAAATTGTCAGATTTATTTGGCACTCACATTCCTGACTTAATGACTTGAGGATCTTCTTTTTAAAGATGATCCAATGATTTCTTGTTTAGATGAGCTGCTGACTTGGGCATTATCTGCTTAGCATTTACGCTTTACTCACAACCTCAATCACGTTCAACTGTTTGATTAGATTTTATTTTATCATAATGCCTTGTTAAAGTCAAACCGCACTATTCAATACAGATCTAAGTCAATCTAATCCCAAACATTTAAACTATACTTTTAGCTTTGATTTGGTTTGAAAAACTTGAGTCATGTCTAGTTTTCTTGTACATGGTGCAATTGGTAATACAAATGTTTCTACACTGCAGGCACGGTGGAGAGGACTATGTTTTCTCACTGTTGACTGGTTACTGTGATGCACCTGCTGGTGTGTCTATGAGGGAAGGACTTTACTACAACCCCTACTTTCCTGGCCAGGCCATCGCAATGGCCCCGCCCATCTATAATGAGGTCTTAGAGTACGACGATGGTGAGTTTTCTACAGACAGGAATGAAGGAAGGTCTTCTCATAATGCTCAGGGTGAAAATCTGGTCGAAGAAATGGTGCCAATTTAGCCTTCTGCCGAGCTTAATCTGGGGGGGGGAACTGATTTAGACAGCTAGCTAATTTTCTTTGCGTTTTAGAGAGTAGTTCTGTGACTTAAGTCTTTTTCCCCCCCAATATTAGGGATAATGATCCTTAAAATCAGCTGCTTGACATTTCCTCAAATGATCAAACAACTGTGCTGTGTTTTGTACTTCAGTCTTTACCTTTGGCTTTTTTTTTTTTCTTCAACACTGATGTTTTTGTTAGAAAAGGCTTTAATTCAATGCTGTGATTTTTACAGCTAATACCTTAATTGCTTCCTTAAACAGGCTAGTGTATTAGATAAATGGCAGAAAAATGGAAGAAGAATTGAAAGGGGTTTTGTCTCGTTATAGGCACGCCAGCCACAATGAGCCAGGTGGCTAAAGACGTATGCACATTCTTGCGCTGGGCAGCTGAACCCGAACACGACCAGAGGAAAAAAATGGGCCTGAAGGTATTACATAATCTCTTGATCCCTTTTACGTACACTTTAAAGGGGATTTATAATATATATTGTATTATATGACACATTTCGAGAGAATTCTGTCGAGAATGGTTTAGCTAATAGAATAGCAAAGCATTTTCTTTAGGTGTTTGAGTTTAAAGATTTTTGTTGTGTCTGGTTAAGGTTTCATTTGTATTTATAAATGTTTGCCCTCGCTTTCGGAGGGTACATATTATTTTTTATTTACAGATGATTTTTAGAGTAACAACACTTTTTTTCTGTATAAACTATGTAGAACTGGGTCTCTATCTTAACCACATTTCTTTCAATTCCAGCTGCTTATGGGCTCAGCAGTCCTCCTGCCACTGGTGTACTATCTGAAGAGGCACCGATGGTCTGTACTTAAGAGCAGGAAGATTGCCTACAGGCCACCAAAATAAACTCAACTCGGAGAAGATTTCGCATCCAGTCTGCCATCGGCTTCGTGTAAAACGGACATTACCCTTAGCCTATTGAATTAGGGTTATCATTTTGTATATTTGTCCACATGGATAAAGACTATCAACCCTCTCAGTTATGGCTCTGTGTGAGTCGATGGACCAGCATGGCCAGTTATGAGCTGCAGTTATGCAATAGCTTTGTGATATTCAAATAAACTGTATTTTACAAAGTGTTTTAGTGTCCTTTTTTTAATTTAGCTTTTAATTTTGTTTCTACTCCCGACCTCCTCTTATTCTAGCACAATATTGTGTAATGTATGATGTTCTGAAAAGTGTGTCAGGCGTGTAAATAATGCAAATTGTGGCTCTGTGTGTTATGTAAAGTCGTGTTCGAGCAATTATATTAATAATTATATTCGGTCAGAATGTATCGATTGGTTTGCTGGTGGGGGGTGGAGGGGAGCAGGGCTAGCCCAGTTTATAGGAAGCGGATGTGTCAACTTTAGCGGAAGTGGTACAACCCAGACACTGAAGAACGAGAGGAGGACGAACACTCCAACCGGAGCTTTCACAGCGCTAAAACAGGACTAAAACCCATATTTAAATCGTGAGTTTGCTCGCTTTTTGATTGATCGCAGCATTACATTTTCTTTTCGTTGTCGGTGTCTGGTGGCCGTTAGCATTTAGCTTTGCGAAAACGCGCTGAGCGCTCGGCTAGCTTCCTTTGCTAGCGAAAAGACAACGAGGGGCTGAATACAAAATGGCTTCCTGCTCGGCGCCTTGCACGGGCTGTGATCTGGCGCGTTGTTCGCGAAGTCTCGCCGATGATAACATTTAGTTGCTGGGGCATTTCGCGGTTCGGCCAGGCGTTTGTGTTTAGTTTGATGGTTTATTCGTGGAAACGCCGAGGCCTCGCTTTTGACATGAGTGAAAGACCGCAATGGGGGGGGGGATAAAAACGCCATTTAACGCGAAAAACGTGTTTAGAAATGACAAGTCGTATTACAGATATATAACTAGTTTAATACAAAGATAAAGCGCATTTTTTGTGTCCCTATTGTGTTTTATTTATTTATTTTTTAATAAAAAGCTGGTTACGGTTGCTAGCAGTGATTAGCTCGCTAACGTTACTGTAGCCTGCTAACTAGGCTGTGGATCTGGCGCATCGGTGAGAACCGGGCCTTTTGGGATTTAACGTCACGACTCGAGCAACTCGAGTGTTCTCTCGAAACCTGAGGTGATAATTGGGATCATATCACGCCTTAATGGATGGTAGATGTGCTGGTTGAAGACTCGGGTTTTGTTTAAGGTGTGTAAGCTGTGCTCTCCATCCTGTTCCGACCATGTTGGCGAGCGAAAGAAACTTGAACATGGCGATGGATTTGGGTGGGCCGTGTCCTAATCGACTCATCTGAATATTTTGATTTGGGAGACGGTCTTCTGCCTAATAGCGGAAATGTAGTATGATTGTTGTCGTTAAAATTATGGAGGAGGAAAAAGAAATCGTCGCACCCTGTTATTTCTAGGCTTTAAAATGTGCTCTAGTATTCACGGCCTATGAGGAAGTGTGCCTCCTAAAATTAAAAAAAGTAAAAAAAAATATATCCCACACAATCCGATCTTGTATGTTTTTTTCCCCCTTTTTTCTTCCCCCATCATGTTTTCGTTGTCATTCATCTTTCTAAGGCTGATTGTCAATGGCCGATGTTTTAATGTCAAATTGACCCTGCGTTCTCTAAACTACCACTAGATGGCCTTCAACAGACACCTGAGCAGTACGGCCAAGCCGACACTCAACCCTGATTGTTACACGCACGCGATTCGATGAGAAGCCGAGATCCTGTCCGCTCGCTTTTAACGTTTTTGTGTATGTCCTCACAGTCTGACAATGGACAAGAGTGACCTGGTGCAGAAAGCAAAGCTGGCCGAACAGGCAGAGCGCTACGATGACATGGCCGCCGCCATGAAGGCAGTGACCGAGGGCGGTGGCGAGCTGTCCAACGAAGAGCGCAACTTGCTGTCCGTAGCCTACAAGAACGTGGTCGGTGCACGCCGATCCTCCTGGCGCGTCATCTCCAGCATTGAGCAGAAGACCGAATCCAACGAGAAGAAGCAGCAGATGGCGCGTGAATACCGTGAGAAGATTGAGAGCGAGCTGACGGATATCTGCAAGGATGTTCTGGTAACTGTGGTCACCATTCAGTTAACGGCCAAACAGTAGAACAGGGAAGGGTACAGATTTCCAAAAAATTTACCTTGTTAAAATGTGTTCTATAGGCCCTCCTGGAAAGCTATCTCATTCCCAATGCCACTCAGCCAGAGAGCCAGGTGTTCTACCTGAAGATGAAAGGGGATTATTATAGATACTTGTCCGAGGTTGCATCTGGGGAATGCAAGAAGGGTAAGTTTGATCAGTTACTGATAATCCCAAAAGAGTTTATCAATCATACAATGGCTTAGGAGTTGGCGCAATGTAAAATTCTGGTTTTCTGCATGCAGACACGGTCGAAATGTCTCAGCGCTCCTACCAAAGTGCTTTTGATATCAGCAAGAGCGACATGCAGCCCACACACCCTATCCGGCTTGGTCTGGCTCTTAACTTCTCCGTCTTCTTCTATGAGATCCAGAACTCGCCAGAAAAGGCCTGCAACCTCGCCAAGACGGTTCGTTTTTTTAGATGCTCGTATTAATTTCCGAATGATTTCAAAATGATTGTCCTTAAAAAATGTCTTCTTTAGGCTTTTGATGAAGCCATTGCTGAGCTTGACACCTTAAATGAGGATTCCTACAAAGACAGCACCTTGATCATGCAGTTACTAAGGGATAATCTTACCGTAAGTTATTTAATGCTTGCTGTATTTCCCTTCAGCTCACTATTTTGTACCATTGATTTTTTTTTTTTTGTGTTTGTGGTTTGTAATTTCTGTAGCTGTGGACGTCGGAAAGCCAGGGCGAAGAGGCAGACCCAGGCGAGGGAGAGAACTAGAGGAGACACTCTGATGTCCAAACACCCGCACACACACCCCCATCTTACTTACAAAAATTACACAAATAGCTTCCTCCAAATCCACCCTCACCCCTCTCTAACCTGCTATCCATTCTTCAACCTTTTTCCATCTGCATCCTGCTCTCTCCTGTACCCACCCTCCTGTATGATCAATCACAGGATGCATCCAAAGCAAGACCCCCACTGATGCCTCTTGCACAGGCTCCAGTGGAAAAGATTTAAGGGAGGGTGGGAGGGATAGGGAGGGTTTGCAGGGTGACATGCCTTTTGTCAACAGGTGTGCTATATTGTTTGTGAAATTTAACACGGTTGTACTGAATATCTGATCCATATTTGTTAAGTGCATGAGTGAGTGTGTGTGTGTGAGATAGCCCTAGTGAGTGTGTGATAGTGTGACTGAATTGTTTGTGCGTGTGTGTTTTGGAGTCAGGGGTTATAAACTCTAAACGTCCTTCCTAATGATTCCTTAAAATTATTTTGTTTTGTTTTATTTTCCCTTTCAATTTTTTTCCACTTTAGCTGGTTGTGCATTTTCATCCTTATTTTTTGTTACAGATTTTTTTTTTTTTTTTTTTTTATTTAGTGTAATTTGTCATGGTATTTGCAGGTTTTATTGTATGGTTATTAAACTGGCAGTTTATTTTCACCAAACACTGTAATTTCTTGAGTTTTGTATGCTTTGTTTTGGTTTGGTTTTCTGTGGGACCTGTGATGCTCTCCCTCTCAGCTTGGATTCCTTGTTTCAGTGCTGCGGTTATTCACTGAAAGCCCTATTCAGACACGTGGTCAGTGGGCCATTTCATAAAGTAAATGTCTGAAAACTGACAACTCAGAAGAAAATGTGTATTTATTTATCTAATGCACTACAAACATGCACACACAGTTGAGTAATCAAAATCATATGGCCTGCATTTTATTTTTTAAGTAGCAGTTTAAGAGGAAGCCACAGAATAAATACATTTATAAAATATATATATAGTAAAGGTTTGCTGCTTAAAGGTTGCTCTATCTTGTAGACAGATGCAGTAGCACATGCATGTATAATATATAAATATATATTACACACATACCGATCGGGCATAACATTGGTTAATAACAATTAATCAAATCAAATTTTATTTGTCACATACATACAGGGTACGACATGCAGTGAAATGCTTATTACGACGGTCCGGCATGAGGGAATAGGATAGGGAGAAAAATAATACAAAGAAAAAGAAGACTGATAAAGTGTAAAAACTATATAAAATAAAAGAATATATAAAGATATATATGTATATGAAAGAAAAGGATGTATATACAAAAAAAATGCTCATGGCAGGAAACAGTAAACAATAGACAATTATGACTGGTGAGTGATTAACACTGATGATCTCTTCAGCATGGTACTTGTTAGTGGCAGGGATATATTAGGCAGCAAGTAAACAAACTGCTGAAGAAGTCAATGCTGTTAATGCTTGACAGCTAAGGACTGTTTTGGTAGCAAAAGGGGGACCAACACAATATTAGGCAGGTGGTCATCTGAAAAGTATTTAAACCCCCTTTATTTTTTCTAATTGTTTTGTTGCAGCCTGATACTACAATTGTTTAGATTGACATTATTATTATTATTATTATTATTATTATTATTATTATTTACATTCAGTACAAGTAGAAATGTCTTTACATTTTATAAAGGGTACTTTGGGTGCCTGACTTCTTTCCATGGGTCTTGCACCGAGAAGACGCTTCCGTCTAGCCACTGTGCCATAAAGCACAGATTGGCAGAGGGCTACAGTTGTAATTCTGGAGCTTTGTCCCATCTCCCCCTAGACTTTTCAGAGCTCAAGTGAGTTCTTGTTCACGTCTCTTATCAAGGCCCTTCTCCTTCAACAGCTCATGTTTAACCAGGTGACCAGCTCTTGGAAGAGTCTTGGTTGTGTCCTTTTAAGAATTATGGAGGCCACTTGTGCTCATGGGAATCTTCAGTGCAGCAGCCATTTTTGTAGCCTTCCCCAGATCTGTAACTTGCAACAATCCTGTCTCTGAGCTCTGCAGGCAGGTTCTTTAACTTCTTCGCATGGTTTTTGCTCTGATATGCAACCAAGAACCTCTAATCAGGGTGTAAAAACATCTCATCTCATCAAAATAATTATGAGGCACCTAAGCTAATTTTTCAAGTATTGTTGCAAAGGGTTTGAATATTTATTTACATGTGACATTTCAGGTTTTTTTTTTTTATTAAAATATAATTTACAGACATTTCTAGAATTCGGTTTTTCCATTGTCATTATGGGGTACTAAGTGTAGATTCATAAGAAAATAAATCTATTTAAACTAGCATAATAAAACTAAAAAAAAAAGGGAAGGGGCTTTGATACATTTCAGAATGCACACATATAAGGGAAATAAAGGCCTGCTGAGCCTCGACGACTCAACATCCGTTTCCGCAATCTCCAACGTTCGCTACAATATAATGCTGAATCCTAAATCCCAACGTGCTCACTTTAAGAGTGCACTTTGTAGGATATGTACCAATGGCCTCTACAGTCTTCGTAGTGCACTGCGTTATTCAATAAGATGCCGGTTGAAATACGGCCAATTTTGCCTCGTCGCCTATTGAAGGCTGCTACAGTCTGCCCTCTGGTGGAACATTATGTCTTTCATTCACACACTTAATTATTTTGGTTAGAATCACGACAATTGCATAATTTTTTTTATTTGATTTTTATCAGTGAAATAAAGTTTATACATATTCGCAACGCCCCCGTTCACATGCTATTTCCCGTAACTATTTAACGTCGTGGACCAGTATTCTTAATTGCGGCGATTTTTTAATTAACTGGCGGTAACGCGGCCGCGCATTGATATGACAGGTGTGCCGAGACTTTATTCAAACGAAAAGGGTTCCGGCAGAATTGCCGCCGCTCTGAAGACGAGGCAGGAGCTTCAGTACCGTTCGTGTTTCTCTCACAGGGGGAAAAAGGTGATTTATTAAAAACAAGCACAATATTCGCATCTTGTACTGGCTAAATATGATCAGAAAGGGATTTTATAGCCATGGTCGGTTATAGCATGGCTATTCGCATTAGCTTAATACAATTTGGGAAGATTGATATAATCTAGTTTTTCGTTTCAAGTACGTCTTTTTTTGTCAAAGTTTCACCAATTATTTTATATATTCTTTTAATTTATCAAAAGTAAGAAATAGCAAATATTTTCATTTCTTTTTATTCATTGGCGCGAAGTCATACTTGTCGATCCCATAGCTAACTGAAGGTAGCTTTAAAATGGCCGCCTGACACTGGCTAGCTACAAACTGTTTATTTTTTTTTAAATAAAAATAAAAAAAAGAGGCGAGTCCTAATTGCTGTGTATTGGGTGGGTTAACTTAGGAGGCGTGATAATGAGGTGGAAATAGTATTTTAAGTTTTTTTATTTTATCTTTTGTGAAAGTAAAAGACTTCTGTAAGAGGATCACTAAGGAACCTGACGATGGTTTTCTGCGCATGCGCAGGACATTAGCGCATATTTGCACTTGCACGTTTCCGGTTAGCTAATGCGCACATTCAAAACATTGACAGGAGACGCTTTATACACCGTGATACTGCGATTAAACATGTCAAAACTGGCACCATGTCGTTCATGCTCTTTTAGACTAAGAGCAAACCCGCTATCGGAGAATTTAGTGTTTAGATTTCCGAAAAACAAAACACACCGTGGATACTGACTAGCAACTCGTGCATTCATTAAAAAAAAAATCTAAAATCAACAAAACATGAATTAGAATTTAATATTAATTAGTTAAAAAAAACGCAGGTTAGGCCAGAATTGAATTGCGTGCACCTTCTTGGTTATTCGTGACCACAATTAATTGTGTACCATTATGTAGGTCATACGTTATGACGGTACACAATTAATGTTTGTAATGCGCGTGCTGTTATACGCTAGTTTTACTGTTCATACCGTTTCGACGTTTTGTTCTGCTGATCGGTTTATCACCCCTGCGGTACGGACACCAAAATGTAGCTAAGGAGATCACAGCACTCGGTTTATTAATCTACATTAATCACAACGCAGTGCACACTAATGACCTCCCCGGTTACCATAGCAACGACCCAAACAGGACTTTCTACACAGCGTGTGATTCGCCGACCCTTTGCCAAACAAAAACTGTACACCATCCACGTCGGATGTGTAAATGTTTCTGCCGTTTCGATAAGGAACGCATTGTATATGCTTTCGTGTAGACTCACGCGGTTTCAACTTTGGTACAATCCACTATAATTAACGGCTGGATACGGTACTTTAGGTAAGCGGTTCATGTTCTGAGTGAAAAGTTGTAGCCTCGATGTCTGATTTAAGGGTTTCGGTAATTGCACGTTATCAATTTTTATCTTTCAGAAAGAACTGCTCTGTTTTGTTAGTCAATTTGTTTTGACATGTGCAGTATCATCACAATACGATTGTTTACTTCCTTCAGATGGTCTATGTTATCACTTATCACATTTTATTGCTTGCAGTTTATAGTTTTTATACTGGAGGATTTTTTCCTCTCATGAGACTGATGTAGCCCAAATACATGCAGTGTTGTTGTTGTTTTTTTGTTTGTTTGTTTGTTGGTTTGTTTTTTGTTTTTTTTTTTCTTCCTGATTATTCTCATCATTGCATCTGAAAATAGAACAGAAAAATTTTTACAAAAACGTATCGCCTGCATCAACAGTTCCATGTGTCACCGTTTCTCTCTCTCTCACACACACACACACACACACACACACACACACACACACACACACACCCATTTTGTTTTATCAATCGCAAGTAACAAGCATCATTGTACAGTGTGTCAAATGTTGCCTTGTTGAGGTGTCTGGCCTTTCACATGTGTGTGTAAACCATTGCAGAGCTTGCAGGATGAACAGCAGTGGGCCGGTGTACCCTTTGGCCTCGCTCTACGTCGGTGACTTGCATCCTGATGTTACAGAGGCCATGCTCTATCAAAAGTTCTCTCCTGCGGGGCCCATCATGTCCATCCGTGTGTGCCGGGACATAATCACCCGCAGGTCCCTCGGTTATGCCTACATCAATTACCAGCAGCCTGCTGATGGTGAGCACTAGCCCGTCCTGCTTAATGTATCCCTTCAGTTATTATTTTCTACAATTTAGTTTATTTTCTCTCTCTCTCTCTCTCTCTCTCTCTCTCTCTCTCTCTCTCTCTCT
>JAAIIK010000174.1:521375-573875 GCA_014706435.1 Silurus glanis
TCTCTCTCTCTCTCTCTCTCTCTCTCTCTCTCTCTCTCTCTCTCTCTCTCTCTCAAAATTATATATAATATATAATTATTATATGCACACCCACCCATGTTTATAACAAAAGCAAATTGAAACAAAAGGGCCAAGCACCTAATTATGCTGGTTTTCTTATTTTTGAGAACTTTAATTAAACAAATGCATTGTAAGTATTGTCATAAGCTCAGTGTTTTTCTGAGCCTGAATGTAATTCAGTTTGCAGAAATGCACTAAAATATAGGCAATTTCTATAGTTGTGGTCCACAGTTCCATACTCTGTTGCCAAATAATGTAGGTATTTGTATTGTCTGTAAATTTTAATCTGCATTTTGAAAACTTGAACATTGACAAACCATTCAGTAAACACCTTGACTAATTGTGCAATCATAAGACTATACCAACCATTTAGACTTATTTTTAAATCGTGTTGCCTTAATATCGCAAACACGGCACTGCAAGAACTAATCCCTCTGATTAGCTCTTTAGGTTTTGCTGGATAAAACGTCAACACTCATGTCCCATATCTAAAATGCCTAACCGTTGAGATGAAACCACTATAAAATCAAGGTCAATAGTTTGAAGATGAACCGGTCAAGAGCAATTGTGATGTTCTGTTCCAGCGGAATGTGCACTGGACACGATGAACTATGAAGTGATAAAGGGTCGTCCAATCAGAATCATGTGGTCGCAGCGAGACCCTTGTCTGAGGAAGTCTGGAGTGGGGAACATCTTCATCAAGAACATGGATGAGTCTATTGACAACAAGGCACTTTATGACACCTTCTCTGCCTTTGGAAACATTTTGTCATGTAAGGTCAGCATCAAAAAATTTTAAGTAAGATTTGCTCAGGTAAACAGTAATAAGGGTCATTTAGAAAGTGAACCTTTTCTTGTTGCTTTTCCGTCTTTGCAGACGTTTTATTTATTTATTTATTTATTTATTATTATTATTATTATTATATATAACTGAATAACTCTTTCCAAATATAGTCTACAAAGTGGATACTGAAATCCTTTGGTGTAAATTGGAATGCTGGGTGCATGCCCGTTCTCTCTGTCTGACATAATTGCACAAGCTCATTAATGCTTTTGTGGCTAAATGATCAAAGCCCAAGTCATGCTCCAATATTAAGTGGGAAGTCTTCCCAAAAGAGTAGAGGCTGTTGTAGTTGTTTGGACCAGCTCCATATTACTATTTGTGTTTGAAATAGGATAAGCATGTATCGGTCATATAATGAGCGCCATATGATAGCCAGTTTAACCTTTACATTGTGGAACTTACAGCAGTGGTATCTACTACTGGGGATTGTACTGTAATGTCTGACTGCTTTTAGCATAGAATACAAGAACACCAGGGCAAGCATACAGAATGCATCATGCCTCATGAAAATGATGGAAACAGGTTAAAACTGTTAGTGTGGCCAAAAGGAAAAAGCTCTTTATATTTACCCAGGTTTGTATAAACTAGGCCTTAGTGGCTTCAGTCTCTTTAAACCATCTTCATAATAAACAATAAGGACTTTTCTGTGTTTTCTGAGAAGGAAACATTCCTGCGCCCCAGTGTCATTTGTTTGAAGTTTTTGGCAGTCTAAAGACTTCTTACCTTATTACATAGCTGCTATTGGTGCTTTAAAAGTAACCATATACATTAACGTTCAAATTATTGCAGCATCCTGGTGAAGAAATTAGTTTTTTTTTTTTTTTTTTTTTTTTTTTTTTTTTTTTTTTTTTTTTTTATGCAATTTGTCGTAATCTGTTCCTTGATAGGTGGTATGTGACGAAAATGGCTCGAAAGGTTACGGATTCGTGCACTTTGAGACACAGGAGGCAGCGAAACGCGCCATTGAAACCATGAACGGCATGCTCCTGAATGATCGCAAGGTGTAAGTGGCAAGCCTATGCACTTCAGTCTACTTGTACACCAGGCACTTCCTTTATTCAGAATTTACAGATGTGCAAAAAATGCATAGTTTTCTGACATTAGGTTCTCAAAATGAACTCATTAGAAGGGCATGTAGCTTGCACATATTTATATATACAGCCTACAGTTCGAATTTACCATAAATTATTTGCTTTAGACTGCCTACAGCTTGTTCTTTTGTCAGAACAGTGATGCAATGTATACGGAATTAAAATGTTCATCTGGATAGGCTTGTATATTGTTTTAAAAATTTTTTATAAATTGTTGTGTAAATCCGGTTTATCCTATTTTTAGCCCAAACTCGGATTGTGTTTATAGGTTTGTAGAATTTGGTGTTAATTATAACAAGAACCAAAATCACCTAAAGGTTTTGAAATGCCAGTGAATCTCCACATAAGCATCTCTTAACCTTTATTTGCTCGGGAAATGGGCTGGTAAAGAGCTGGAAAGCAGTCCAGGCCCAGTCTGCTTTTTGAGGAATAGGACTTTTTGAAGTCCGCTGTCCACATATAGGTCAGTGCGCATGGGGAAAGCGTTTGCTGCAGGGCTTGAGCTATAATTGCGGTGTGTCTGTGATTGTCAGGATGTGTTTCAGACTTTCAGCAAGTTTGTGGAAGTGAATGTAGGTGTAAACTGCCTTTGGTGCTTTTGTGTACTGTAGGATACTCCAGAGCTGTATTTCAGTTTATTGTGATTATAGATTATAAAAAAAAAAAAAAAAAAAACTTTAGCCATATCTAACCTTTCTCATTGCATGTTCTGTTTTTTTCTCTGCATGTTTCTGGATTCGGCATAAAGTTTTGTTGGACATTTTAAATCTCGTAAAGAGCGGGAGGCAGAGTTTGGTGCAAAGGCCATGGAGTTTACCAATGTTTACATCAAGAACTTTGGAGACGATTTTGACAGTGAGAAACTGCGCAATATCTTCTCAGAGTTTGGTAAGAAAATCCTCACGCTGCTTTCAGTATGATGTGGCAGATATGTTGAAGAATCCCTGTTACAATTTTACTCAGATAAAAGGTTTAGCAGTCATAATTAGCTGTTTACACGTGCTATGTTATGCATGACCTAAACCTCAGTGTTTTAACTACATTTTATGATGTAATTTTAAATGCGTACTTGTGCTGCATCACTTTGTATCAGAATGAATTAGACTTTATCTCTAATTTCGCTTCTGTGATTCACAGGTAGGACCCTGAGTGTTCGTGTGATGACTGATGAAAAGGGGCATTCTCGTGGCTTTGGCTTTGTGAACTATGAAAACCACGAGGATGCACAGAAAGTAAGCAGCTGTTGTGTTAATGCCCCGAACCCTGTTGAAAGATAAGCTTGGTTACCTAGACTACCTAACTTTTTTTTTTGCAGGCTGTAGCTGAGATGAATGGAAAGGAGCTGAACGGAAGAGTTCTGTATGTGGGCCGGGCTCAGAAGAGACTGGAGAGACAGTCCGAGCTCAAACGCAAGTTTGAGCAAATCAAGCAAGAACGCTTAAACCGTTATCAGGTAAACACTTTGCTATGTGAACATAAGTCTGGGCACCTGGATGCTACCATATCACTCTGTTACTTTTACTTCAGTAATATGACAATGCTAGGTTTTGTTTTGTTGAGGGGGTAAATCTGTACGTGAAGAATCTGGATGATGGAATTGATGATGACAAACTAAGAAAAGAGTTTGCCCCGTATGGCATGATCACCAGTGCTAAGGTATCGAAATTGTTTTAAACCAAATTTGTGGTGTAGCAATAATTAAGTTGTTTAAAGGAATTAAACACAATTATGTGTTTTGGTCCAGGTGATGACTGAGGGAGGTCACAGCAAGGGCTTTGGATTTGTTTGCTTCTCCTCTCCTGAGGAAGCCACTAAAGCTGTGACTGAAATGAATGGCCGGATCGTCAGCACTAAGCCGCTGTATGTGGCCTTGGCCCAAAGAAAGGAGGAGCGCAAAGCCATTCTCACCAACCAGTACATGCAGAGATTGGCTAGTGTGAGAGCCATTCCTGGCCCTGCAATGCCTGCTTACCAGCAGAGTACTGGCTACTACATGCCCTCCATACCTCAGGTGTGTGTTGGGAGTAAGTGTTTGAGTTCTTATATCTGCTTAAACTAAACTATTGATTATTCTCCCCCCCTTAATAGCCCCAGGGACGTGCCTACTACAACGCTGTACCAAATTTACGACCTGCACCACGCTTTGCTGCCCAAGCCCCACGACCACAGGGTAGGCAGATAACTGTTCTTAGTAATCATAAGGTATTGCGTTTTATTTTCGGACTAAAAGTAGGGTTTGTGTTTAGATACCGTAATTTCCGGACTGTTAAGCGCACCCAAATATAAGCCGCACCCACTGAATTTTACAAAGATTTTTATTTTGAACATAAATAAGCCGCACCTGTCTATAAGCTCCACTTGTCTACATTGAAACTAATGAACTTTACACAGGCTTTAACGAAAGACAGTACCCGTTACACGGTGTAACGGGTGAAATATGTTGTGGCTCCTTTAAGAGCAGAGCGGTATTTCGGGAATAGCCTGCCGCCGCATTTTCCGGTATTACTGCATGTGTGCAAGGCCGAGGAATATGTCCTTATTATTTTCTGATGCTCATTTCTAAGTTTCTTTGACTAACGCTGTTGCCAAGAAAAATAAAAAAGCATGAGTTTTGGAAACCTGTCTGTGCTTACATGATTTCTGTTGCAACTGGGGTTAGCGAGCTATCCTTTTACCCAGACTCAACACGTTACAACGGCTTGTATCTAAACAGTAGCCTACCAAGAAAGTCATTGTTCATGGTCTTCCTCCTTCCTTTCACAACAATTTCTCTCGGGAGTTTTTCTTTTGGCATCGTCGTGCGTTTAAAAATCACCACCGGTGGAAGTTTTTTCCTCCCGATGCCGTGCAGCTCAGAACACAGGTGAGGTGCGTGTTGTGGTCTCTCTCCCCCCCCCCCCGGTTCGGAAATGTCATTGGTCTAATGTCATGTTGCTCAGTTTTTTGGCTTGAAGCTTGTGAAACCGGGAAAAACCCAGGAAAAAACATATTAGCCGCTTCGTTGTTTAAGCCGCGGGGTTCAAAACGTGGGGAAAAAAGTAGCGGCTTATAGTCCCTTATTTTTTTAAATGTATAAAGGGTGTAAACAGTTGTTCTGACTTGTGCTCTCTGATTGCCCATGCTAGCTCCTTACTCATCTCAGACACTGAGGCCGGCGATGCCACGCAGGACCTCCACTCCTATCAGCACTGTGCGCCAGGCCTCTACGCAGGTCCCAGGTGTGAACACTCAAAGAATGGGTAAGCAGTGAGGTTTGGAGTTGCAGCAAATCAAAACATAGATTTTAACAGCTCTCAGCTGTTTTGGTTGCACTTAAATACCAGTCCTGCAATAAACAATTCTGTGGTTGTAAAGACATCCTGCACGTTTGTTTTCCTGAAATTATGGCACGCTTTGTAAAGATTTACTACCTTTGCTTGACTGTAATGTGTTCAAGAGCAGTGCAGCTTGATTGGTTGTTTAGGCAGTGAAGTGTCCATTGTATTTATTTTTTTTTATTTTTGCCATGTTTCACTAAAATGTTTGGGCATTTTTTTCCTGTGATTGCATGTATTTGAGCTGTACTCACATTTTTGCATTATTTGGCATAAATCGAGGTTGTGATTAGGATTGCGGGCATTCCTTTTTAACTTTTCATTTCCGTTTAAAAAAGCCTAAGGCACCATACTGAACTGCTACAACATGATAGGGGCATTACCTGAACTTTATATATTTTAATAGTCAAGGTAGAAGAAATTCAGAGATCTCAAATAGTAACACACGGATTATGGCAGTGTAGGCAAAACCCACTGCCAAACACGCTGTTAGAAATAAATTTTTTGTTTATTATACTGGTCTGTATTGTACCTTGGGGTTGAAAATAAAACAAAACTTGTCTCTGTGCAGCTCACATCGGGACTCAGACAGCAGGTGGAAGAACTGCTGGAGGACCTATGATGAGGGGTGTCAGTCAATACAAATACTCAAGTGGGGTTCGAAATGTTCAGCAGGTCATCACTGTACCAGCTCTAATTCCACAACAGGTATGCTTCTGTGCGTGCAGTGTGTCCAGATCAAAGTTGTCTTTTTTTTAAACAATTAAAAAGGCAAGTATGGCTGTTGAAGGGTTTTTCATTTGTAATGGGGCTAAATAATTTAAATGCAATAAGATTTTTATGAATCTGATAGAATAGTAATATTTCCTAACACTTAATATTAGTTATATATACTAATTATACTACTGATACTATAATTTTAGTAGTTATTAGTAAAAGCAGAGGTTTTGTGCATGTTTGACTCCTTCGGTTTTATTTAGTTTGTTTCACCTGCGTCAAATTCTTTGTAAGTGAACTTGCATCTATCAGCAGCTTCTGTCAAGTTATAAACTACTCCAACCTGCGAGTTTTGCGGCTGGAGGGAAACAAGTTCAGCCCTCGCCAACCCAATGCTTGGTTTTTTTTATTTACTCTTTCAAATTGGCTGGAGTGTATTATAGGGCTGAAAAATCACTTTAGGATTTAATTGTATCACTGTGTAAAGTAACGTTTAAAAAATCCAAATCGGATGATCAGGCATTGCAGAAACACAGGACAAGGAATTGTGATGCTGCGAACTTTCTTCTAAAGTGCCCTTGGATTGCCTGAGAGGGTCACTAATTTTTCAGCCTTATTTTGTCTAAAAACACCTAAACTTTATTTTCTAGCTGGTGCCTTCTCCAGTTATGGAGCCTGCAGTTCATATAAAAGGCCAGGAACCCCTTACTCCATCCATGTTGGCAGCTGCACCCCTTTTGGAACAGAAGCAGCTACTGGGTACTTTTTGCACACCAGCTTAATGTAATGTCTTGTGCTGTGTGGGTTAAGAGTGATATATCCTTGGCTGTATCCTAGGAAGGTCCTGTGTTTTTATTTTTGTTTTTTTTTTATTTGTGCAGGTGAACGTTTGTATCCTCTGATCCAGGCCCTTCATCCTAACCTTGCTGGTAAGATCACCGGCATGCTGCTCGAAATAGACAACTCTGAACTTCTGCACATGCTCGAGTCTCCAGAGTCATTGCATGCTAAGGTACTCCTCGCTAACAAGAGTGAAGCCCTAATCCTGAAAAATGGCAACTTCGTGATTACACCAAGGAATAACATTCACACACTTCCTGTTTATCTACAACGTATTTAGGTTGAGGAGGCAGTGGCTGTTCTTCAAGCTCATCAAGCAAAGGAAGCCTCACCTAAGAAATAAGGGATGCTTATGCAGGTAAAATCTCACAGAAGCACACTGAACAAAAATATTTAACATGTATACACAGCTGATTAGACTTTGATTAGACTTTAAATTAGAATCTGGGCAGAAAATTGATGCCACTCTGGTGGGCTCTGCTTTCTGATTTCACTGTTTGAATACAGGGGAAACCCTGACCTGATTTATATATTCTAAAAGTGGATAAAAAAAAAAAATCTGATTCCTAGCAGCAACACAAGTAACTATCATAATGTTAGCTAGCACTGTTGCATGTTTGTTTATCTTTGGTCCAGCGATCCTCTTCAGTACCTATATGGGCTGGGATCAGTAAACAAAAAATTCTAATCTGGTCAGGTAATGACTCTGATTATCATGGAAACACAGTTTTTTATTTTACTATGGATTTCCAAGAATTAAAACGGGGAATGCTCTTCAGCTAAATTTACACTGCTAGGTAAATTATTAGGGCCCGAGCACCGAGGAGCAGGCCAGAATGGCCTGCACCAAAAGGTGCGAAGCCCTATTGTTTTTGTTAGAATTTATTCTTTATTTTATTTTTATTTCTCTTTAGCATTTGTATATAACTACATTTAAGTCTTTGTGGCATGGAAGTGACATTTACTGCCACTCTGTTCGGCTATATACAAATAAATTGTAGTTCTTGCACTTGTACTATGGTGTAAAATGTCACCCTATTATTAAAAACTATTACTTTTAATGATTGTATTTTCAATATGGTTTGTTTAAATGTAGAGATTTTAGATGGTTGAGCTTTATATACGTGTACATGTATGTGTATATATAATGTATATGTATGTATATGTTGCCATACAATTTTAAAAGTAGGAAATGATAAATGCTATATGTTGTGATCTTTACTAATGCTTTCATTTATGTATTGCAGGCCTGTTTATTGAAGGTCCATGGGTTTTGCTGAAGAAGAAAAAGGGGTGTAATAAGTTAAGACAAAATTATTTGTGGGGGAGATTAGTGTAAACACTTCTAAGGCATTGGCGCACGTGAGGGTAGTTTTTGCTCCTGCCAGTACTGCCTTGCACAGTTATGTTAATAGTAAGTTTTGTTATATAAAAGAAGAGAGGAAAAGGGAAATAAATTTCCCAAAAAAAAACTGTAAAAATTTAAAGTGGAAAAAAACTCTGTTGTGCATTAAAATGTATTTGCTTGCCCACAACCAAATTGTCCTCGTCTTTTATATTGATGGTTTTGGGGTAAATGCAATGTAATCGGTCATGAGGGTCACTGAGTCATGAAACTGGTTCAACAAGTGAACACTGGGATGATGTGACTTTCCCTCTGGGATGAATAAAGTATGCTATCTATTAAATCTGAAATGCCAAAACTAATTTCTACAGCCTGAAGACTGATGCTTGTTTGAGTGAAGTTTTCACATTGAGATTTGATTTTCTTGTCGGAGGAGTGCAATTAACAGGTTATAAACCTGAACAGGTTTATTTGGAAACTGGTTACATGTTTGCTATTAATTAATTAATTAAAATTTTGCGTGATCAATTAATTTATTTCACTTTCCTTAACATTAGGGAAAGATAATGAAAGGCCAATAATCTCTTCACACAATTGTTAAGCCAAGTTTATTTTGTACAATAGCATTTGTCACATTACAGCACAGTGAAATTCTTTTTTCGCAAGAGCGCAGGGTCAGCCTTGATGCAACACCCCTAGAGCCTTAAGGGCCTTGTTTAGGAGCGCAAGAGTGGCAGCTGGGCAATACTGGGGCTTCCGAACAGTATCCCAGCACCTTAACCACTGAGCTACCACTCTCCCCATTCCCCCTCTCCAACTTCTATAATATTTTTATTTATTTTTTGTCCTGAGTGGGAAGACACCAGGCTTACACATGTATTCTGTGATCTTTCATAGGTATTGGAGAAACAAAATGTTTTGAGCTTTCATGTTTATTTGGGCACAAAAATCAATATTTAAGTAAACTACTGGACACTTTCATCTCACTGGTGCTTTATGTTAAAAAAAAAAAAAAACTTGCATTTGATCATCTCATGATCACCAGTGTGAGACGAGTCTCACTTCCTTTTAACACACTGGTTGAGCAAGAAAGGAAACCATGCATATCCGAGTTCGCTCTGTGTGGGCTTTCGCATGACTTCCCACTAAATGTGTTGAAGTGTCAAGTACGACTGCTACAGTAAATTCCCATGAGTATATTTACAAAGAGGTTATATTCATGCATTAGTTGCTTAATACTTAGTTTGTGTATTTATGCCAGTAGCATGACCATCAATAATCATTGTAGGTTACATTCAGCCCTGTTCTTGAATTGACAGTCATGTTGCCTGGTTGCTGATGTCAGCATTGTGTCTTATTTCATTCCTAAAGGTTGATGCTTGTGGCTTTGCGCAGGCAAAGCAGAGCCTCAGGGGGCACATCATGAGGGCTGATCTTGTTTCCCTCCAGCCGCAAAACTTGCAGGTTGGAGTAGTTGTCCACATTTATAACTTGACAGAAGCTGCTGATGGAGAATTCTGAAGAAAGAGGGGAGGGAAGATAAACAGCATTATAGACTCATGTCAGCAATTGTAGCCAAATAGCTTTTATGATGAACAATGTGTATTGTTTACTGGCTTCTTATTTTATTTTATTACTATTAGTAGTGGCAGCACCTTTTTTCATTTATCGTAAGCTTTAGTTGCATTAGGCCAAAATGTGAGACTGTAACTACATAAAAGAGCTTAAGTCCAATGCATTAGACAAGTTGCATGTATGTGCTTCTTGTACCTTTGATGCGATTAGCCTGAAGGTAGAGGTTCTGGAGGCTTGTGCTGATGGCTGGAATCTTCTCCAGTTTGTTGTGGGACAGGTCCAGCTCCGTGAGCGTGCTCACGTTGAAAGTGTTTGGTGGAACTCCAGCGTCGGTGAGCCGATTGTGTGAGAGGCGCATAAAGCGCAGCTCGGGTCGCTTCTTCACAAAGTCCACAGGCACAGAAGAGATGAGGTTGTTGTCGAGGTACAGCTGACTCAGCTTGGTTGGAAGCTGCTCGGGAACCTTAGACAACTGATTCCCACGCAAATCCAGAAAGCTGAGTGAGGCCAGGGACTCTACAGCACCTCCAAGATCCTGAATGGCGTTATAATGCAGACGTAAAGCTGTTAGATTATTAATTCCACGCAAGGACCCGGGAGGCACATTTGCGATGGCGTTGTGGTCCAAACGCAGGTCCTGGAGGGAATGAGGAAGTCCTTCTGGGACCTGCTCAAGTTTGTTGTGCTGCAAGAACAGACGCTCTAGTTTGGGCAGCTTGGCAAAGACCTTAAAAGATGAAGTAGAGTGTCAGGAAATTTATTAGAAGTGGAAGGAGTGTTGAATTAAAAAGAAATAATAAATGACGGAGTAAATTCTAACTTTTACTTTCAAATTTTTTCTTGAGTAGAATATTTTAATAATGAGAGTTTAAAAGGTACAAGGGAATATAAATCTCAAAATAGTTCCTAATTGAAGGAACTCCTTTACACGAAAAAGTGCAATAACAAACAGGTAAAATAAAAAAGCTACAGTGCATGACTCGAGTCTAATGTGACTTATGCGCTTTCGCAGCATAAAAAGTTATTCATGATGGGAAATCTCAAAAGCAGATTCAGAATTCAGACTGTGAGCGCCCCCAAAAAGCAACTTTCGATTCAACAACATTTGCATCACTGCTCTCCAGCTTTCGTGTTTTTTTTTTATTATTATTATTTTTTTTTTAAAATTTCCCCCCATCAACCAATCAGAAATCTGTGAAGTAGTTTTCGTGCTGTGATTGGTTTTTTTCCCCTCGTTTTATTTTTAGCTATTTTTAACTCAGTAACTGATATGATTTACAATGTAGTTAAGTGCAATCCATCAAACAAAACGTACTTAAGTCAAAGTTTATTTGGATTTTAAAAAGTGGAAATACCCCAAAAAAAACTTCCCAATTAGAGTATCGTGAGTAAATTAATTTCTTTTTACACTAAAATTCAGAGGTGGGAAGTAAATTACAAGTTTGCCACCATTAAAACCTGTGAGAGAAACTCGTATTTAGTGGTATTTTATTTTCATCTTCCTCTTTCTTAGAAACTTCACAGAGGAAAGGTTTGGCGCAAGTTAATTAGTGTAATGATGAACTGGTCAGTGTCTGAGACAAATTCCTCACTTGTTCCCCTGTGAATGATCTGCAGTACTGACCTTGCTGCTGATTTTGTCAGATTTCAGCTGGTTCATGTGCAGGATGATCCACACGAGCTCGGTCGCATTGTCAAAAACCCCGTCTGTGATCCCAGTGATGCGGTTGTTCTGCAGGTACACGTACTTCATGCGTGAGGGCACGAAGGGCACGTGCTGTAGGTTGCGGTTGTGACAGTACATGGCGATAGGGTAGGCCGGAGGGCACTCGCACTCCAGGGGGCAGTCTTGTGCTTCAGAGTCATGTTGAGCTTGAAGGGACGCGTAGTAGTCACCATGATTCGAGACGTATCTGTATCTGTAGGATCGACTGCGCAAGTAGTTAAGCCAGGAGATCGAGTCACTTTGGGCGAAGGAGAAATGCACAAGCCCCGCCCACAGCAAAAACTTAATCCACATGGTCCCTAAATTGTTTTTTTGTCTGGGGGAAGAAAAAAAACATTGCATTTACTCATTGGAGAGATTTAATCAAAATGTGCATGCACATTTACTAAGATCATTTGGTCTCTATACTGCAGCACATTGGCATTCTGAGATGCAATTTATTTAGAATAAATTATAATAGTGATAACATAATGATGTGTGGTTGGTTGGAAAAAACCTACTTACCCGCTAGTTACCCGTATATTTACATTTTTTAGCCTGAATGTTATGCTACGATCCTTTGAGTATTATCTGTAGAAAAAACGTTCAATTCTGCTCTGTAAAAATTGAAACTCCGGTCATGATACATGGTTTCATACAAATATGTTCATGTCTGGACAGGCAGGATAAGCTCTAATTCCTTTGCTCTGGTTGAGGGTTTTTTTTTTTTTTTTTTGCATTGTATTCCAGACCCTGTGTGTTTTTTGGCCTCAGGGTGTGTTTTCTGATACAGGTGTGCCAAGCGATTATTCCAGTTCCAGAATGCTGCCCAAAAGCTGTACAACATCCAGCGGATGGCAAAACATATTTCCTTTAAAATTGCAGTGTAACGATGCTTTCCGACTCGGGGTTTATACTTTGTTTTTGTTTTTTCTTTGTAGTGCTTTTTCTTTTCTTTAGCCGCTGTAAAATAATTAAGGGAATTTTTCTTTTCTTTTTTTAAGAAATTATTTATTTCCCAATAACACCAGTTTTATTCCTCTTATACCACAGCAATCGGTGATCGTCTTCAAATTTCATGTATTCACTTACAGTATAACAGCTATTGTTCTCATCAGCCTTTGTTTTGTTTTTTTTTTCTCTCTGCTGAAAACTAAAAACAATGTCGCTTTACTAAGGAACGTTGATTTTTGCTTTGACGGAAAATTTAACGGGTGCACGCCACGTCTTTCACAGAAACCATACAAATTTGTTCATGTGGAACATCCACCACATCAAAGCTCTGTGAGGTGTTACTGTAGAAGTGCTATAAACAGTGTAGCAGCAACCGGTGCTGAGGTATAATCTCAGCTGGAAGTCATCTTTATTATAAACACCATGGCTCCATTAATGAAAAGCATCAAACATTGCTTTTCAGCTACACGTCTGTCAATGTATATGTGAAGATCGATTTCTATCCATTTTATATATACATATAAAGAAAGTGAGAGAGATTTATGCAATATGAACAGCATTTTAAAGGAAAAACTAGAAAAATGGTTTGCACCTACCTCTAATCACAGGGGCTGTGGTTTCTGCCTCAATCTCCCCTCGAGTGACTGAACCACAGAGGAGAGGAGAGGATTAAGAGGTGGAGAATGAAAAGGGGTGTAGTGAAGTGACCTGGCATCTCTAAATGCCTCTTTCTAACTGCACATTACGAGAGATAATTACACACACAAACACAAACTTCCATATTGTGTTTTACACCATTGTTTTACACTCGAGTTATTACATTTTATTGTAATCTGTTATCCAATATTTTTTATTGAGAGCATCAAAAATAAAACTAATCTAAAATATAATTAAAAAAATATATATTTATAATGTTTTTATTTTAAACAAATATTTTTAAATATTCATTTTTAAATTTTCACAGTTAAATGGATTCCAAAAATAATATAATGACGATAATTGAGAAACTTCTTTATATATATATATATATATATATATATATATATATATATATATATATATATATAAAATATAATGTAATGAATTATAAAAATTGTTATAAAATTATCAATTGTTTTTTTTTTTATATACATCACCAGCTGTGTTTTTATATATATATATATATATATATATATATAATTATTATTTATTTATTTTTTTTACTTTAGGTAAGTGCTTATGTAGCTGCAAAACACTAAAATAACCTTGTTTGAATAAAGGGTTTTACTGTAAAAATATCAGCATTTCATCCAAAAGAATCTCTGATATTCGAAAATGTAATCATTGTAAAAATAACACATTTTCAAAAACAGTGAAAATCAGGGGACTCGCTTCTTTCTTACTTTTCCTCCACTACATTCAGGGCCCTCCGGCGTGTAGTGAAGGGCCCCTGAGGTTACATGCTGTTCTTCATTAGGTTGAAAACAGAAATTGCCTTAAATAATAACTTGTAATAAAATGCTTCATTCTCCTGCATATCATATCAGCTATAAAAATCATCGGGTTACAGTAGCATCGCATTATTTATGAAAAATATTTCTCCTATTTATTTCATTTATTTTTATTTTTTTACATTTGATACTTGAGTGTAATCAAAGCAAGCTTTTTAATTGTAATTATTTAATTGTAATTAATAATAATTTTTTTTGAGTCAGCAGGAGATTTGTACTCCATTCACTAGTGCATCTGGACAGGTTTATGCGAATATCATTTTGCTGTTTGAAACTTGATCTAGAATATATGCGTATGTTTCATATGCAATGGCGAGACCGAGAGCATGTCAAACTCCTGTAACACACAGACAGCTCACTGATTCTAAACCCAGGTTGCTGTTTTTATGTCTAGGTGGATTTCCCTTTTGTTTAAATGTGTTCTGCTGCTCTACGTTTGGACTGGGATCCGGGATATGTATTCCTGCCTCACCCCCAGTGTTCTTCAGATAGACTTTGGAGCCATCCTGACCAGGATGAAGCGGTTACTGACTATAGACGAATGATTAATGATGTGAGGGATGTCAATGTGCACCACAGTCTGATGGTAGTGTATTCGGGAAGCTCATCAACACACGCTTGCACGCCAAAACAAAATAGCCGGTTTTGTGTGTCCCGAAGACATGTGAATATGAAAGCCATGTGTGTCTGAAGGCAATACATCTGTTCTTTTAACAACCTTCCTCTTCAGCCTGTCAGGTTGGAGACACGGGCCTTATCATTATCCCAGCACATGTGTGTTTGTGTTTATGAGGAATTTGGCCAGGGTCCATGGCGGTGTGTTCACGCATGACTGCCTGGTGTTGACTGCTAATAACCGCACATGCTTCCAATCTGCTCTTGATCCAGCATCTACCTGAACACCAGAAAAGAAAAAAAATATACAGTAACGAGGAAATTTAACGAGCACGTGTACCCTCGTCGTTTACTGCCTTCTCGTTTTTTCTTTTCTCCACCTCATTGTTGTAGTTTATATTTCAATTTCTTTATACATTTTTTGCGCCACCCCCACCCCCCTCTCTCGTGAAATGAAAATTGCTGAAATAAGGTTTTCCTGTACTTGGGATTTTACTGGCTCATACTCAGGCTTAATGGCTCACAGACAGACCACTGAGCTCTAGGCAGGGGGAACATTTATTTTCCAATTAGATTAATGTTTTATCAATGGCCTTGCAGTTTCAATGCACATCAAGGCCCACTGTAAAAAGGAAAGAAGAAAAAAAAGACAAACAAAAGAGTCTTTATATTTCAACACTCTTTATATATTTCAATTCTGATTGTTCGGTAGGTGTTGATTTAGTTTTCTATTCCAGCGGCTCTGACAATGAAGATTTAACTCTGTCAAGTAATTCGAAGGTTTCTAATATTAACCTGGATGTGTTTTACTTATTAAACTTTTAATTTAAAAAAAATATATATTTTTTTTTTTTCTTCCAAAAAACGATTTACAAATTTTCTGCCAGGACGTTTATAGAAGGAGTTTTCATTGTTGGTGCTTTGTAATGCTCGAAAAGTAAGAATTAGTGGTTTTTCATCTGAAAAGTGAAAAAAGTATTTGCCTTCAAATATACTTAAGTATTCACAGTGTTATGATTTAATATGGCTATAATGTTCCTATTATCATTTTTGTCACGATCCTTAACCAACTCAGTTCATGTAAAAAAAAAAAAAAAAAAAAAGACTTTTACTCTTAGCACAACAATCTATTAATAGAATGATATTAATCAAGCACTGATTGATATCCAAATTATCATGAGCCCAAAGCCTTCTTTTCACCTACTTCAAAAATAATTGCAAATTAGGCCACGGGTGTTGTGACAAGTTATAGTCAGAAGTTTCTTATCATTAATTCCTCTCAAAATGTTCTGCTTGCTGTTGAACTGACGCTGAACCGTATGTCGTTGATGCGTAAAAACCACCAAGCGACAATGAAAACAAGTTCAAAACAGAGCGCGTGCTCGACCCTGATTGGTGGATTGCTGCGTGGTTGACCAGTTGAAATTTTATCCTCATAAATAAAATGGAACGATTAACTTCGCAAAATGTAGTTGAGTAAAAAGTACAATATTTGTGAATGTAGTGAAGTTAAAGTAAAAATCTTTACTGAAGTATTTCCATTGCAAAAGTTCAAATACGTGAAAAGGCTACTTAAGTACAGTAACGAATTGCATTTCATTTATTACTTACTTACACTAGTAAGAATACATTGCTAAAGTTAATTTTAATGACCGATATTGGATTAAAGCATTATCCTGCCAAGAATTTTTCATTCCACCCTTTACTCAGAGTCAGAAAGCACGGTCTGATGAGCAGGAAGTCATTGGTAAGTATGGAGCAGTGCTAATCCGTAGGTTGCTATTACGCCAATCCCTGATTGCTGTTTTTAAACCCACATCAAAACTTCCTCACCTTCCTCTGAGGCCGAGCAACTTTCAGTCCGAAAAACGTTCTGCATGAAGTCTGTGCAGATTTGAATGACTTTTAGCCAAAGGGCCTAGAGACAAATTTTTAATCATGCCAAAACGTAAATGAACAAACAACATGCTGCTGATATAAAGAGGGGAAAAAAAAGAAAAGAAATGCACACTCCTATTCCTGCGACATTTTTTCCGGAACCGACAGCAGCAGCTCACACTTTACTCACGCTAAAGACTACTAAGTAGTAGCGCTTTAGAGTAACGCAGCAAGTCAAAACAATAGGCATCCGTCATACAACTATAAATACATCTTACAAACCACACAAAAGAACAAAATGTGGCCAGTGGAAGATGCTTTTCTTTAATCTGTTCTTCTTCTCAGCCATTGCATGGTAAACTGTCTCTGTAGTACACACGCATTTTTGTTTCATGGACTTTATCCATCCTATAACCTTCATTTCACTAGTTGAGTATATTGTAATTTATCTTATAAATAGGTACAAAGTGTCTGCACTTATACTGTAGGTTGGACATTGCATTAGATTTATTCTATTTTGAAATATATGATTGAATTCCTATTATTTGCCATAAAACATTTTGGCCTACTCAGAATATTATAGTAAAATCATTTCAGACTGGCAACCCTAACATTAATTATCATATCAAATTCTCCTCAAATGAAAATGCTCATAGAGAATGGGGTCAACATGGTTTCTGCTCTAATTCCTGCCTTTATTAGCAATTGTTATAGTTCCTATTTTTGACCAATAATAATACTTTGGATGATCTATAAAAGATGTTCATTTATTAATTAAAGGAAAACAATAGATTACCATCTTTCAGAGGGCAATATTTTAGAATAGCCTTCATTTGTCACATATACATTACAGTACAGTGAAATTTGTTCTTCGCATATCCCAGCTTGCTCAGAAGTTGGGGATCAGAGCGCAGGGTCGGCCATGATACGGCACCGCTGGAGCACAGAGGGTTAAGCGCCTTGCTCAAGGGCCCAAAAGTGGCAGTTTGGTGATACCTGGGCTTGAACCCCAGACCTTTTGATCAGTAACCCAGTGCCTTAACCACTGAGCTACCACTCCCCCAAATATTATAATATTATAATATTTTAGTGATTGCTGCTATCTATATACTTTTATTTTATTTCATTTTTTTTTTTTTTTTTTACAATACATCTTTCTTAACAGAGTATTCTCCAGTGTGGTTCAGAACATTTGAAATATTCTGGTGCAAGTGTTGAATGAATGTCTATCCTGGGAGGTGGTAGCTCAGTGGTTGAGGCATTGGACTCTGGATTGGAATGTAATGAGTTCAAATCCCAGTACCACCAAGCTGCCACTGCTGGTCCTTGAGCAAGACCCTTGAGCAAGCAACCTTTAACTACTTAGGTGTAAGTCGCTCTGGATAAGGGGGTCTGCCAAATCCTATAATTGCGACAGAACTATGAAGTACTGATTTTGGAATTTTGGAAACAGCGTAACCATGTTTGTTTAGGTCTCCAGACTTAGCCTGCAGGAAGCTTGTAGGATCTTGCTCACTGAAACATCTCTGTTTTATATAATACATGCTTCCCCATTGAGGTTGATGCCTCTACAGTGAACCAGATTGTGCTTTCAACTAGGTTACTATATATATATATATCCTTTGTACATATCAGGTCCAAAACTGAGGGCTTTGATTTTTCCAATTAATGTCCATCAGGTTTTAAAACAGGAGTGTAACAAAAAGTTGAAGTTGCAGTCGAATTAAAAACTTCATAAATTTACTTAAATCACAAAAAAAATCACAATTAACTGAGAATCTAAAGATATATGTCATAACATGTTACAACATGTCAACACAGAGCCAGAGATTCCTTTATTGCGAATGTTTTAGCTGTGTGCATACACCTTTCCATGGGTGCAATGAACATATTTATGTAAATGGTCAGGGGAGAACGGATACACTGCGTCAAGTTGACACAACAGCTATCTTACGGTAAATTCATTAATCCTTCTTCACAATCTTGGTGAGCAAAAATGCATCTCATAACCCACAACACAATAAAACTGCAGTGTGGTGTGGATGGGCAGAAGACTGTCCTTCTTCAGTGAAGAACAGAAACCTGAGGCTACAAGGAGCACAGGTTTTGAAGATTGGGAAGTATGTTGTTTTTCTTGCAATCTGTAATAATTCAGTTTCGGTGAGACTGCAGCAACTTTTCCCCCAAATTTCTGTTTCTGGCTGCAAATTTTTTTTTAAATTACAATTATTATTTTTTAAATAATGACATTATGGTTTTAATAATAATAATAATAATAATAATAATAATAATAATAATAATAATAATTTTATTTACAAATCTAATAATAATAATAATAATAATAATAATAATAATAATGACAAAACAATATTGTAATATTTAGGGGCTTTGGCTGACAGTTTTGCATGCTCTAAACATTAGGAACAGGTCATGAAACATCACGTGACTGACTGTTCAAAATAATTGTTCCATATTTATCAGCCCTCCACTGTGCATATGAAAATAACACGTTGTATTATTTTATTAGCTTATTATTAACCAAAATTGGGGGTTTAGTTTGTTGCAGTCATGCAGTCAGACGCAATAATACATGCGTATAATAGATCGAGCCGTAGGATTTTATTCATGCGCGTGTTGAGAGGTCAGTTGTAATGCTGGACAATGTTTCCCCCCGGACATATTTTTCGTTGCAACCACACGCTTTTGCAGTGGTCGGCTAATGAAATGTAGCATGTTTGGCCCAAGATATCACAAGTACACCTCAGGCAGTAGATTATAGTATTTATTTGACAGGCTGTTACAAGTAAAATATACAGAAGGATGTTTACCAAAGCGTTTCGTGTGAAATCCAATACTGTTATCAAAGGATCCGACAGGTTTGTAACTAACTAGTAAAGCGTGAGCTGGTTAGCAAAATGCTGCTGATTGGTTGAATCGTATTTGCCTCACTGTACACTGTGTAGGTGCCCTACCTAGGGATGGGAATGCATCTAAACGCTGTGTGGCACGAACCCATGTAGTTTAAACGGAGGTGATTTGGGATTCGGCTCGTGTTTGGCAGTTTCCAATAGATTGTCTGTCATGGTGCATTTATTTTCTGATTCAGTTGGGTTTGATTGCAGTATGTGTATGTACATTTTTTTGGGTTGAATATTAAAACCATATTTGGCTGTTAACAAAATAAAACATTTTATCAGAATTTGATTTCATTTTTTAGTGTTCTTTGGTGTTGTTAATAACATGCACAAAATCCCAATGTGCCTTATTTAATATTTTTTTTAAACTTCAGCTTTACAAAAAATAAATTAAAAACTATATATATATATATATATATATATATATATATATATATATATATATAGGCTACATACTTTAGTTATTATACTTTAGTCATTTAGCTCATACTTTAGTCATTTGTAGTTACATATCATGTTATAAAATATCTTTACAAACATTTGTACAAACTTTTATTCCCCCAAAGTTTTGGCTTAGTTTTTTATTCCTTGTGAAATGAATGGGAAAAAAAAATTCTAACCAAAAGATTAAAACTCATCTGTCCTGATCACTGTTTGACACGTCCACAGCACTGACACTGGAGATGTTCACATTGAATAAACATCTTACATCATCATAAAAAAGTATTTTTTGGGGCATATACAGGATGTAAGTAATTTGCTTCTAACTGGACATGGATTGTGTGAAGTCTAAACGTGTGACTTGAGCTGCCAGAGTTTAATTTCCTTTAAAAGCAGTTGTGATCATCAATAGTAATAAGTAAGTAGGGGAAAAAAAGCTGCTGGAACTACATTATGTAATGCCTGCTGGTTTCAAGAAAATCTAGTCACTGGTTTCATTTCACTAATATTTCATCACTCGTCTGTCTGACAGGAGGAAGCTGAGAGCAGACGTCTCCGCGGCCTTTCCCTCACTGTCTGCCGATGACCTCAACGAGCTTGTCCCGAACAAAGAAGAACTGAACGTTGTAAAAATCTACGCACACAAAGGAGATGCTGTCACTCTGTATGTGCTCCACCGGAACCCCCTGTTCTTCCAGCTGGAGAAACATTTGTATCCTACAGGTATACTACCTCAGCTTATAAATATTACACATAGCTCTGTAACAATGTTCAGAATAATAAAAGGTGCAGCCTTTTTTTAAATGTATTTCAGATCAAATGTTTTTTGGACACCTGAACAGGATTCGTATGTTTTTCCCATTTCCCATTTAGTCCCCATTTGCTGTTATAATAAGCGCCACTATTTTAGGAAGGTGCTCCACTAGATTTTGTGGAGGTTTCATGCTGATTCAGCCACAAGGGTGTTAGTAAAGTCAGGTACTGATGTACGGCGAGGAGGCCTGGGGTGCAGTCAGCTTTCCAATTCCATCCCAAAAGGTTGAGGTCAGAGCTTTATAGCAGGTCACTCAACATTTTCCATTTGATTCTATATAAAGCAGATATTCATGGAGTTGGCTTGTAGACAGGGACATACGGGAACAGGTTTGGGTCACCTAGTTCAAGTGAAGGAAAAATGTAATGCATCCAAAGACATTCTATACAACCGTGTGCCTCCAACTTTGTGGTAACAGTTTGAACCAAATGGAAAAGTGAGGTGTACCAATACATTTTTCACATATTTTCATATTTTTGTTCGTTTCTACCAGTGTACACACTTTGGCAATATCCTGATCTGTTGCCTGCCTTCACAACATGGCCTCCAGTGCTACAGAAATTAACTGGAGGGGCAGGTGAGTGTTTCCATTAAATGAACATGAGCGTTTGTGAATACGTGTGTGTGTGTGTGTGTGTGTGTGTGTGTGCATGCTTACTCGCTTTTACTCCATTTCAAACAGATCTGATGCTGCCAGGAGTCGTGATTTCCTCTACAGGTCTACCAGATGTAAACAAAGGGAACAGCTGTGCTGTTAACGTCGTGTCAAACAGGTAAAGACAAAGAAAAAGAAATTAAAACATCAATCAGTTGTGCACATGCATTTATTATTATAGGTATTGGAAGTAAAAAAAAAAAAAAAGTCTAATTATTTCCAATGATTTGCTGGTGTGTGGTTCATCCACATTTCTCACGGAATCTTGGAAAAGGGGTGATTTTCTTTCTCTCCACTTTTCTCTTTGTTAGAAAAGACAGAATACTTTAGTTATTTTTTTTTTTTTACTGTACACTGTTTTTAATGTAAAAAAGATGAGTGCTGAAAAAGCAGCTACACAGTTAAGTGGAACTGTTATCTACAATAACTGTGATATTCAAATGTAATAGTGACACTTATGTAGATGAGAAATATGCTACACACTATTGTATTTGAGATTTGACTCTTTGCTTGGATGTACAGAGCTCCGGTTGCGGTGGGTACAGCCGCCATGTCAAGCAGAGAGATGAGGACCAGTGGGATGAAGGGGAAAGGAGTAAACGTGTTACACACGTACATGGACCAGCTGTGGTACGAATCTTCCAAACGTAAACACAACATTTTATTTGAAATCACAATTGAGTTATATATATATATATATATATATACACTTTACTCCCCACGTGCATCAATGAGCCATGACCCTGTCGCTGGTTCACCCCTGTTCCTTCCTTGGAGCACGTAAATCATCAGGATACCAACGGGAACATTTGCTATGTTTCCACACGGACGGTTTTAATTGCCGGATGTGTGCACCCTGGTGGATTTTGGTGCTTGATTTGAAACTTGGCATACCAGTGAAACAAATGTTTAGTTGTATTATTTTTTTCATATCCGAGTAATGAAATTGTCAAATGGAAATGTGCGCTGCATTAATGATGCGTTAATAAAATTAGTGGCGTTGAAATTAATTTGCTTTATTAGGGCGTTAATTTTGACAGCTCCACTGTACTGTTCATGCTGGACTCTATAGACGGTCTTTTTTATACCATTTCTCTACATATCATTTTTGAATAATTTCCTAATACTTTTCTCACAAAATCTTATTGTTCATTGTAAAAATGACGGTTAAAAGGCCGTCTTTGCTATACCTTCATCTACATCTGTCATTTTGTCCACAGGGCTTTTGGAGATAAGTCTGCTCCTCCAGTCATCTCGGTCACCGATCCTTCGGTTCAGGCAGAGGCCGACCTGGATGCCGGGGAAAGTGGAGAAGAGGAAACGGAAGAACTGGCTCGGGAAAGTGAAGGACAGAACGACGTGTCTGGGATGACTGCAGTGGAATCGTCCTGTCAGAATGTCCAGGATCTCAGCATCCAAGACGGGAGGAAAGAGGAAAAGACAGAGGAGGTACATGGAGAGCAGGAAGACACGGGATCACTGCAAGGCAAGTTCTCACAGCGTGCTTGTTGTTTATCGTTCATATTCATCTCTTTCTTACTTAACAGCATGCCTCACAACTTCTGGCCATGTTTTCATACAAATGTTTCACCAAATTTATAGTCAGTATAGTTTATGATCCATCCTCTCTTGTCCTCTTTCATGTTAATGTCTCATTTGGACAAAACATTTTCTATGTTGTTTTAATTCTGCAATTCCAAATCAAATAAAAAACAAGATTTGACATTTGAACCATCGCTTCACACATATCCATACCCGATGCTAAACAAAAAAAAAAAAACTCGAGAAACTCATTAAGACCCACTCCAAATCAAGCAGATTGGCTTGGACAGTCCTAACGCACATCGATCTTACATTTCTGCTCACGTTCTGCACACATTACTTTTTAACTACTGACTGTCTTTTTCTCTCCTCGCTTCTGTACAGAGCAAATGGATTCTCTGTTGTTTCAGTGTTTCCTCCACGCCCTGAAGAGTAAAGTGAAGAAGTCGGAGCTCCCCCTGCTGACCGGCACTTTTCTGCGCAAGCACATGGCCGCATGCTGGTAACAATCATTTTCTCTCTCCCACCCCAACTCAAATGGTCTGCATCATTCACTCTTTGACAACAAGGCCAAACTAAAAGCCCACCATTCTTGACATAGTTGGCGAGTCAGAACAGGAGCGCTCGGGACTGAAGAGGCCTTAAAAATCTGCAACTTAGAAATGTTTGAGTGCATATATAAATATAAGTATGTCTTAAGTACACCTTGCTGTGATTTACACAGACGCCAGAGGTTCTTATCACACCATTTACTTTGGAGGAATTACACGTAGTGCAGAAACGTACATATATACTAACCACACCAAGCTGCCACTCCCGGGCCCCTGAGCAAGGCCCTTAACCCCATAGCTGCTCAGTTGTATGAATGAGATAAAATGTAAGTCATTCTAGATAAGGACGTCTGCCACACGCCATGAATGTAAATGTAAATTTTAGAGCTGTAATTCGATTCCAATATTTGATTGCGATTAATCGCACAATCGCCACGGGTCAACTCACGAATAATCGAAACGTAATCGCACATTGATAATCTGTTCTAAATGTACCTTAAATGAATACTATTTTTAATTTTTTTACACACTCATTGTAGCAGATGTTAAATATATTAATTTCACTCAAAATCTCTCCCATTGTTATTAATAATTTCATATTTATTTAATGATTTTACACTCTGGCAATGATTCTTTTGATATCATTTTTCTTTGTGATGTGATCTTTCTATAGATATATGTGGTTGTTTTAATTGTTAAATACGGTACGTGGTTCCTTTAAGAATTATGTTCCGGTTCCGGCAATGCTGAAATTGTCTGTGGTTAGCGATTAAAAATAAAGGTTTTAATTTCGCCTCTTTTATGTTATTTAAGTTATTGAGTTATTAACACGTTAATTTTGACAGCCCTAATAAATAAAAATAATAATCATGTGTAATAAAAAAACAACTATTACTCTATTCATTTATTAAATCATACACACATCATACACATCTGTGTAGTTTGGATAGTTTTTTTTTTTTGTCTGTCTGTGTTTCCTAATTATTAATAATTATTCATCACAGCAAACCCTGATCTTTTTATTCAGTATCTCCCTAAACTGACCCAAAGCCTTTCATATTAAGGGCATATTTGTTCTCGCTTGAATGTCTGATCCAAAACAATGTATTATCATCTATTCATTATTTTTGTTTACTTTATGCCAAGTATGTTTTTATCACTGTTTTCATAATTATCATTTTTTTTATCTTGTATTTGTTCTTGTTTTTCAGTCCTAAAGGAAAAAATCTGGACATAAAAAAATCCAGCTATAAGAAGGTACGTAAAAGTAAATGTGACCAAAGAGAACTTTTTTTAAAAAAAATTTTCAATCTCTTTTTCTCCACCACCCCCCTCTCACTCTTTCTCTTTCACACTTTATCTATTTCTTTTTCTCACACATTCCTTTTCTCTCATCTTTTCTCTTTATCTCTCTCATTTTTTATTAATAATTATTAATAATTATCTTTCACACGTTCTCTCACAAACACTCCTTTTCTCTCACTTTTCCTCCATCTCTCAAACGTTCTCTCTCCTACACTATCATTCTTTCACTCTCAATCTTTCTCCCCCTTCCCCTCTCTATCTTTCTTTTACACTTCATTTATCTGTCTTTCTCACACACAATCCTTTTCTCTCACTTTTATCCTTTACACTTTTTCTCTTTATCTCTCTTTTTTTTTTCTCTTTCACAATTTCTCACACACTTTTTTTCACTTCTCTTCCGTCTCTCACACTTTTTCTCCCTCTTTCTTTCACTCTCAATGTTTTTCTCTCTCTTTCTCTTTCTTTTATACTTTATCTCTCTGTCTTTCACACCACCTTTTTTCTATCTTTGACACTTCTCTTTTTTTCTTTTATTCTCTCTCTCTCTCTCTCTCTCTCTCTCTCTTTCTTATTCTCTATCATTCTCAACGTCTCTCTTTTATTCTTTTATACTTTAACTATCTGCCTTTCACACACTCCCTTTCCCTCATTTTCTCTCTCTCTCTCACACCTTCTCTCATTTCTCTCTCTCTCTCTCTCTCTCTCTCTCTCTCTCTCTCTCTCTCTCTCTCTTTTATACTTTATCTATCTGTCTTTCACACAAACTCTTTTTATCTCACCTTTTCTCTATCTTTGACACTTTCTCTTTTTCTCTTTCTCTCTCTCTTTCACACATTTTTTTCTCAATTTCTTTTTCTCTATCATTCTCAATATGTCTCTCTCTTTCTCACTTTAACTTTCTGTCTTTCACAACACTCCCTTTCTCTCATTTTCTCTCTCTCTCTCTCTCTCTCTCTCTCTCTCTCTCTCTCTCTCTCTCTCTTTCTCTCTCTCTCTCTCTCTCTCTCTCTCTCTCTCTCTCTCTCTCTCTCTCTCTCTCTCTCTCTCTCTCTCATACTCACTTGCTCTCTTTCTTTATAATTCCTAGCTCTCGAAGTTCCTGCAGTCTATGCAAAAGGAGCACAGTCTGGTTCGGGTTAAGGAGCTCAGTAAAGGAGTGGACAGCATTGTAGAGGTCGACTGGAGGAACCCTGAGTATGTACAGTCAGTACACTTGAACAGAAAACACTTGCTTTAAATCAGTAGTGTATCTCTGTGTGTTATATCACAGTGTGTAGCATTAATATTAATAAGGATAATATGTGCCAGATGCAATATGTTGGTTGGTATATCATCTCGATTCTAATTCAGATTTTGTTGGATGTGAGTGTTGCATTAAGTTGAACCGTCTACTGAATATCCAGTGAAGTCAGTCCAGTGATTTTATTTCAGATTGTGTTCCTTCTGCATCCCTGAGGACTGGGAGCCCCCAGAGGACTGTGCTGAGGATAGAGTGACCTGTGAGGTGGTCTACAAACCCCCTGAAATCACCCTGCTTTACGCGGTCACCGCACGCCTAGAGCCCCTGTTCCAGGACGCAAAGAAAAAGTGAGCACCTAGATCAAGTTGGCTTGTTAGTTCATGCATGCAGGAATTGTTATTAACCTTTCTGATGACAATCCTAAAATTGTACATGCCCCAAAGCAAAACCGTCCCAGATTTAAACTGGATTTTCTGTGAAATGGCAAATTATAATATGATTTTAGCATTAGAAAAAGGTTCTTCTCGAGCATGCTTTGTCTTGTGCACATTTCACCCACATGACAGCCCTCAATATATTCGCTAATGTGAGACTGTTGCAATGACAAATTTGTAAAACACTCCAGGTAGTAAGGACTCTTATATCTAGCTAACAGCAGCCATGATTGCTACTGCCAGACACACTGTGATGTTATTTTAGTAGTAGTATTTTTATTAGGTGGCCAAGCACCAATGGTGTGTAGCTACCCTGTCATAATAATTTTCTTGTTTTTGTTCTTCTTTTTCTTCTTCTGTTTATTGTGTCTATGACATCCCATAGAACCATCTAGCAAAGGTTGTTGAATTTGGCACATTAATTGTTAACATTCTGGTAAAATTTGGTTCAAGTGCTGCCACCATCAGGCCAAATTAGGGCCTAAAATGGAAGAAATTGTATTCTCTTAACTATTGTGCAATATTTAAAAACCAGGCATCTCTGGATTCTCTGGGCCGAGGACGAGTTCAGCACACCCTATGATGCCAGTATGCACCTAATTAGATTTTTTTTCGTCATCCTTAATAATTCTCCTTGCAAATTTCATCCAGTCTTCACCAGATTCGGCTCGTATCATTTAGCTTTTCCTAAAACAGTCAGAGAATTCCAGGGAAGTCAGTATGTCAAAACACACACTTCATAGTTTACCCCATGAGCTACAAATCATAGAAAAGCCCTCTTTATTATCATGATCATTATGTAGAATCTGTAACCATAGCAAACAGGAACTCTCCGTATTCACCTTGGTGTGCTTATGTGTGACCTTTTTCTTTTTTCTTTTTTTTTTTTCCTTTTCAGAAAGGGTGCAGTGCTACAGGCCAGCGAAGTCCGGAGCATCGTCACCGATTATGTGAAAAGAAACGAGCTGGTCCACGAAACCAACAAAAGGTGTTACTTTGATGCAAGAGACTTCCATTCTCTTCCGAAAACATAATCTGCTTCTTGACTGCTTGTTGTTTTTAGGGCATTCTTTAAATGCGAACAATATTTTTGCAGTATGCAAAATGACGTTATGTAACGTAAGTCTAGCATGCGTTGCCATGCTGATGAACGTCCGTCACTTGCGAAGGAAATTATCTGGATTATGGAATATAATTCCTATATATAATATATAAATATAATTTACGGAATTCCTGAAAAAACTTAATCTGGTACCTAAATTCGCCATCAGCTTTTCGTTACTAGCAGCAAACTCTTACTAGGTGACAATAAGTGTCTGTAGACAACGAAAATATTAGCTCCTACCCTGTATGTAGTGCTTGACGATCAGGAACTGGCATGGCCACGGTATCATTAAGACTTTATTTCTAGCTGTACGGATACAGAAGCAGTTTTTCTGCATTGCAACCCAACTCCCTCGAAGGAAACATGTAGCTTGCTAATGCACGTTATTAAAATTAACTAGCTGGCAAAAATAATCAAATATATGCATCCTCGTTCGATTTATACTATATAAACTATAATTGGCAAAATTATTGGGACACCTGACTTTCCAAGCCATATGTATAGGTTCTTTCCCAAACTCTTGCTACAAAGTTGGAGGCACACAATTGTATAGGATGCCTGTGGATGCGGTAGCTTTACATTTTCCCTTCACTTGAACTAGGAGACCCAAACCTGTTTTAGCATGACAATGCCCCAGGTTTCCTTACCGTACGTATTGAACATGCTTGTGGCTCTAAATGTGCAAAAATGTTCACACAACCACTACAAGATCTAGTGGAACATCATCCTGGAAGAATTAAGGGTTTTAGAATGGATGAGGAATAAATGTGGAATGCATATGTTCAAAAAAGCACATGCAAATCTTGTGGTCAGGTGTCAACAAACTTGCCATCTTGTAAAAGTTTACTTAATAACCGGTAAATACAAAAACCGTAATGTTTTACATTATATGCAGAAATGGCCACATGATTCATTGGTGCCTTTTGTTCTTTGTGTTGTTCTCTGTATTGGGCAGTTATGTGAACATCAGTCCCGTGCTGTGCGACTGCTTACTGGAAAAATCGGAGTATCAGGAGGTCGGGACGTTAAAATGGGACGATCTCTTCAGCCGGTAAACCCCCTTTACTGTTATTCTTTCTGTAATTGTTTGAGTGACTCAGATTTTCATGTAGCAATAAACCTCATCTAAATGAAGCGAGATCGTATTGAAGACGAATGCTTACGTACAGGTTTGTTTATTGATCCCGAGTCATGCGTCGTGGTGAATTCGGCATGTGGACAATTAAAAAAATGCAATTACGTTTTATGAGCATTTATGAGCATCTGTGTCAAGCATGTGGATCCAAAATGTAGGAATGACGTGGACTTTATTATTAAAAAAACATCTGTGATATTCAGACGTAGTAAAGTGCATTGTTTAGCTTTAGTGTAAAAAGAGTGGTGTTGTTTTTTTTTTTTTTTTGATGACATATGGCGGTATTTCCAGGACTCTGAGCAGGATGCAGTCCTGCCATCAGCTGCAGTTTCCAGGCCAGGTTCCTGTGGTCAGGAAAGGGCAGGTGGACCCCATCGATATCAGTGTAGCCTCCAGAGGCTCTAACAAGAAGGTATGGGTCTGACTGATTAACAGTTTAGATGTACACCAAATGTACAAAAGTTAGTGGACACGTGACCATAAGATTGGTATGTGCTTTTTGGACAGCCAAACCCACATTTAGTTCCCATTTGCTGTTATGTTGGCCTCCACTCTTTTGGGAAGATGTTCCACTAGATTTTGGAGTGTGAATGTGGAGATTTGTACTCATTCAGCCACATGGGTGTTAATAAAGTCAGGTACTGATGTAGGGTGAGGAGGCCTGGGGTGCAGTCAGCGTTCACGGTCATCAGTGGCGGACAGTAATGAATGAAATGTAATTCGTTACTGTACTTAAGTAGCTTTTTTGTGTATCTGTACTTTACTGAAGTATTTCCGTATCTTTGCTACATTTCAAATTCAAATGTCTTACTTTTTTACTCAACTACATTCCTTTTTATTTGAGTGGATAAAAACTGGTCAAACAGGCAGCAAACCACCAATCAGGGTCGAGCGCACGCTATGTTCTAAAGTTTTGATTGGCGTTTGGTGGTTTCTACGTATCACCAACATCCAGTTCGGCGTCAGTTCAACATTCAACATTTTGAGAGGATGGTGCTCACTTTGTGCTCCTATCAGAGGTGGCAAAAGTACACACATCCTTTACTTAAGTAGAAGTACAGATACTCATGTTTTAAAATACTCGGGTAAAAGTTGAAGTACTGATTATACCTTTTTACTTAAGTGAAAGTAAAGAAAGTCTTGGCTCTGACATGTACTCAAGTAAAAAGTAGTTATTACTTCTACCTGTTTTAGCTGTTAACTGGACCTCACATCATATTAATATTAGATAGATAGATAGATAGATAGATAGATAGATAGATAGATAGATAGATAGATAGATAGATAGATAGACAGACAGACAGACAGACAGACAGACAGACAGACAGACAGAAAGAAAGAAAGAAAGAAAGAAAGAAAGAAAGAACTTTGTCATTGCATAGCACAGGTACACAGCAACGAAATGCAGTTTGGCATCTACCAGAAGTGCACAAAGTAGCAATCGTGCAGATAAATGTATATATGTACAGCATGTGATATATATGTAAGCATATGTACAGTGATTAAATATAAAGGCTATAACAGTGCAGAGACGTGTGGACATCATTAAGAGCCTTTGCTATGTTTCCACACGGACAGTTAATGAGGTGATACCGGAGAAACTGCACCTCTTCAAGTCAAGTCAAGAAGATTTTATATATAATTATAGACATTTTACAGATTTGAATGATGTATTGTTTTTATCTGTACGATCAGTAAGGACAGTAATTTAAGTTTGTTTCGCCATTATGAGGGAAAAACCCACAAAACGCCACCCAGAGGTTTAATTGTGTAAAACATGGCGGATTTGGTGTTTGATTTGAGACTTGGCGCAGAAATAAAACAAAAGTTTACTGATTAAAAATGTTTTTCGGTTAAGTTTATTTATTTATTTTATATCTAAGTAAAGAAGAGACATCTTAAATAAGTGTATGTTTTATATTTAGTTATTTATTTATGTATTTACCTTTTGTTTTCCATAAAAATGGTAAAAACAGAAATGCGCGCTGAATTGATAGCGTGTTAATAACATTTAGTGCTGTTTAAAATAGTTTTAATTTTGACAGCCAAATATATATATATTAATACAAAACTAATTAAAAATGTTGTTACCTAATGAATGTGTCCAGGCTGAAGATCCACATACAGAACACAAGCAGAGAAAAGATGATGATGATCATGAATGTGTCTGTTCTCAGTCATGTTTACATCACTGACTCCCTCTGTCTCATCCACATTAGCCCCAAACTTCTTACTGCCTTCTGCCTGCTGATTCTTATCTTCGTAAAGAGTGAGAGTCAGGACTTTATACACCAGCGGATTGAAAAAGACGCGCAGTAACAGGAAATCGGTTGTTCGGCTGAAATCAGCGCGCAGTGAAAAGAACAATTTTATATTTCACCAAATCAATGAATTAAAACTAAAGTAACGAGCCTGTTTTGAAAATGTAAGAAGTAAAAAGTACAGATATTTGTGTAAAAATGTAATGAGTAAAAGTAAAAAGTTGTCTGAAAAAGAAATAGTGGAGTAAAGTACTGATACCAAAAAAATCTACTTAAGTACAGTAACGAAGTATTTGTACTCCGTTACTTCCCACCTCTGGCTCCTATATATGCATACATTAAATACATACATATTATAATATTATATTTTATAGAGTATTGGGACACTTGATGTTTTCAGTCATATATTGACTTATTAGTTCTTCAATAATTAATATAAATAAACATTTATTTAAATGAAGAAGTACTTTTTAATTAAATGTTGTTATTTGCTAGTTTGTGATAGAGGACTCAGACTTTTCAAGCTGTGGAAGTCTTTGTAGTATTTATGGTGCAAGAGTGTCTCCCTGCCCCGAATTCTGCATGTGTGTTTAGGTGACAACAATAAAGAACTTGGAGGGGTTTGGGATAGAGCCAGCTGTGGTAGCAGACACCCTGCGACATGTAGTCCAGGCCAGTTCCGTCCTCCACGATGTCCCTGGAGCCAAAGACCGGCAGCTTGTACAGATTCAGGGCAACCAGGTGCATCACATCGGCAAACTGTTACTAGGTAAAACTCAGCTTAACGTACAACCACACGGATCCGTTTATTTGCTCCCATTTCTGCTAATTGCTTATCGTCTGTCGTGATTTGTTTCAGAGCAATATCAGATCCCTCGCAAATACATCCAGGGTTTGGATAAAGCTCCGAAAGCAGGCAAGAAGAAATAGCACGTGCCTTACACTACCGACTGTACAATGCTGAAACATAGACATGAACTGCTGGCCTTATTCATTATTTGTGTACTACTCCTAGACTACTCCACCGGCACAATGGAATCAAATATTAGAAGAAAACAATTCAGTTTTCAAGATTATTTTGATAAATGTGGTACATAAAAATGTAAAGTACATAAAGCCAGAAGATGATACACATTCTTTTTATGTAATGTAACTATAATGCTATAAAACCATACCATTTCAGAAGTCTTTTTTTTTTTCTGTCCGAGTTTTTTCAATTATTATTTAATAGTGAACTTGGCAAGTTCTAAACAAATATGCTTATCTCCCTTTTTTATTTCCCATTTGATTTCCATCCTGTCCGCCATTTTTTAGCAACCTAATTACAACCATGGAGGAAAAAAAAGTCAAGCGTTCATGGTTCAAGGCATGGTTTTTGGTGTTGGATGAGCTGGATAAATTATTATAAAAATCTGCTGGGATTTTTACTCAATAGTTTCTAGCATTCACACTCATTGCTATTAAAATAACCTCAGACATCAGAGTTTAGGTTTTCCACCTCAAGTCATATTCCTGGCTGCACAGAACAGAAATCTAAAGCTAAAATGGGCAGTTTAAGATATAAAGCACACGTTTCTTTATCAGTGAATTGAATTTGATCGGTTGCATTTATGTGACATAAGTATATTTTCTTATTACGTTTGCCATTTGGTCCTGCTATCTCTCAGGGCAAAAGTGAGGCATGCTTCAAGACTCTTCTCTATTCTCTCATTAGCTGGTAAAATGGACTATCACTTGATGTTCGAGTTCGTTCTTTGAACGATGTCTAAAGACTTTGCGCATGCTGTAATGTAGCAGGGAGATCTGGGCTTTTCTTTCAGGGTGGGACATACACCGATCAGGCATAACGTTATGGCATTATAACATTATGAGCAGTGAAGTAAATGACACTGATTATCTCTTCATCATGGCACCTGTTAGTGAGTGGGATAAATTAGGCAGCAAGTGAACAGTTGACATTATAGAAGCAGAACAAATGGGCAAACGTAAGGATTTGAGCAAGTTGTGACGGCTAGACGACTGGGTCAGAGCATCTCCAAAACTGCAGCTCTTGTGGGATGTTCCTGGTCTGCAGTGGTCAGTATCTATCAAAAGTGCTCCAAGGAAGGAACAGAGGTGAACCAACGACAGGGTCATGGGCGGCAAAGGCTCATTGATGCAAAGGCTGGTTCGTGTTGTATCCAATAGACGAGCTCCTGTAGCTCAAATTGCTGAAGATGTTAATGCTGTTAATGCTCGATGGGTCACAACTGTTTTGTCAGCAAAAAGGGGACCAACACAATATTGGCAGGTGGTTAAAATGTTTTGTCTGATCAGAGGCCTCAAATGGTTCTTAATGCCAAAAGTCTTCAGCACAGCAGCATGAATTAGCCTCTGATGAAGAATGAGCTAACAAGATTAAATCTAACCTTTTCATAATGCTAATGAGTACTGAAAGAGCTGTCTGGACATGCACAGTAAATCTTGATCGATTTATCTGGAAAGAAGAGTTTTTCCCCCCAATCAAAATGAAGATAAGTGGCATCACCCATCCCTATTAAGAAAACTCCATCATTTACGCAGTTGTCATGATCAAGAAACCTTACTTTGGTATTATATAAGTAAAAAAAGAGAGAAAACTAGAGTCCAGTCTGCTTTCACTCTTAACCACCAGTTTAAAGCTGTGCACTGTACAATTACAATCCATCACTTCTGACTCTAGAGCATGTTGAAGCAATACTTATGAAAACAAAAATGTTCTGAAATATGTTCTGTCTAATGCGAACAAGCAGTTATGGGTGTTTTTGGCCATGCAGAGCGAAATACACACATTGTATAACTGGGTTTCATAATCCCGAATGTAGTTAACTTATCATATAAACATGGGAGAGAGGAAAAAAAAAATGTGTTTGTTATAATGGTTTATTATAATTTTCTTTGCATAACAACCTTTATTATTCTGGCGATGCGCTACGGATATTGAATGCCTATTTGGCTCGAGCTGTCTGTTGTTGGACGGACTTGTTTTTGGACCGCATAAGTATGTTTTTCAAGGATATTAAATTTCAAATGCAAACATAGCAACACTCCCAAACAATATAAACGCCTCATAGATGTGGCATATTTGCACAAAGGCAATATTAAGGGTGGTTTTATGGTGTTCCAACTGACTGTGAGGAATAAACCTGTGAAAAGGAGGTGGAGGGGGATTGAATCAACATGACCAGACACTGATTCAGTTTTATGCCAGTTTGAAAGCTCTTAAAGGTGAGCTCAAAATGAATTCTCAATGTATTTAAATGTGTACATTCTGGTAACCAATAAAGTGAATTACTGGCACCAGTTTGGTTTCACCATGCTTTAGTCTGTAGGATGTTTACAAAGTATAAAAGTATGTATATTATATAATAGATCTAAATGAAAAATCGTTGCAAATGAGATGTCTTAAACACGAAGCAAACAACAGAAAAATAGGAGAGGAGAAAAAAATATTTTTGAAACGAGCATCTCTTTGTCCAAATCTGATATGAAGAATGGACTGGCATCAAAGTCATTAGAGGATATTTACACCACAACACTGTTGAATCCTGGAATCTGGAACAATTTGTTCATTTTTCTATAAATGAAGCTCGAAGCTCTGACAATCACTCTGGCAATAATTCCAATCACAGGTTTATATTAATGCACTCACTTCAGTACAGATATTCACACAGACACATTGATCTTGTGAAGTTCACTAAGAAGATGGCCATTAAACATTTAAGGAGTCAGAACTTTTTTAGATTCTCAGCAACATACTGTAAGAAACGTATTAAGAAATATATTAACATTTGTAAATGTCAGCCAATATATTTTGGTTTTAGAGGAATAAAGACATTAAGAGAAACCTCAATCAATTTCAGGTTAATGACTGTATCTGCCTCACCCCCTGATATTGATTATGTTGCTGTTACAATCTTTTCTGACATGTTCTTTAGCTTACTTAGACCTTATTTTTAGAAAGGAAATAAACTAATCTTTCATTTGTAAAACTGATTATTTTTTTCAATATTGACACTTACACTCTTTCTAGCTTACTGACTGAAGGTTAACAGAAACACACAGAACATTTCATGTTTTGAGATGTTTTTAAAAATGTGTCTTTTATAATGTTTTATTAAAACTGAACATAGAAGAAAAAATCATTACATGCTAAATCAATAAAACATGAAACAATTACCAAGTGAATATTAATTCATGGAATTTATATTGTTATACCTGCAAAATCATCTTTGTACTGATGAAACTGAAAAATGATGCGGAAATACGTGTCATTTCTTAAACATCAAGGTTTACAAGCAACACGGTAATGCATGCAATTCAGAAACGTATTTGACTACATTCCCAGCACATTTGACTTCATAACCATTGCAATTTCCAGTTCTTTGTAAGATCCGAAAAAAAAAAAAGGTGGATAAAGAACATTAATTGCAATATTTACAATAACTTCAGAACATTAAAAGGAAAATACAGGCTGGTGAACAAACAATATAAATGTGATCTGACCTGGCATATTATACACACAATATTGCACTTTGCACTTTTTGAGAAAAAATATGCAGTTTTTAACTTTGTGTTCTTTAGTTTGTTACTCCAAGTGAACCCTTAGAGCCTGTATGTTGGTATTTTCTATCAGAGAGTTGGACTCCAATAGTAAAATAAGTGTTTCTACCCGATCAACTTTCCAAATAGTGCCTCATATGTTTCCTGATGGATCATTTGTGATCAAGCGAAATCTCCACAGAATATATTTGACACAGGTTATAACTTCCTGTCTGAATTTGGTCTGTGTGCACGCATACAAGTACATGTTAATGGCAGCGTTGCTGAGGCTGATCATGGTGCCAAGATTCGCCGCAACGTTTATACTCAGGCTGTAGTCATCGCGATCCAGCGTCCAGCCATTCGTGCGCAGGATGATCTGAGTGATAGATCGTGTGATGGTCAGCAACACGAAAGTCATGGAGACGGTCACCAAAAGCACCACGGATTTCCTCTTCCGCGAACGTAGCAGCGGCGTCACCTTTTGGCCTGATGTGCATATTGTGTGCACTCGGTTAGTGAGGGAGATCTGGCGCAGCGTCAGGCCGTTTAAAACCCCGATAATGACAAATGGCAAAATGTGTGAGACGATAGTCTGCATGCTCACCATGGCAAGTGTGTAGTGAATGGTGGCATTCGGATTATATATGCAAAACCAGCGCTGGAGATCCTGCCTGTATGTTGATATATAGGCCCAGTAATAGGGCAACGCCAACAAGTGACCAAGGGCAAAGATAATACAGATGGTCCATAGTGTACCATGAGGTATGCCGAACTGCTTCCTGAGACTGTAGGTAGTAATAGAGAGGAAACGCTCTGCAGTAAAGGCCACTACCAGCCACGTAGAAGTGTTGGAGGCACCATAGGTGAAGATGTCCCTCAGGCTGCACCATGGTTCCTGAGACCAAAAGGGCTCCACTGTGAGGTATTTAATAGAGAGCTCCAACACTACGATGAACACCAGGACAGCTGTGTCAGCTATAGAGATGGCTATCAGGTAGAAGGTGCTCGATTTGGAGAGCATACATTTACGTCTCCAGAAAATCACGAAAGACATAATGTTTGCTGCAGGACAAAGCGAAAGATTACAATTCATCATTTTCATTAAGATTTTTGCAGGCCCTACATTATTTATAATTTAAAAGTAATTTTTTTTAACTGGGATCCTGTCTAGTTGCCTTTGGAAATATAAAGCATTTTATGTTTAATTGAGTAGATTATGCTTTAATGTTGTCAGAAATTCATCAACATGAATTGTAGCATAAGCACTAAAAATGATCTAGGATCATCTTAGGGTTCCAAAGGTTTCCACTGGTTTGGCTGCAAGGTTTTCATCACAACAAAGCAAAAGCCACGACGAAGAATTCACGAAGATGAACTGATTACAGGTAATTCAGGAGAGTAAAAACTTGCAAGCACACCCAGCCCTATGTGGACAAGATTAAAAAGTCACACAGACTTTTATCTTTTTGTCTCATAGTGTATGCATGGGAATTATCACCACTTTCTCCTTAGTGATCCTATTAGAATATTACATGTACATGCTGTATGTGCAAATGAGTAGAAACATAAATACTCACAAGGGATTCCGATGGCTGCGAGAGTAGGATAGTAGACCCTCTGCAGGTGGATCATCCAGTGTTCCTGAGCCTCCATTTCTTCCCTCTGACTCCACTGTAACTTGGAGAAGACATGGAGCAGAGAAAATGTTGGGCACCGATGTCCCACCCACATGACTGTGTTCCTGGAAATATTGTGGGAGGTTTATCAGTTCTGTTAATATTGACATGGCTGGGGATAATTTGAGCTTAGATGGTAATCAAATCATAAAGTTCACTTGGTTTTCACACTGATTTCTAATTCTTTAGACACAGTAATGACAATATATATACGTATATATATATATATATATATATATATATATATATATATATATATATATATATATATACTGTACTGTTTTTTTTTTAACATAAAAGTTTTTTTACATTATAACATTTCATTTTCTGAAATATTACAGAATCCAGTCTCAGCCTGTGTAACAAGTCAGATCCATTAATTCTCAGAGGAAACAAGCCTGGACTATTGTTGATGAATATGGCCAGAAGATGGCAATATTAGAACTCATGCAGGGGCCAAAGTAGGTATAATCAATCTTTAAAAAAGTAGGTCTACATGCATCCTGACAGCGTGTGGTGCAAGACCTGGGTTACTGATGAGCCTCCAGCAGGAGCTGTGTGGGTTTCATGTTGGTCCAACCATCCCGAAGCATCACATAATAGGCAGGCACTTTATCTCAGTAATTACCCTTCACTATAAATTACTTATAATTAATCACAGATAAGCCGTTCCCATAAGATACAACGGTAATGACTTTATACTAAAGATAGTTTGACATTTAAATATACATTTCTTATTTGTTTCCTACGGTACTAAACTAATATGTCAATATACATTTCAGTATTGTGTCCTCATCATTATGAAATAGTGGCATTTTCATTTTCTTCTGCACTATTTCACAGTATTGCAGGTGCATTTTCTGGGCTTTTTCTGTAATTTTATTATTTTATTTTTTTTAAAGAACAGTTAAAACATCTTTATAAGCTTTATACGTTTTTAAGATAAACCCCAATTGAGTAAAACGTTTTTTATTTCTTTATAGAGAACACTTTCTTTCCAGACTCACTCAGTGTCTCTAAAAGGTACTTCAGGTCACCTCCTAAAGGGTTTTATGACTGTTGGAAAAGCTGAATTGGCTGTTTTCCAGCAGGTAGGCTAGTTTTCCTACCATCGTTTTCCTACCATCAGGAAAACGGTTCCGAAGCATTCGGGCCGCAACAACAAGACTGTGCAACAGTTTCTTTCCACAAGCCATCAGGCTTCTTAATACACAGAACTGAAACAGAACTCACACACACTCACTCAGTCACACACGCACTCACTCAAATGTGTGTTACTGAACTGTACAACCTGGACTAAACACAATCATCACTCATTTCGATCCACTCCACCACCACTTATCTATTTATTATTATTTATACTCGCACCTTGTACTACAGTAGAATGTTTACATGCTGTCTTTGCACCTCCTTGCTGCTGTTTTTTTGCACTACATTGTTCTGTTCTGTTTGTATTCTCTCCTGGGTATAGTTTTTACATTTCTCCTTACAAAGTACTGTATAATCAAGTATACAGCAGGTTTACTAGTCGGCGCTATACTTGGTTTTTTTTGTCTTTTGTCTTGTCTTGTGTTGTCTGTCTGCAATGTCTGTCTGTACTGTTTTTTGTTTGCACTGTTTGCACCAGGTTGCACTCGATGCACTTTATGTTTGTGTTGTAGCTCTATGCTGCTGTTGTTTTGTTGTTTAGTGTAGCACCAGGGTTCCGGAGAAACGTTGTTTCGTTTTTACTGTGTACTGTGTACCACTGTGTATAGCAAAAATGACAATAAAAGCCTCTTGACTTGACTTGAAGCCAAACCATGAGTTGATCAGAAGATAAAATTGATTAAGTTGGTCAAGCTACTTACAGGGCTGTCAAGTCTGTATGACAATACTTACACAGAATCTAGCCTAATAGTCATTAAAAAAGCCCCCCCAAAACTACCCAAGTATTCAATAAAACTAGGCAAAAACAAATCCAATTGTAAATAAAACCAGGCTCAAAACAAGACTTAATAATTAATCCAAAATCTAGGTCAGCGTTCAAGAAACCTGGCCTAAAATAAGCCTAAATGTGAATAAAACAAGACAAAATACTGTAAGAAAGTAGCCTGAGAAAACTTGACAATGGAACCAATAAAGGAATTAGCCCATAAACTATAAAACATAAAACAATTGTCAGTAAAGCAATGCCAGCTGCCTGCCCAATAGTCAATAAAACAAAACTCTCTAAAATGTTAAGTTTTTATTTGAAACCCAATTTTAAACAGAAACCTGACTGCCATTGTCATGTTAAAATGTAACATCTATTTCATTTTTCAAAACATTATTCAATAACCCACAGAAAATAAATAGGCCAAACTAATGCCATATTTCTACTTTTCATTTTGCCATGCATTAAAATTCAAAACTAGGAGAAGAACATTTTCGAGGTGCCGGTGTAGCAAAGGGAATTGCAAATGGGTTTGTTTCTGTGAGTATCTGTCAGTACTATTTTCAGGTTCACCTACTATGACCTACTTACCCACTGGTTACTAACCTGAAACCCTACAAAGTTAGATTTTGTATTTTCTCTGTTACACATCACATAGTTTCTTTTTTGTTAGTTAAAATATCATCAAGATAAAATGATTTCTTTTTTGACAACAGCTACAAGCTACAGGTAAGCTAAGCTAGCATAATGTATGCCACATTATATGAATAGGTTTGGGTACATGTGGCAACAATTGATTAGTAATTCTAGCACCCAAGCGCTTAATATTTAAGCTTGAATTTGATTGTGAAATCTCTGCTCTACTGATTAGCTGAATTGAACTGAAGCTTTAACTGAATTGAACTGAAGCTTTCTTTAAAAAAATTGCACTATATCTTTATCCTCTGTGATCCTGGTGTCTGTATGAGAGAGAGTGACAGCTTCTCTGATCCATCCAGCATATTATATTTGTCTTGCTGAGAAGACCTCAGGAGCAAAATTTTTATTTTTAAAGTACTATTTTTTTTTGTCTGTTTTATGTCTTTTTATTCATTGGTTGCTAACATTAGTTAGCAACCCTAAAATTCAGTCAGTCTCTCAAAATTTTCTCTAATTAGAACCAGATATACAATTTATTACTCAAAGAATACATTTTGTAAAGGCATTTATGCATCCTTATAAGGAAGCCACAGGAAGAAAAATCAAATCTCCTGTTATAATGTCATTTATGAGAATGAGAGAAATTGCAAATGCAAACTCTTAGTGCTTGTTCTTCCCCATCAACCAATCAGTGCAGTCGTTTCTGGGGCGTGATTGTTGTAGATCCAAAAAAGTAACCCCAGTGATCCTACCAAGAACAGTAAAAAGAAAATGACTGAATCATTTGGCAGATGCTTTTATCTAAAGCAAATGTCAATTGAAATAAAAAAAAAGTTTAATATTAAGCTTGTTGAACAAGATCCCAATAGTGGCAGCTGGGAAGTGCTAGGATTTGAACTCAACCTTCAGAAATGAGTGTATGTCATCTTAGTATTAGTGTAGCATAGACAGCTTGACAGAGAAATCAATCTAAAAATGCATTGTTACGGTCATCCAGAGATGGCAAAAGTACACACATCCTTCACTCAAGTAGAAGTACAGATACTCATGCTTTAACATACTCTGGTAAAAGTTAAAGTACTGACCACACTTTTTCACTCAGGTTAAAATAAAGAAATTTGAGCTCTGACATGTAAAAAGTAGCCATTACTACCATCATATTAATGTATTAAAACAAAGAAATCTCAAAATCTGTTACCTAATGAATGTATCCAGGCTGAACAACCGCCATATAGAACACACGCAGAGAAAAGATGATGATGTTTAGATGATCAGGAATGTCTCTGTTCAGTCATGTTTACATCGCTGACTCCCTCTGTCTCATCCACATTAGCCCTATATTTCTTGTTGCCTTCTGTCTTGCTCACTGTTAGCTTCGTAAGCTAGCCTTTGTCTGTGGTGTGTGAGAGCCAGGAAATGATACACCATCATAAGACGTGCAATGACAAGAAAATGACGGGCTGAAAACGGAGCTCAATGATAAGAAAAAATATTGATCATGTCACCAAATAGATTCAAACTAAGGTAAAGAGCCTGTTTTGAAAATGCAAGAAGTAGAAAGTACTGATATTTGTGTAAAAAATGTAATGAGTGAAAGTAAAATGTTGTCCGAAAGATAACTAGTGAAGTAAAGAACTGATACCAGAAACATCTACTTAAGTACATTAACGAAGTATTTGTACTTCGTTACATCTTATCTCTGGTGTCATCTTTTTCAAAACATGATGGACTCATTCTTAAAAGTAAAGCTGACCAGATCATATCTTGGCCTCATTGATTAGCTGTGTAATTTCAAAATCATACACATGGACATAGTGGTAACATGTTATTACTGCGCTTGATTGGTCTTTGGGAAGAATAGTATTCAGTGATTGTTCTTTGAGACAATCAGTGATAAGTGATTTGTCTTTGAGACAAATAGTGATGAGTGATTTGTCTTTAAGATAAATTGTATTCAGTGATTGGTTTGTTTAAAGAAAGTCCATCAATTAAGTGTCTTTGGGAAGAATAGCGATCGGATTATTGATCTTTAGGAAGACTGGTATTCGCTGATTGGTTTTGGGAACGATGGAGATCACTGATTGGTCTTTGGGAACATTTAAAATAAAGCTGCTAAAACTGTTTGAAAAGTAATAAAATCTTCCAGCCAACTTGATACATTAGTTTAACTCATTAAGCACAGTACATTGCCTACACAAAAAACTATTTATTAAAGAATGACATACTGACATACATTGAATCCAATTTTAGTTAAGTTATTGAACATCTAACAAACATGTCGGTTTCTCTGATAAACAACTTTTTCTTAACAGTCCTTTACACTGTAAATACAGTATAAGAAGAATTATTTATACAGTAAAAGAATGTTTGACTGTTAAAAATGCTTAAACTGGAGGCTCCAGTATATTCCTGTTCATATGAAATGCTTAACATTTTTAACACATCCTTATTAAAGAGGTTAAACTCTGAATTAAATGCTTAGCTAAAGCTGTCAACTGTAAGAGCTGTCTGCATAGCTCTTCTGTCTGGTCATGGGTGTATTCAAAAACATTAACGTGTGTGACAGGCTTGGCTCGACCACTACTGCAGTGACTAATGAGTTGTCTTGTATCTCTTGTGCATGATGGATGCGGTTCACCTTTATAAAGACACATCACCCTGCTCTCTACGCATGACCTCAGCCTCTCTCTCACAGTGACTGTGACTTGAATTAAAATGGAAGAGTGTATTTGTTTGTGTGTGTGTGTGTGTGTTTGTATATATGTGTGTGAGGTCAGTTACTCTGGATGATTAATTTGAAAATCGCAAAAGCATGCTGGAATCATGATCTACTGTATAACAAAACTAAAGGGAGTCCCATAATCATACTCCTTCCTTTACAGTTGAAGAAATTCTGATCGCAAACTATTATGGTTGAGTTTTACAACATTGGGTTTCATCATAGGTTTACGATTCGTGTTCATACACATGAACACATTAATTGATAGATAGATCGTCAGCCAACTTCATTAAAGGTCTATTCTCAGCCGGGGCTTGTCTAAAGAGGGGAGCACGGGGTGGCACCGCCCCCCCAAAAAATATGTTGTGCCCTCTTGGGCCCCCGCAAGGAGTGATCAGAGAATAACTGCATTTAAAATCTCACGCGCTGATGTCATACACTAATCAGCAGCGTAGCGCCACTTGAAGTAGAACACACACCTGGTTCACTGCCAATTATTTATTGTATATTTACGACGCCATTGGATAAGAGTGCTGTCAATTTCACAATCCTCAACGCCATTGGATAAGAGTGCTGTCAATTTCAAAGCTCAAACAGGACGAGCGTGATTTTGCAGGCTGCAGACCACATCTTTGTTCGTTGTAAGTATTAAATTATAATTATAGGCATATATACTGTAAATATATATACAACATACACAACATATTCCCCTCCAGAGTTGCAGTAATGTTTCACCAAGATGTTGTATTGATGATAGGAGAGTCGGACTGCTGCGTAAAGTCTTCTCTAGCACATCCCAAAGATTTTAAGTGTGAAAATGATGTCTCATGCTCCCTGAACCACTCTTTTACAATTTGAGCCCAATGAATCCTGGCATTGTCATCTTGGAACATGTCAGTGCCATCAGGGAAGAAAAAAATCCATTGCTGGAATAACCTGTTCATTCAGTATATTCAGGAAGTCAGCTAAACCTCATTTTTTTAAGTGCATAATGTTGCTGAACCCAGACCTGACCAACTGCAGCAACCCCAGATCATAGCACTGCCCCCACAGGTTTGTACGGTAGGCACTAGGCATGATGACCAGTTCATCCACTTCTCCTCTTTCCCTGATGTGCCCATCACTATGGAACAGGGTAAATCTGGACTCATCAGACCACATTGCCTTCTTCCATTGCTCCAGAGTCCAATCTTTATGCTTCCTAGCGTATTGAAGCCTTTTTTTCTGATTAACCTCACCAATATATGGTTTTCTTAAGGCTACACAGCTGTTTAGTGCCAATCCCTTGAGTTCCCTTCACTTTGTGCATGTGGAAATGCTCTTCCTTTTACTATTAAATATAACCGTAAGTTCTACTGTTGTTTTATTTACGTTTCGATTTCACCAAACAGCCGATCACGATCATTTAAGACTTTTTCTGACCACGTTTCTTCCTCGAAGATGGTGGTTCCCCACCTAACCCAATTTTAGTAAATTTAGCAATCTTCTTAGATGTTTTCTTTGCTTGATGCACGCCAATAATTTTACTCTTCTGAAACAAATCAACATCTTTTCCACGACCACATGATGTGTCTTCCGACATGGTTGTTTAAAAAATAAGAAGCTACTTACTGCATCAGTTAGGGTTAAATAACTTGTTGCCAGCTGAAACATTATCAATCAATTATCTATCAATGATCAATAAACAAACATTTTTGCGTGGTAGTCTTATATGTTTTATTTTCATTTGCAATGTCTAAAATCAGCTTTACATTTAAATGATTTTGTCTTTAATCAGATGAAAATATAGATATTAAATATACTATTTGTGTAATATTAAATAGTAGGTCCATAGGTCCATTATCAGCAGTTGTTGGCCCATTCTCTGGCTTGGAGAAATTCTGAAAAAAACTTGATATTCGTGATGATCAAATTGAAGGAGGCAGTTGTGCAGTGTAGTTTCCAGGAGACCCGAGACAATTGTATCAGTTTTTTTATTTTTGGGTTTATTTATTTATTTTCTGTAACTGCTTTATTCTGTTTATTTTTTTCTTTAAAGGGCAATTTAGTGCAGCCATGTGGATGTTGACAATTTTTGTAGGTGGGAGGAAATTGAAGACCCCAAAAGAAAATCCACACTAGGATTATACTAAACTCCATACTGACAGTAATCCAAACTTAGTCAGCGACTATGCTGCAGGTGTACTGTGTTGCAGATGCTGTATGTATATTCTTAATTTTTTGTGTGTTTATGTGTATGAGATGTTTGAATGGCTGCCATGGGTATATTGGTGGTGCAGCGGCATTGACGGCAAATAGCTTTTTGCACATTGGCAGAATCTTATATGAATGGTAATGAAAAAGCTTAGTGCTGAATAATAGATGCCTATTGGGAGATATTTGGGCTGGAAAGATAAAGCTTCTTCTCTTCTCTTCTCTTCTCTTCTCTTCTCTTCTTTATAAGTAAATAAATAAATATAATAAAGTTATACTGGACACAAATAATTTTTTTTTTAATTTTTCAATAATTATTATAATTACATTCTAAGAAACGTTCTTATTTAAAAATTCAAATTTAAGTTGATAAATAGTCAAGGTGTGACTCCACGATATCATTATGAATAATAATGCCTCTGATTGGAGGAGGCTGTGATTTCACTGTAACAAAAAAATTAGAAAAATGCACAAACCCACAACTATGCTTCCTTAGACACCTGGGGCTTCATGTAACATACCTTGAGAACCGTGCAGGACTGTGTGGTAAGGCACGTGCTCTAAATTACACATGTCCACTTTCTTCTGTGATCTGAATTAAAAGCCCACAATCAGGTACTCTCTAGACCTTTTGAGTGAACTTTCATGCATTCTATGCTCCTGGGAACTTAAAATGAAGGTATGCATCGTTCATGCAGTACTCTCTTGGTCTTCTAAAAGATATCCCAACACTTGTTCAGTAGAAATCATAGTCGCATTCTTGTGTGCGTAATAAAGGTGAGAAATGCACATTGTCTGACAACGATTGCCAACGACTCCTTCCACAATCATTTAAAGATATTATTAGTCTGCATTTTACATGCAGCTATTACACCAGTTCACTCGCTTCACAGTTGGCCGTTTTTTTTTTTTTTTAAAGCACAGATTTAGTGTGCCACGGTGCTCTTGTGCTCAAAGTAAGATCAATATCTGAAGCCTCTGCTTCAGTTAATTGATTTACCATTTAGTATGAGTCATTCAGTAACTGAGGCAGTGGTCACTTCAAATTAAGGCATAGATCGGTGTGGCATACATTTTGTAGCTTTAATGGCATATTGTGGCAAATAGGCATGACCTCTTCATCTACCCATACCCCGAGCCATGGTCTATCTTCAGGTCCATTATCACCAATCAATGATCCATTGTCTGGCTTGAAGAAATTCTGATAATTATGTTCATGATGGTCAAATTAGAACAGCCACATTTGCAGCACAGTGTACAGGAGACTGGAGCAGTTTTAAGTTTTGGGTTTATTTATTCGTTTTCAGGAATGGCTTTATTCTGGTATTCCCACTCTGCTAGATCAAGAGGAACACTAGAAGTGAGTTATGAATACTCCTAGGGCACTATACACACCTTCTGTGTCACCTAGGGTCAATTTAGAGCGGCATATGCATCTTTTGGGATAGGAGAGGTGGAAGGAAACCAGAAGGAAACCCACACTTAGATAATATTAAACTTTATTCAGACAGTAGCCAAAACTGAGGATCTTGAAGTGGTAAGGCAGCAACTCTATACACCATCATGCCATCTTCTCTAGATTGGGACTGATATCTGATAAATGTAGTCATGTTTTAAAGGCTATTGAGAGTGAAATGCATTTTTGCCATGAATGAGCTAGCTAGGGAAAAATAGGGTTTATTTGAAAGGGATTTTAAAATGTAACCTAAAATGTGTAATATTTAAAGAGTAAAGAATTTGTGAATAATGAAGAATCGGTTGAATTTTTATCCAGTCTTAAAGAATTAGTGGGTGAAAAAAACTCTATTTTGGTTAGACTATCTCTGATGTCTATCTTAGCTATTTGAAAAAAATAATAATTGATGCACTTTAATGGGTGTTCTTAGACTTCTAAGTGTTTCTCTTCTCAATACTGTAAAGATTCCTCAGAAAAAGGGAAAAGTACTGTTTAAAATATTGTTAGTATGAAACAATGCAGGATTCCACATTTAAGGGTGATTCCAACAGGCTTACACACAGTGCAAAAAAAAAAAAAAATAGATGTGTATATGCTAGATGTGGACATAATTGGCCACCTGAATTCATCTCAGTATGCATAATTTATTTGCCAGTACGCCGTTCCTCTCTCTTCAGCTATTTATAAATGCCAGTTTTCATTCATTATGCTGCTACCAGTATCTCGTTGACCTTTTACTCCTCATGAGTCTGTGCTCATTCTTTAGCTGTCACTTCTGTTACATTCCATTCGCAGAAACTAGTTGACCCAACGTAATTAATAGGATGCTACAAACCACAGAAAAACACAACACCCCGGACACATAAACATAAACAGATATATAGAAAAGGTCTTGCTTCATCAGCAGAACAGTTTTTAATATGAATGGGCAAAATGATTCATCTTTCTTTTCGACCGTCTCTCTTTCATCTTATCCCGTTGCAGTCTGATGTTTGTGTGTTCTTTTTTCTAAACATTATATGAATTTGTTACCATCCATAAGGTTCAGTGGTTAAGAAGAAGAGCATCAAGCTTTATTCCTCTCTTATACCTCCATGATTTATAAATACGTCCCTTTACTAATTTATTACACCCACACACTCAACTGTCTGTTAAAACGCGCAGAAGCCTTCATGCCTCCTATGACAGCCATTCACCGCTTCCCTTTTAAACACAACTAATAAAACCTTTGAGAACCCGTCTATTAAATGATGCAGTGGTTTATGTCAAGAGCAGTTGTTATTCTGCAAATCTTTTCTTTCATAGCACTGGATACTGGAACAGTATATAAAAAATATTTTTTTTCTACAAATTGACTTTCCAATAAAACATGTACCAATGCTCCAAGGCCCCGTTCTCAAGGCCGAGGTATCTGCAGTGATGACTCATAATCTGCCATTATTATACCATATTCCATTTAATACCAAGGCCTCATCCTGAAAACTGTTCTAATGTTAATGAAAAATGGAAACAGCCAGGTCTCCAGGAAAGAGGATTTTTGTCCTGATTAACTCCTAACAAACTCAGTAAAAATGTCCAGAATTACAACAGATCAACGGGACAAAGGACTCAGTCAGTGACATTAAGTCACATATCATTGTGATGTATAAAACAAATGTTATTTTATGTCTCAAGATATTCTAAATATTATAAGTAGTAATATTAGTCAGAGAAAATATTACATATAAAATTATTGGATAATCTCTTATTACAGTATCATGACATTGCCATAGAAAATCACAGAAATAGGAAACGGCACTTTCCTTGAGGGTCTGGCTGCTGTTACAGTGCCGTAACTGTCACAGTAATTACCTTCTTTATAGCACAAAGCTTTTGAATTCTTAATTCTGATTGGTCAGAAGGTGGTGATTAATTTTCTTTAATGCCAGTTTTGACAATGTCTGCAATGGCTGCAAAGTTTTTAATACTGCACTTGATTTAATTCATTTCCATTCCATTTTATTTGTATAGCATTTTATGGACAATGTCACAAAGCAGATTTACAGAATTAAATCGACAGTATAGATTAATAAAATTTTTCATTATAGTTAATCCCTAACGAACGAGCCTGAGGAAAATCTTTCTGAAATCCTTGAGAGGATCCAGACTCAGAAGAGAGAATCCATGCTCAGATATCAGATGACATCAGATATTTAATCATTATAGTTTCAAAAATGTTGAGGTTAAGAACTGTTTACTGATGGACACGAGTGTAAAACTGCCTGTGGCAATTGTAGTCTAAAGCCATCAAGCTTGTATTAATTCCAGACCAAAGCCGTCTTCGATGTTACTAAGTGTAACTATTGATGGTGATCTTAAATGTCTTGAAGATGTCCATGTGGAGCTATTCTCAGCAGCAGAGAGTGGTTTAATTATGGCTTCAGGATGAATCAGGTAGGTCTAGAGAGCAGAACGGGTCTATGTAAGCAGTATCAATACAGAAGACAAACAAACAAAAAAAAAAAGAAAAGAAAGAAAAACAAGACAACCAGACACCAAAACAGAAACCATAACACTGTGCCTCATTCTGGGCTTTCTACTGGTAGCTGCTGCTGGGAAATGACAGACAGATGGTTTAGAAATGCAAAGAGAAGGAGACACATAAACCATCCTTGACTTTAACCAGTGGAGGTGTTCGGACACAATTTCTCTCATATTTTATATTGTTTTCTGCAGTGCTATTCTTCCTGATCATAAGTTTTAGCTTTGAGGCACCAATTAAAAATCTGCCAGTGCTTCAAGAGAAAGAAATTTGAGGTTATAAGTAGGATGCTCTTCATTTTCAAAACCATTCAAAACTCATTAAATATATGGCCAGATGGAGGCAGTTTATAATACAAATTTCGCCCAATTCTCTAAATTCTCTTCTGCCAGTAATTTGCTAAAAATATGTGACTGCCATTTCATCACTGTTCAGATGGCCATCATTACCAGGACAGAGAGCAGAGGAAGCCAAACCAAAGTCCAGTTGTTTGCTACTGATAAATATCAAAGAAATAACAAATGAAAGCACTCTATAAATGATGGTCCATGCAGAGATCCATTTTAAATCATGCTATTGGCTAATCTCTGGTGCACATGAGTCTGTAATCCCACCATATACTGTAGTTTGCCTATTTAGCTCTTTTGAATTTCAAGATATTTTCCAATCCCAAATTAAAAAGAGTCCCAGAAAAAACAACAATCAGTCATTATGGAATCTTCCATGTAAGGGTTTGGTGTCACAGTGTGAAACATGACTATTGATTTCTTTCCTTTCTAGTTGCAATAAAAAAAAAATGTATCACATCTTGCTGACCTTAATCTGCGGATTAGGCCATTGCTAGAAGCCGGTGATGCTTGTGTATGTGTGTGTGTGTGTGTGTGTGTGTGTGTGTGTGTGTGTGTGTGAGGTGGGGTTTTACTTAAATGCTTGACTAAAGCTGCTTGGCAGAAATGAAAATGGCATACGGGAAAGTCTACCAATCATGACAGACCTCGGATGTCACTAGTAAAGATCAGGGATGGCCAGATGTAGGCTGTGCCTTTTGCATTTGCATATTAGAGGACACATGTAAAAAATCCTAAGCAGCCTTTTAATCAGCACAGGTCTTTTTTTCACACGTTGCAGGAACACAGCAACCATTAATTTTTACCCAGAGATGGCAACTTGAGTATGAGCGTTAGCAAAAGAGACCATTGTCGGCGTGTCCAACACGGTAAACAATGTTGAGAGAAGTCCGACTTTTTGCAAATATGGACTGACCAGGTACAACTACTAATGGGTGTGAGTCAAGCTATCCATCTCCCTTGACGAAACCAGTAGTAGGAACACCTCTTGGGGACTATAAGGACTCTAGGGACTATAGTACAGCTACCAGCATGAACATAACATAACATATACAGTATATCAATCCTCTCCAGTCTCATGCAATCAATTTACAGTTTTTCTCAGTTGCTTTGGAATGTTTCTCAGATCAGAAATGAAATTCTGATCAATCGCCACACGATTTAGTCATTTGTACACATCACAAGAACATTTATTGTTGCTTTGATCAAATTGCGAATGCGTTTGTACATTCATTTAATTGATTGTGTACAAGTGCCTGCTGTTTCCTACGTTATCAGTTGTTTATGTTCATGTTGATCAAAATATATTAATTGTTTTTACCTGAATAGTCTTAAACCCAAAACATCTCGGCATCAGTTGACTTGATGAATTGTGCAGATGAATCTTGAATGTCACTAAGGAAGGAGAGTGTATGGCATCAGATCAACTAATAATCAAGTAGTTCATTAAAACAGGTCAAAGGTGAATCTTGTGAACCTTCAATTGGAGAGTGTATACAGACAGAGCAAAACAAAGAATTATAAATTCTGAAAATGGAGGAACTAAGAAAAGAACGAACACTTGTACAGTACAGTAAAAGTGTGAATCCTGTCCGGTCTCTTGCAATCAATATAAATCATATATGCAATCACATAAATACATTTTTGCTGTTATAATTAATAGATGGCGTACAAAAGAAACTCAAATTTTGTGCATTTTCAATAATCGTAATCCAAAATCGTTTATATCAAGAAATACTGAAACTGTTCACCGTCATACTGACAACATGCCTAAACATTTTGATGAATTTGTTTGTAAAAAATGACAAAAGGACTTGCAATGAGATGTTCATTGACACAAATACTTACTTTTGAAAGATAAACTAAGGATTTGAGGCAAGTACAGGCTTTTGCACGAAATCCAATGTTTTGTGCTGCTTGTACAAATTGTTTTGAGAAATGCACTTACTGGTTTGCAAATATTAAGGATGATTTGAGAAATGCGACAAAGCAACTGAGAAAAACTGTAATTCAACATTACAGCTTCCTCCCTCATTATTCAGAGTTAATTAATTATTATTAAACCTTTTTTTTTTTGAGTGTGTAATCATGCTGTGTCTTTCGACAAGCAATCACAGACAATTAAAAAACAGAAAATCTTGCACTCTTGCTATTAAACTACCTGAAAACCTAAGATTCTGCCATTTTTCTTCATGCAGTTCGTACTCTGACTGGTTAATCGTTACTTGGTTTATTTACTACTAATTTCTCCTCCTAATTCACTTGGAAAAGTCGGTGGTTGAGAAAGTAATCTATGTTTATTACATTGGCCATTTAATTGCATGTACGTCTTCTCAATTTCTGCTACTAACTGCTGTTAAAAAAATTCGCCTTGATGCACATGAAATCTACAATAAATTGCACTAAATGACACAACTATACATTGTGACTGGATGTACAAAATAAAATCAGCTGCAGCCACATTGTGCGTTTTTTTAAATTAAACCACTGGTGGTAATGTTCTTGCTTCTTTAAGCATGCAGAAATGTGCTTCAAACATGATGCAAACAAGCGTAATAGTTTACACACACACACACACACACACACACACACTGTATATAGTCATTTTTTTACATCAATACCCTTCCAGTACTAAATAACAGCCTTATGAGAATTGCTGCTTTTGGATTTTCCTGGACCAGTGGACCATTTTATTCAGTATGGCTGTATGGGTGAGTCATAGATTTGAGATATCAGCTTCAGCAGAACTTAGGTAGTGAGTGCACTTCACCAGTACAATTATTCAGGGCATTGAAAAATTACAGGATATCATGGTGGTGCAGTGGTTAGCACTGATACCTCAAAGCACTATGTTAGCAGTTTGGTCCTGAGATCAGATTAATGACAGTATTAAATGTACAGTTTCCTCCCACAACTCAAAAACATGATGGTAGGTACACACCAATCAGGCATAACATTATGACATGACAACATTATGACCAGTAAAGTGAATAACACTGATTATCTCTTCATCATGGCACCTGATAGTGGGTGGGATACAGTGCATCCGGAAAGTATTCACAAGGTTTCACTTTTTACACATTTTGTTATGTTACATCCTAGGTTCCCTGGTGGTCTAGTGGATAGGATGCGGCGCTCTCACCGCTGCGCCCCTGGTTCGATCCCCGGTCAGGGAACCAACCCCAGCCATTAGGGTTGCACAAGCCTTAGTGCCGGTCCTAAGCCCGGATAAATGTGGAGGGTTGCGTTAGGAAGGGCATCCAGCGTAAAAACATGTGCCAAATCAAACATGCGGATGGTCCGCTGTGGCGACCCCTAACGGGAGAAGCCGAAAGAAAGTTGTTACATCCTAATTAAAAACTTGATTAAATGCATTAATGTCCTTCAAATTCTACAAACAATCCCCATAATGACAACGTGAAAGAAGTTTGTTTGAAATCTTTGCAAATTGAATTAAAATAAAAAACGAAAAAAATCCCATTTTCAAAATCACACACTCCAATATTAGTAGTAAAATTTTCATCTGACTTAAGGTGAATAAATTGAGTGAGATTTCTGAAGACATCAGGATAACTACCTGCATCACCTAAGATCTATTCTGGATCTTTTTTGTAGGACTTTACCTGATCTCTCTTCACTGCCCAC
>JAAIIK010000174.1:576630-603616 GCA_014706435.1 Silurus glanis
TGTGTGTGTGTGTGTGTGTGTGTGTGTGTGTGTGTGTGTGTGTGTGTATTTGTGTGTGAGCACTCATGAACAGCTGACTTGTGCTGACAAGCGGGCTTGGAATTTGATAAATCTTATAAATAAACGTGCATCGCACACCGTTACCTGGCGCTGGTGCAAAAGTGCAAGTGTGTGACGCCGTTCCTGATACCTGTCCGGCATGCTTGTGTGTGACCTGGCACCTGTACAGTAAGTGCGTATGTGCTTCTGCATTAAGTAACCAGGGTGACAGTGATATATTGAATGAGATATTGGAAGGGAATGACTGTGTTTGTGTGTGTGTGTGTGTGTGTGTGTGTGTGTGTGTGTGTGTGTGTGTGAGAATGTGTGTGTGTGTGTGTGTGTGTGTGTGTGTGTGTGTGTGTGAGAGAGAGAGAGAAAGAGAGCGAGAGAGAGAGACAGAGCAAAAGAGAGAGGTGAGAGAGTTTTGGCACAAGCTTGCACTGCAAGGTTGCTGTGAGGAGAATGATAATGTTTTCTGCCTCTGACTGAGGAAGGACAGGCTGTACGCCACTTTTGAGTGCAAGCGTGATGCATCATGAATGGATGGATGGATGGATGGATGGATGGAGGGAGGGAGGATGGATGGTTGAATGGATGGATAGATGTGTGACAGAAGTCCCATACAGTTATAGTCTCATCAAGATGCATCCATCTTCTATCTCTTTTCCTCCTCACATCATCTCCCTCTTTAAATCCTACCCTTCATCCTGACGTGACTGAGCCTCCGCTGCAGTGTGCTCGGCGTATCTACTGCAGAATATTTTGTGTCTGGAGCTTCAAGGGGTTTCTGACATTTATCTGTCTGCCTCATATCCTTCCTTAGTCAGAGCTTTCTTTTTTTTCCCGGTGAAGCTTTCAAGAGAGACCGAAAGATGAAAGATTCTCTCAGTACAAAATCATGGACCTTTCACGGACCCTCTGCAGTAGGGCAGGAGCAACCTGTCTGTGTGCAGCACTGATGACTATAAGGAGATGCTAGACAGTGACAGATTATAAGAGCTAGACAAGCAGAAGTTCCGACAGAAGAATTGAGCTGCATGAAACGATATACATAAAGGTCATTTTTATGCTTTTTTTTAAATCCAGGGATCCACAAACATGCAGCATGACAGTGAAATTCTTTGATATGTGTGTGCTTTGTTTAAGCAAAAATAAACTATATAGAAAAATACTGTAGCTGCCTTTTCTGAATGAACATATGTTGCATTATTGTAAAGAAATATATAAAATCTTGATCTGACTATTGAGTTCACTAGTGTTCGTCTAATCTCAAGGTCTGCTCTGCCTTAAAGGAGCACTGCAGGTCTGCGTGTCTGAATTTGGCCTGTGCTGGAAGTACTGCAGTGCTTTACCTTAGTCTTCCTTTGATCTCCATATGTACAGAGAACAAAATGGTCTCAGTCTATCTCTAGGATATCTGACATACTAATAATAGTACTGCTAGGAGCACTTTTTCCTATAGAGCAGCAGCAAAAAAGAAAGAAAAAACTGCAGTGCTATTATCTCTTCTTCGCATATTGAAAAAATTCTTTTCAGATATCATGACCCATATCGTTTCTTTCATTGCATTCGATCTGTAGCACCGAAAATTATTCCGCTTTTGCTCCAGAGTCCAGTGATGACTGGATTTTAGATCTCTCTCGCTGTCACTCCCTCCTTTTATTTATGGGGAATTGGGACAGTGCTGCAGTGCTGTTACCCATTTGGCCACCAAGCTTAGGGATTTGTTCACTAAAACTATGCCAAAACAGTCCCAGTTTTTGTGTCTCAATGGTCATTCTCTTCCATCAGACTACATTAACATTGGGATTTGATCGCAATATACAAAAAAAAATGTTAGATTTCCTTTAAAGCTTCTTCACATGCATGCCATCATTTCGTCTTTGATATCAGACAGTAACACATGCCACTGAATACTCATTTAGAAACCAAGGCCAACACGCTACAAAATTCAAACTCAATTACAGCACGTTAAAACAGTGTCACAGCTATTGTGTCTTGCCAATTGAAAATGGATCCAGGTTAGGTCCTTGACATTTTATTCTCAATCACAAACACTTTCAAGTCCTTCCCAGTACAGAAAAGCTCAAACTAGAACCTAGTTCTAGTTTTTACTACGTTCTGTGACTGGTTCCATTTGTTGGGTTTCCTAGAAATAAAATCTCAACAAGCTGAAGAGATATATTAGGATATGGGATTTGCAGGATGTAATTATATATTCAATAGCAATTAGCAATGGATTTTTTTAAATTAACAAATGATAGTAAATTAGTGTTTCAAGTGTCCATATTTTTACTATTACCTGCAGATTTATATCTAGAATGGTTGTGGCCTCAACTGAATAAACTGCTGTAAAAACCCTTAACTGAACCTTGTCCACTATCCTAGAGGTGAAAAATACCAGTATAAATTCTTTCTTTGACAATTCCTCTACTTCAGCTACATAAGAAATGTGTCCATTTTGTTTTGTTTGTACCTGCCTGCAATATTTTCTAATAAATTATTTGGTTAAATCTCCTAAAATATAGAGAAACTAGTTGCAAAACCCTGACCAGGCAATTGTTAAGGATTAATGAATGAAGCTGTAAAGGCATATCTGTCCACTCAGTCACGCCTGCTTAAATCTAAAAAGCCTACTCGTGCATTTTTCTGTTGCACATCATGGGATCTCAGTCCCATTGCACACCTCTAGTCTCAACCAGATGCCACATGTGTATTTATGCCTCCTATTTGTATTTGTATTCAGTTAAGTCCCTAAAAGAAATAAAGCAGCGATTGATCGAACTACTGAAATCTTGCAGTCAAATGTCATCCTAAGTTTTGGGCTTGAACATCAAGAAAGAACTGCAAGACACCTGGAAATGTATTAATGAGCATAGTGTGAGCAGTTACTGACTCACATTACAAGCATGCACATATTTTAGCACATACTTCAAACTGTCTGACACTCAAGCACGCCAAATTCTGCCTTTGCCAGACTGCTTTTTGGCATGAGGTCTGCCTCCTGCTGGGATGGAGATTTTTCTGATTGCTTTATCACCTCTTGACATTTATCTGTAGATGAGGTTCTGGATTAGGGAGAATATTAAATGGAAGGAAAGTCATGAGTGGCTTGAGAAGTAGAGCAGTGACCTATAGCAGTTTACTCTCTTTATTCTTTGCTTGCAGTATCACATCACATACTAAAAATCTGAGTAATTTTCCAAGGCAGAACATATGCATTATTTTGTTCATGCGTTTGTTCAAATGAGCTTAATAAGTAAAGAAAATGAAGAATTCAAGTCAAGTCAAGAAGCTTTTATTGTCATTCCAACCATATATAGCTGGCGCATTACACAGTGAAATGAAACAACGTTCCTCCTGAACCCTGGTGCTGAATACAACAACAATCACAAAAACAGAAAACACAGGGCTAAGGACTAGTAAGTGTCCTCGCCACAATTATTATTACTCAAAGGTAAGTTCCAATTCCAATTGTGGAACTGATCATTTTAACTAGGCCTCCATTATTGTCCCAAACCCGTCTCCTCCAATCTGTATAACATAAAAAAAAAATTATTTATATATATATAAATATGTAAACCTTGACATACTAACAGAACTGGAACCAAGGCAGGAAACTATGGAAGCAATAAGAAATCCAAAATGAGAAAACTTCCAGAAGCATGCTGCTTGGCCCAGTGTGATGAGAAAAAAAATTTTTTAATCAGTAATGGGCTAATGGTTTCTCCTACATATCTAATGACTTAATTGTTAATGAAAGTCATTAGGTTGAATTTCAGTGGCCTGCATTACAAAGAACATTAATTTTCTGTGAGTACTTTACCCTATTCATGGTCTAGCAGAGCCTATCCTGGGAACATTAGTTGCCAGGATGTCACTGTTTTACCTTTGAGCAAGACCTTTAATCTTTATTTGATCGGCACAATTGTAGGTTACTTTGAATAAAAGCTTTCTGCAAAATGAATAAATGTTAATGCAAATGAAGGCCTATAGTAATACAATTAAACCACTATTCAATCACAGAGCAGCATGCACACATATTCTTAAATTTAGAGTTGCTAAAACATTTATGTTTTTTAAGTGGGTAGAATTAAATTGGAGAACCCAGAAGAAAACCTACATGACCAGGAGGAGAATATGTGAAATTCCAAAAGCTCAGGGAAACGCTCTACCTGCAAAGCCAGCAAGCGACCTTACGAAAAACAGTTACTAGAAGATGTCCATCTGCTTCGTGATATAATACTTTGACGAAAAGATGGACACAGGATGGCTCCAGTGAATTCCACAAGCTCTCCCTGCTCAAGGGATTGTTGTCCGGTACTGTAATTTTGGTACCTGCATCAAGAAGCAAGCTTCTCCTAATAGGTATAACACCCTCAGTTTTATGAGCTCCCAGAGCCCACTGTATTTCACCTCTCAAGAGATCAAGTTTAATAAAGACAATACAACAGTGCAACACAGCTCATCTCATGGCTCATTGTGAAAGCACTTGAATGGGCCACTGATGCCTTGGTGAACAAGGATAACAGTGTGCAGTCAAATGACAGGTCTGTTGACCTGATTGCTACGTGTTTTATCACTCTTCCAATAAAGTAGAGAAGTAGGTTCACCTACAAAGAAGTAAGTGAACATATCCTGTACACTGGCTAGTTTTGCACCTTAAGAACTGGAGGCAGTTGAGACGCTTTTTTGTTCAACTTAGGGTTTCTTCTAAGTTCTTCTAAAAAGATTCCCTAGTTAGCTTGACCCAGGTCACATGAAGGTCACATTCATGTCGAGCACATGAGGATTTTTGAAGATGAATCCTACCAAAGATTGTCCACAGTCTTGCCTGGCTTAAGAACAGATGAGATTACACTCTGAATGGGATACCAGTCTATTTCAAAACAACTCTAACACACAAAACCAGACACTCATTCATACCTAAGGCCAATTTACTTACTGGCAGGTTCCCAGTAGAACCTAGAGGAGCTCCATATGTTTATAACATGCAAAGCTCTTCACAGACATTTAGCGAATCTCAGCAACCAACCAGGGACCCTTCATCTGTGAGACAGCAATTATATGTGCTGTGACATAAGGGCATCCTGCACAATCTATCTATCTATCTATCTATCTATCTATCTATCTATCTATCTATCTTGGTTGATAAGCGTGCTTAAATTCTGGCATCTTCCTTATAATGACAGAATTTGGATGGTATTTTAAGAGCTTGCTCAATGCTGGTGTAAGTGTTACCATATAAGGTAGGTATCTTGTCATTAGAAGTCTAAAAGTGGCATCATTAAACAGTGCCAAAAGACCTTCATCTTATTTGACTTTACCACATCAACAACAGTTCATAGTTGACAAATAACTTTGCATGAACAAGCAGTTGCATCTTAAGCAGCATACTTGCTTGTGTACCTTATGTACATCTGGAGCATTAAAGCAAATTGGTGGAGTCCAAAAAAAGTCCTGGCTGGTGAGAATTTATGCACAATAATAATAAACACACTAAAATATAATAACAAATCGTTCTCTTTACAATTTCCACTATAGATGGAATGAGCTGTGTACTTAGTTGAAAACTAGATCCAGAAAACACAATCCTTTGGTAGATATAAAGGCTACACTAGCATTTAAAAAATTTTCAATGTAAACAATAACTGTAATGGGAAAAGCAGTGTATTACTCATTAGATCTCTAGCACAGTACATATGTAGATCATTTTATGCAACATTACTGTGTTTAATCACATGGTGCGACAAAGACCCAACTATTTACTTTTAGTATTACATTATTTAAATGCTTTGTGTTAATTTCTCAGGACCATTTTGTGCACTGATGCTTAAAAGTAAATATCATTCAGGCCTAATAATATGATATTTATTTCTCCCCACTCACTCACTTCGTAAGTGAATTCCATCATACTCCGCTTTGGCGAACACTGCAATACGATCAGCTGCGATAATAACTTTATGTCTTATGACAGGAAATCCTGAGAATGACATTGTTCTGTTCCATACACTCACTGTTCAAGATCACTGGGTTTCTTTTACGCCGTCATGAATCGCATATGGGATTTTTCTACAGTTGTGAATCACTCCTGGGACAGCTGGACCTTTGTATGTATGGTGCTTACCCAGCAGCTTGTCTTCGGTCACTGGAGCAGAAGGAGTCAATGAGATCTAACCTCACACATGGCTGTTGGCCCAACAGGGAAGTATCAGATCACGAAGAATTCCCAGTTTGCTTGTTTGTGTGCAGTATGATTTCTGTAGCCTACCAGTTTTTTGCACACAAAGAAATTGGAGGTTTATTTAATCTGAGTCAGCATGTTGGCTACAGATCCAGTGTTAATTTTTTAGTTCAGTCTCAGTCTCTATGACTTGTTTCTCTGCCAGACAATTTTGGTGTTAATTAGAGCAAAAAACTATTTTAGATTTGTACATTACTTAGAAGAATTTTTAGCACATGGTTCAGTGTGCACTGTAAGCGCATCCTGCAATATCTTTAAAATCTTTTCTCACAGGGATTGCATTAGAGCGAACTGCTTTATCCTGGTCAGGGTCACTGTGCACTAAGTGTAAAGTACTGCCAAGATATCACTGTTGGGCCTTTGAGCATTAACTTCATCTGCTCACAGTAATTGATAGTCGATTTGGATAAAACAATGAGGATGAGTTGTGCCACTCAGGAAAAGCAGGACATTTCTTCAGCTAGAACAATCAACCACATTCTCACTGGATGTAGAAGAGTCATTTGTGTAAAGGATTGAGGCATGTAATCGATCTTTGCTTTTTGCCTGTTTTCTTTACAGCCTGACCAGCCATGGTAGTACGTCATTATTTAATATAAGATAAGGTAAACCTTTATTATTGTCCCCCAGTGGGCAAATTTCTGTTATAGCAGCAAAGAGAATTTGCAAATATAAAGCAGAGTCATAGTAGAAATATATACAGTACAGTATATAAAAACAAAAGAAAAGAAACAAACAATATAGAGTTTTAAATGGTGTTATTGCACAGTTGTTATTGGTCAAAAATATAAGTTATTGAAATAAATAAATATAATAAAATATAAAAAACATAAAAAAAAAATTTATTAGTTTCTGTATGTCACTTTATGTTTATCGTGTAACATGAGACAGTGGGATCGAATGAGTATCAAATTGAGGAGCTTGCAGTATCAGCTTTAGTCAGAATCATCAATTCCAGCTTGCTTGTTAATTGTGTCACCTCGATCTGTGGCATGTTATTCATTATATGGAATTACGCCATAATCTTCTAGGATACGTTGCAACTGATTTCGAACAAATTCCCAACACCTTTACATACAGATTCTACTCCCATTCCTACTCATATTGTTGCACGATGCAGAGGCTGAGAATTTAAGAGCTTGTGCAAACGGTCTCTGCTGCGTTGTGTCATTTTATTTATAAGGAGACGGACATCAATTGTGGGTCAACTCTTCATTTACCGAGAAAGTTAAAGCGGTTTGTGATAATGTGATGCACGCAATCTACTCTTTACATTTCCCTGAAATAAGTGTGCAGTGCAATTAGCCCATGTTCCAAGATCATAGATTAGACAGAAATAAAAAATAAATAATTTAAACATGAAAAGAATTCAACATATTGAAAAAATAACATCTGAAACAAATGTCAAAGAAAAATGTAAATATAAAAATTGTTTTTAAGTCAAGACGGTATTCGATTAGATCTTAATATAATCTTACCTCTTCCATACAGACCTAATGCAGAAAAGAAAACGTTTTTAGATTTCAAGATTTTGTTTGTCATAAACTTAATTATATACAGAATGCAACTTGGAGTGAAATGTAAACCTCACCGGCTGCTCAGAAAGCAAATAAATAAAGGAACTATAAATATAAGATATGAGAAAATATGAGATAATATAAGAAAATATGAGAAAATAAGAGGAAATATATTAGGTAATGAAGTGGTAGTTAGAAAAGTGCAAATATATTTACATTTGCAAAAGGGAAGTACAAATTGTATGGAATGTAATGAAGGATGACAATAAAAAAAAACAAAAAACAGTAACAGTAGCAATATAAAGTGCGGTGTGCAAATGCAGAATAATATGAGTAAAAACTGGGCATAAGAGACTTATGGGATGAGTCAAATGGGCTGTTGTCCCCCCACGAAAGGGCTAAAACAGGAATTTATACAGCTTATACAGGAAATTGAAGGGGAAGGTGGACACATACAGACATCAGGTGTACATTTGATAATTTTGTGTAATTCAAAATACAATAAATTGGGTCTATTTTACAGTAACCTTTACATTCCAATTTAACTTGTTTATTAGTTAATTTCTGGTTGTTGTTATGTTAAAGTGGACACATGCAGTTTGGGCCAATCTCATGTTAATCTATAGTAGCTATAGTAGTATAGTGGGGTAGCTATAGAAAAGTATCACATCCTTCACATCTGAAGATTTTTATGCAATTTATAAAAGAATTATACAGCTTTGCGCGCCTCTCTTAAAACAGCCAGCGTTCAGTGGGCGGAGCTAAAGACTGGTGAGCATGTGCAGATTTTTTTAGTGTTCATCTGCAAGTTGTGACAATAAAAATATAAGGAACAAAAACTTTATACTCTTAAATGAACTATGCCTAAAAATCCGATCCAGTCGTGAATGTCTGATCCAGAAATTGAACATCAAGATTAACAACAGCAACAATGACTAAAGCAGGATGTGTCAATATGATAAATACTGAACAAGGCTCTCCTTCTCTCACATCTAAAAAACGTTTTGCTTTAGAGACTTACTTATCGAGCAAGTCCTCTGCAGCACTGCACAGGACTTTCATTACTGAATGAAGCATGGTGTGGAAGCTGTGTGCATGCACTTTTCCGTGAAAAGAGCCCATACAAGGAATTCCGCCCTTCATGATGTCATAAAGGGCCATACTGGAAAAAAACTTTCTGAAACCTTAAAAAAACTGCATCATATGTCCAAATCAGTATTTGAAACTTTGATCATGTTTAGCATGAGAATCCAACTTTTTAAATAACACATAATGCATGACGTAGCATTATACCCCCTATTTAAATCCAGAGTAATGGAGAATTCAGGGATGCCGGAGTACATTAAAATCTTCTTCTCTTTTTCAAACAGAAGTGAAACATAATTTTATCGATACCTTTTTTATTCCCATATGTCACAGTTTATGAACTGTATCCTTTAAACCCAGCTTTCTTAAAGTGGGATCTATGGACCATAGCCGAACTGTTGACTTTTTACTGAACGTAATTATATTTTTATGTATTTTTTTTATTATTATTGATTATATTTATCTTTTAGTTATAAGCTGTTGTGACAACCCATACAGCCTCCAGGGCGATATTCTGGACATCTTTAACAATTTGTTTCAATGCCAATAGTTCTGCTTTATTGAACTTTATTTATTAAAATGAAATATAAACTACACGCTGATCCATTACAGAAAGAACAGCAGGAGGCACATGCTGCGTTAATGACAGCTTTTGGTAGAAACCACTGTTTAGCCGCGTAATGTGTGTGTCATCAGCGAAACACTGGCAGCACGTATCCATTACGCAAACCCAAACCCAAACAAATGTTTTTCTGATAGATGTTATTGCCTCGGCAGCTCGCAATTCAAGCCAGCGATGCAATGAGGAAATGTTTTTGTGTATGTGGGAAACTGTGGGAGCGAGACAGAGAGCGATAGAGAGAGAAAGAGAGAGAGAGAGAGAAAGTGGGATAGAGACAAACTGCAAATGATTTGTTTGGTAAATTTACAGTTGCTTTGGCAGTCAGATTGTTATCTGTGAGAGGGGAAGACTCGGCAAATCTGTGCGAATTAACATCTATTTCAGATAAAACCAGATAACAACATCAAAGGTGATAGCAAGAAAGCCAGCTCTGGTTGATGAATATCGTCCTTAATTAGAGCGATCCATCACTGCTCTGAATCCAAACTTATGTGTGTTGAATCCAAGATATGTGTTGTGTGTGTATAAGCTGCTGTGGTTGGTGTGTGCCCGATTCTAGTGCATTTCACTACAATTACTTTCTATTATTATTCTGGACACACACACACATACACACACACACACACACACACACACACACACACACACACACACACTTTCGTGTGTGTGTGTGTGTGTGTGTGTGTGTGTGTGTATGTGTGTGTGTGTCCAGAATAATAATAGAAAGTAATTGTAGTGAAATGCACTAGAATCGGGCACACACCAACCACAGCAGCTTCTCACACACACACACACACACACACACACACACACACACACACAGTACACAATATTGTGCACTTTTTTTCTGAAAGCATTTCCAAATCTAACTTAAATCCATGAAAGATTTTTGCCTAAATCAAGTCTCAATGTCACATTAATTTTCGCATGCTTAGCTTAACGTTAACCTTGTCTTTTTTCCCCCTAAATGCATGATTAGACATTTCTTTTATCTAGAAACATTCTAATACAATAAATGGATAAAAAAGTAATGTGAAAAAAAAGGAAAAAAGGAAAAAAGGAAGGCAATAGTATATTGTGTGCACATGTGCCTCTGTGATAATGGCATAATTACACTATATTATAGATATCACACAATACGGCCTTATAGCTTACACTATAATGTTATAATTATACAGCGTAGAGTAGAATTCTGTAATTATATGTGTACACTTTTATCTCCGGCGAATGTACTTGACATTACTTGTGCTGGCTTTAAAACACAACATAAGTAATAGAGAGTAAGAGAGGGTTATATGTGGGGGCATTCTGTAAGCATAAGAGTATACAAAAGAGTTTTTGAATTGTAATAAACAGTCTTTCAAATAGAAATAAGTTGGTGTTTAGATTCTCGCAAAAGCACTAATAAGCATAACTAGCCTTATTTTTTGGAGGGTGGTTGCTCAATGGGTTATTGATCGCAAGGTTGAGAGTTCAGCTCCGGTATCACCAAGCTGACACATCCTTGAAGATGTTTTCTGAAATGCTGTTTGTATGGAGAAGGATATATATCTGTATCCAAGTGTCTGAGTGTAATTGAAAAATATGGACAGTACTGTGGGGTGAATTTCTGGCTTTTCTCCAGACTATGAAATTATGAAGTACAAATACTTTGTTACTGTACTTAAATACAATTTTCTGGTATCAGTACTTTACTTCAATATTTATTTTTTGTGTTTATTTTAAAAATTTTTTTACTTATTACATTTTTTACACAAATATTTCACAAAATCGAAAAAAATTTTCAGCCAATCAACTACTGGTGTATCATTTCCTGGCTCTCACACACCACAGAAGTGGGCTAGTTTACAAAAATAACAATGAGCGTTTCAGGAGGCAACAAGAATTATGGGCCTAATGTGGATGAGACAGAGGGAGTCGGTGATGTAAACATGACGGAGAACAGAGACATTCCTGATCACCTGATCACCTGATCATCATCATCTTTTCTCTGCTTGTGTTCTATATGGTGGATGTTTAGCCTGAATACATTCATTAGGTCACAAAAATCGAAATTTGTTTTGTATTAATATAATAATTAGGGGTGTCAAAATGGAAATGTATTTTAACAGCATAAATTTTTATTAACGTGCGGTTAATGCAGAGAAATTATCTTTTGTCCATTTTTATAAAAAATATAAATAAATACTTCAACGCAACACACGTTTAATCACGACATCCTTTCTTTACTCTGATATAAATAAATAAATAATTTTTAATCAAAAAAAGTTTGTTTTACTGAGGTGCCAAATCTCAAATCAGCACCAAGATCTGCCATAATGCACACATTCAACCCTCTGGGGCCGGCGCGTAATCTTTTCCTCATAACGCAGAAATGAACTTAATCTTTTTTGATTGTACAGATAAGAACAATACATAATTCGAGTCTGTAAAGGGTCTACTTTTATTTGTATGCACTCATAATAACAACAAACCGCTGTACTTTTGTCAAATAAGGAAAAGAGACAGAAGGTGCTCTCAGCCGTCTCTGTCATCTCTCTTCACAGACACATAAATAAAACAACTTCAATCTCAGTGAATGTTTCCCTTACTGACATAATAAATATATGTATAGAAAACTCTAAATATCTTTTAAATAAACAAATTCAAACACATATTCTCTGTTTATGTAATCCATATGAAAGCTAGAAGAGGTACAGTTTCTTCTGTATCACCTCATTAACACCATAATCATCTTCATGCTCTATGCTGAGGATGGTTTCCCTAATAATAAACATACATTTGCATAAAGCATCAACATTTATCCATGCCCATGTTGATTAGAGTATTAAAAACTTGAAAAGTATTAATTTAAGGTACATTTAGAACAGATAAAAACGTGTGCAATTAATCGTTAGTTAACTCATGACAATCATGCGATTAATCGTGAAGAAATATTTGAATCGATTGACAGCCCTATTGTTAATATGACGTGAGGTCCAGTTACCAGCATGACACCAAAACAGGTAGTGGTAATGGCTTCTTTTCACTTAAGTACAAGTCAGAGACGAAACTTCTTTACTTTAACTTGAGTAAAAAATGATACTCAGCACTTCATCTTTTACCGGAGTATTTAAAAACATGAGTATCTGTACTTCTACTTACATGAAGGATGTGTGTACTTTTGCCATCTCTCTTTTTTTGCCTGAATGCCTCAAGAAATGGTGGGCTTATTTCTCATGCAACAGGATGAGAGCTGATTGCACCGGCTGGTAGAAATGATTTACCAGCAGCTTGCTCGACAAAAAGGTCATGACTTTTTTATGTGATAAATGAGTCACTTTTGTTATGAACGGTGGTCAGACCGTCGTTATGCTGTTAGTCATAAACAGGAAGAGGAATGACCCTAGATGCTAAGCAATATGGAGAATGCACACCGAACATCACCATCACTGATCATCACATAATATTTACTTTACATTCAGCAAAGGTAGAAAAGCACAATAAGTATCTAAAGCAGGGGGTCGATATACAGACACACTAAACATTTATTAAAAAACAAAAAATAATTTTCATTTGTGAAGCCAAAAAAAAAACAATATTGCAATGTATTGCAAGCTTACTGCATGACAAGAAATCTACACTGAAACAGAGGAATAAAATGATCAGGGAAAAACAAAAGACCTGTGAGGATGGAAACAAGAGTGAAACAGAAAATAAAAGCACCTGCCACTGTTGCCGTGGGAACCGTGACGTGACGAATGGTGTGTGAGATTTTGATAATGGAGCTGGTGAAGGAGCAAAAAGTGACACGAACAGTTTTAAGGGGTGAAGTAAGTGCTACTGCTCAGCAGTTCTACTGCAATAAAGCAGTTATTATTACTGAAACTGGCTACATAATATATAAAGGGCCATCGTAATATATTTGATCCCTTTACCAAAATATTTTCACATGTAATATATTCACTCATAATTGTTTATTTGTTTTGAGTTTTAGTGTAATGTCTGGCATTAAAGCGTTATAATCGAACAAAAACAAAAACACTTTTTTTTGCTAAATTTGACAAACTGCATGAGCAGGTACTGTATAAACCATAGTATTGATTGCTGTTATAAGGAAATAGAATCATGAAATGCACCGAATTTAAATATTTTCATTTAACTGCACATTCCAAATTGCTTTCATCTTCTTATACCATACCAATTTGGTGATTTAGTTTTTTAATTTTAGCAAAATAATAACTATTTTCCCATTTATAGTTTAGTTCATGTTATCACTTACACTAAAGCAGCTGTTTTAAAGCAGTTATTTTCTCATTAGGCTTTCTTTAATTTTTTTTATATGGCATTAATAAAACAAGAAAAACACCTTACTGAGAAACCATAGCAAGAGGAAAAACATCTGCTCTGAAAAAAAAACAGTATTAGTACATTTAAACTCTAAAGGTATAAAAAAAAAAAAGGAAAGAAAAGAAACAGTAATTTTCAGGCAGCAGGGGTGCTGAAAACTGTATATATAAAAAAAAATTATGTAATTATGCAGTTATGTAATTATTTTATACAGAATCTTTTGAGAATGCATTTTGAGAACAACTTCTTGCATTCTTGTTCTTCATTCTGAAAAACTGGGAAAATTTATTTTTTAGTATATTAGATATTTCTCTATAAATGCTGTTGCTTCTGTAAATAGGGACGTTTATAAAATGTTAATTATTAGATGTCGACTATAGCGAGCGTCCCACCATAATCTATAGTTACTATATAAAGTTTAAAATGGTAGAGCGAGACGCTACTATAAATCAACGATTTGTATTGCAGGGTTTTTTTTTGTTGTCAGAGCTGCTGCTGTAGAAAATTACTCAACAGCTTCTGACCCATAATGTTCTCGAATTCAACAGCGCTGTATCATAAAAATTTTAGACCTGTGGGAAGCGTTGGGCAGTATTCCAGGTACCCATGAGCAGCTTGAGTCATCAATCACTTCAACACGTAACAGCACAGCAACAGCAAGCCTCACGTGCACACGCACACACGCACACACACACACACACACACACACACACACACACACACACACAGTTGGAGAATGATTATATTTTCCTCTACTGTATACAAGACCTTTAATATTTTTGATGAAGTAGTCTCTTTGACTTCTTTTTTTCTCTCGCTTTGTTATTTGTGCGAAGCATGTTGGCCCCTGATTTATAACTTCACAAAGAAAGTTTGCAAAAGCAGACACAAAATATCCATTTTTTCCCCTGAATGTTTAAAAAAGCAAGTGAGGGATCAAATCAGAAAGCCGATAGCCGTTCTGATTTTTTTGTTGTCGCCTGTCATAGGTCAAACGAACATCGGGGGCCAGATGGTAAAAACCAGTATTAGATGCCGCACATGCTGGGGGATTAAAGCAAAGCAGCACTTTCCTAGAATTAGATTGGCCTGGAGGTCATCCACTCCCTAAAACACACATTCACACACATAGTAGCATTGTGCCTAAAAGCATCACTCACTGCTGTATACACTACAGTGGATTAAGGTGTGTGTGTGTGTGTGTGTGTGTGTGTGTGTGTGTGTGTGTGTGTGTGTGTGTGTGTGTGTGTGTGGGTATGTGCGTTCGTGCGCGTGTGTGTCCATGTGTTGTTGGTGACCTCGTGTTATCCAAGTCTTCATCGTCAAGCTTGTCACATCCACTACAGCATATTGATTACATCTGTTACATAACGAATGTTCAAATGAACCCCTGAAATCAGCAGGAAAATATATATTTTCTTTTTATATATGGAAAAGAAAAGAAAGAAAGAGAGAGATAACAAAAAATAAAGAAATAGAAAGAGAGATTTATACTATTTTAGGCCAGAGCTCTGGATCTAACACCAAACTATGGAGTTCTGCGAAAGCATTGGCATGTAGCAGCAGTGCAGTGCAAAAAAATTCAGGCTAGATATGTCTTGTTGATAACAGAGGTCTGAGGAAAAAAAAGGCCAGATTAGTTTGGTTTATGGAAGGATTTAGTAACTCTAATAATCAGGCTTTACAATGGAGGTGAGCAGAAAGAATCTTAGCACAAAAAGTCAACCTTGTGAATGGGCTAAAACCACAGATAAGAACCGGTAAAAATTAGACCAGGTTAATGTGCTGTATTTGCTACACAACTGAAGCCTATAACTGCAGCATTTTGTCTCATTGTTCTGAAAGTGAGTCATGTTTGGATCACAGCGTACTTTTTATGTATCATGTGAATAATACACATCATTCAAACAAATGTAGTTAGCATTTAGCTGATGTAGATGTGAAAGCTGCTAAATTGAGTCAGCACTTTTTTTACATTACAGTTTTTCTCAGCTGCTTTGGAGCATTTCTGGAATAATCTTTGCAAACCAGTAAGTGCATTCTCAAAACAATTTGTACAAACAGCACAACACATTGGATTTCTTGCAAAAGCCTGTACTTTTCTCAAAATCCTTAGTTCATCTCTCAAACGTAAGTATTTGTGTCATTGAACATCTCATTCCCATCAAAATGAAAAGTCCTTTTCATTTTCATCAAAATGTTTAGTAATGTTGTCAGTATGACGGCTCACAGTTTCAGTAATTACATTTCTTCTGTATGGCATATATGAGTATATGAATTTCAACAGCACAAATGTATTTATATGATTGCAAGAGACCGAACAGGATTCACACTTTTACTGAACTGTACAAGTGTTCGTTCATTTCTTGGTTGTATATACATTTTCAGAAAATGTAATTCTATGTTTTGCTCTGTCTGCATGCATTCTCCAATTGAAGGTTCACGAGATTTACCTTTGACCTATTTTAGAGAACCAGTTGATTATTGGTTGATCTGATCCCGTACACTCCCCTTCAATAGTTACATTCAAGATTCATCTGTACAATTCATCAATTCAAGAAACATATACCAAAAAAAATTTATTTTGAAATTGACAGATTCTCACAACTGGTTTAACAATTTTGCATTCAATGACTTATGCCATAAACTCATGCCTTAATGTTTTGGGGGTTAAGACTATTCAGGTGAAACCAGTATAATATATTTTCATCAACATGACATAAACAGCTGATAATGTAGGAAACAGCCGACACTTGTACACAATCAATTAAATGAATGTAAAGAAGCATTTACCATTTGATCAAAGCAACAAGAAATGTTTTTATGATGTGCACAAGTGACTAAATGATGCGGAGGTTGAAAAAGTAGGTTTGAGAATTTCATTTCTGATCTGAGAAACGCTCCAAAGCAACTGAGAAAAGCTATAACAAAGCCAGTGGTGACAGTGGCAAGAAAGAACTCTCTGAGAGGGTATGAGGAAGAAACCTTAAAACTGTTGAATTGTTGTTGAGGTTATCAACTGCTCACTGATGAAAGCTTGAATGCAAAAAAAAAAAGTTAATGGCAACTGTAGCCATAAGGTGTTATAGCAGTTGATAGTAGCACAGCACTGTTGAAGTCTTAATTCTGACTGATCAGAACCAACATGATCCAACTTTAATTTATTTCAGGTTTGTTTAAATGTGCTTGTTATCTTTTTTAAGTTATTAATTATATAGTAATTTCTTTCAGGATGGATACTCAGTTATTCTGTGTGATTCTGTGTGGTTTCTTAGTGTATTCTGAACATGGCTTAGTGGCATCCCTGTGGTCAAAGGTTGAAGCAATAGTTTTTGTATAATTGTTCGAGGATTATGTCACTGTAGAAGAGAGTGTGGCGTTATATAAGCTTTGTCTCTTAATGCCACATGCAGGATTTGAATACGGCATAATCCCTCTGATGTGTTCGGCAAAAACTGATGGCCTTTATAAATTGTGATGGCCAGCTAGTATCGCTGATACTGGCCAGCTATTATCAGCGGAAGCCAAACAGGTATAGGACGAGGAGTTTATGTTTTATACAGAATTAATAAAGTTGAAAGAGCAATAAGAAGTGTGACCAACATTGCTAGATTCCATGTAAATAAGTAGATAGATATATATTTAGGGAAATAACCATCTATGGCATGTTTACTGGAGGAACACACTCCCATACACACAAACTAACAATCTGTCTGCACTGGACTTGGGTGCATAGAGGTCAGTGCACACAACGTGTGCTAAATGAGAACCTGTTTCAGCTTCCTGTGTTTGGTCTGAAGGATCCCTTCGTTTCTTGTGCAGCTAGTAGTAGTAGTAGTAGTAGTAGCAGTATTTTTAGCAGTAGCCGTAGTAGAAGTAGTTATAATAGTTGTAGTAGAAGTAGTATTTGTAGCAGTAACAGTAGTATTAGCAGTCATGGTAGTAGTAGTAGTAGTAGTAGTAGTAGTAGTAGTAGTAGCAGGAGTAGCAGTAGTTGTAGTAGTAGTAGTTATTGTTGTAGTAGTTGTAAAATAAGTATAAATAGGTGTAATACAAACCCGATTCCAAAAAAGTTGGGACACTGAACAAATTGTAAATAAAAAAGGAATGCAATAATTTACAAATCTCATAAACTTATATTTTATTCACAATAGAATATAGATAACATATCAAATGTTGAAAGTGGGACATTTTGAAATGTCATGCCAAATATTGGCTCATTTTGGATTTCATGAGAGCTACACATTCCAAAAAAGTTGGGACAGGTAGCTATAAGATGCTGGAAAAGTTAAATGTACATATAAGGAACAGCTGGAGGACCAATTTGCAACTTATTAGGTCAATTGGCAACATGATTGGGTATAAAAAGAGCCTCTCAGAGTGGCAGTGTCTCTCAGAAGTCAAGATGGGCAGAGGATCAACAATTCCCCCAATGCTGCGGCGAAAAATAGTGGAGCAATATCAGAAAGGAGTTTCTCATAGAAAAATTGCAAAAAGTTTGAAGTTTTCATCATCTACAGTGCATAATATCATCCAAAGATTCAAAGAATCTGGAACAATTTCTGTGTGTAAGGGTCAAGGCCGGAAAACCATAATGGATGCCCGTGATCTTCGGGCCCTTAGACGGCACTGCATCACATACAGGAATGCTACTGTAATCGAAATGACTACATGGGCTCAGGAATACTTCCAGAAAACATTGTCGGTGAACACAATCCACCGTGCCATTCGCCATTGCCGGCTAAAACTCTATAGGTCAAAAAAGAAGCCATATCTAAACATGATCCAGAAGCGCAGGCGTTTTCTCTGGCGTTTTCTCTGGGCCAAGGCTCATTTAAAATGGACTGTGGCAAAGTGGAAAACTGTTCTGTGGTCAGACGAATCAAAATTAGAAGTTTTTTCTGAAAAATTGGGACGCCATGTCATCCGAACTAAAGAGGATAAGGACAACCCAAGTTGTTATCAGCGATCAGTTCAGAAGCCTGCATCTCTGATGGTATGTGGTTGCATGAGTGCGTGTGGCATGGGCAGCTTACACATCTGGAAAGGCACCATCAATGCTGAAAGGTATATCCAAGTTCTAGAACAACATATGCTCCCATCCAGACATCGTCTCTTTCAGGGAAGACCTTGCATTTTCCAACATGACAATGCCAGACCACATACTGCATCAATTACAACATCATGGCTGCGTAGAAAAAGGATCCGGGTACTGACATGGTCAGCCTGCAGTCCAGATCTTTTACCCATAGAAAACATTTGGCGCATCATAAAGAGGAAGATGCGACAAAGAAGACCTAAGACAGTTGAGCAACTAGAAGCCTGTATTAGACAAGAATGGGACAACATTCCTATCCCTAAACTTGAGCAACTTGTCTCCTCAGTCCCCAGACGTTTGCAGACTGTTATAAAAAGAAGAGGGGATGCCACACAGTGGTAAACATGGCCTTGTCCCAACTTTTTTGAGATGTGTTGATGCCATGAAATTTTAAATCAACTTATTTTTTCCCTTAAAATGATTCATTTTCTCAGTTTAAACATTTGATATGTCATCTATGTTGTATTCTGAATAAAATATAGAAATTTGAAACTTACACATCATTGAAATCTGTTTTTATTCACAATTTGTACAGTGTCCCAACTTATTTGGAATCGGGTTTGTAGTTGTAGAAGTAGCATTAGCAGTAATATTTGAAGCAGTAGCAGTGGTATACAGTAAGTAGTCATAATAGTGATAGTAGTAGCAGTAGAATTTCAAAGGTGAGAAATAACAAAGTACAAACACTTTGTTACTGTACTGAAGTAGATTTTTCTGGTATCAGTACTTTACTTCACAATTTATTTTTCAGACAACTTTTTACTTTCACTCATATTTACACAAATATCTGTACTTTCCACTTCTTACATTTTAAAACCAGACTCGTTACTTAAGTCTTAATCTATTTGGTAAAATATCAATATTTGTTTCTTCTCATTGTGCGCTGTTTCAGCCCGTCAACCCAGTTCTTGTCATTGCACGGCTTTTTCAATCTACCACTGGTGTATAATTTCCTGGCTCTCACACACCACAGATGTAGACTAGTTTACGAAGCTCACAATAAGCGCAGCAGAAGGCAACAAGAAGTCTGGGGGTTAACGTGAATGAGACAGAGGGTGTCAGCGATGTAAACATGACTGAGAACAGAGACATTCCTGATCACCCGATCATCATCATCTTTTCTCTGCTTGTGTTCTATATAATGGATGTTCAGCCTGGATGCATTCATTAGGTAACAAAATGTGAAATTCATTTTGTATTACTATATTAATTAGAGCTGTAGTAATACAAAATGAATTAAACATTTTTTTCCTAATTACTATATTAATTAGGGCTGTCTTCGTTGGGAGTGACTAGGATGGACAGGATTAGAAATGAGTTTATTAGAGGGACAGCGCTCGTAGGACGTTTTGGAGACAAGGTGAGGGAGGCGAGATTGAGATGGCTTGGACATGTGTAGAGGAGGGACATGGGGTATATCAGTAGGAGAATTCTGAGGATGGAGCCACCAGGAAGGAGGAAAAGAGGAAGGCCAAGGAGGACAGGGGGTATGGAGAGGGATGATCTGCTGTGGCGACCTCTAATGGGAGAACCCAAAAAAAGAAAACGATATTAATTAGGGCTGTCAAAATTAAAGCGTTAAAACGCGCTGGCACGTTTTGTCTACTTTTTTTCTAAAAGGGTCTACTTTTATTTGTATGCACTCATTATAACAACAAACCGCTGTACTTTTGTCAAATAAGGAGAAACAGACAGAAGGTGCTCTCAGCCGTCTCTGTCATCTCTCTTCACAGACACATAAATAAAACAACTTCAATCTCAGTGAATATTTGCCTCACAGGCATAATAAATATATGAATAAAAAGTTTGACATGTCTACTTTTAAATAAAACAGTTCACATTGAAAACAAATATTCTATGATTGAAAGTTAGAAGAGGTACATTTACTTCTGTATCACCTCATTAACCGTCCGTGTGGAAACATAGTAAAGGTTAAATTTGGTGTGATGATGATTTATGCCATTAAAAACACCATAATTATTTTAAAACAACTTCAAAAATATTTTGTCTTCACGCTTTATGTTGAGTTTGGTTTCACTAATAATAAACATACATTTGCATAAAGCATCCATATTTTCCATGCCCTTGTTGATTAGAGTATTGAAAACATGAAAAGTATTAATTTAAGATACATTTAGAACAGATAAATATATGCAAATAAGTTGTGATTAATCGTGAGTTTACTCATGACGATCGTGCGATTAATTGCAATTCAATATTTTAATCAATTGCCAGCCTAAATATTATTATGACATGAAGTCCAGTTACCAGCGTGACCAGCGGTAGTTGCAATGGCTACTTTTTACTTAAGTACATCTCAAAACCCATACTTCTTTACTTTAAATTGAATAAAAAACTGTAGTCAGTACTTTAACTAGAGTAAAAGCAATTCTGAGCAGCCGTGGGTCACGACTTTTGCACCCTGTACTTAAATGGTAGTTTATGACCATTGAGTAGATAATACTGCTGTCACAGCGAAATGAGAAGACGTTGTACCTGTCAGTGGTACAAAATGTACCTGTCAATGCTAAATAACATTCTTCAAGCTCCCTCTCTCTCTCTCTCTCTCTCTCTCTCTCTCTCTCTCTCTCTCTCTCGCGCTTTGAAAAGTGCTTTCTTCTTCTCTATTCTGCCCCCTGACTTTCTTTTTGTGAGTAGGTGGAGATGCACTACACTCACTCCGTACAGTGCTTGATAATTACTTGCTGTGTGGTAGCATTTGTGTTGCAGTAGGGAATCCATAAGCTCGCAACAATAATAAAACAGAGAACTCTAAAGACTCTTGTGACCCCAGGTGACTGACATTTTTCCTGGAGGAAATTATATTTAACGATGACTTTAGAAATCCTTAGTGACAAATTCAAGTGATTATTGCATGTAAATGGCCATTTCTTTTATTTATAGTTCAGGTATCCATAACATACAGTACAATGCACATACCCAGGCAAAACTGTGGACACCCGACCATAATATTTGTACATGATTTTTGAACATCCCAATCCACTTTTAGTCCCATTTGCTATTATAAAAACTTCCACTCTTTTTGGAAGATGTTCCACTAGATTTTGGAGTGTACTTGTGTTGAGGTCAGAGCTTTACAGCAGGCCATCCAAGATTTTCCACTGAAACCTCATTAACCGTCCGTGTATAAACATAGCAAAGGTTTCCGTTTGGTGTCCTGATGATTTAAGTCATTTGAAACACCATAATTACTTTAAAACCCTTACAAGAATATTTGTCTTCATGCTCAATGTTGTTTTTGGTTTCACTAATAAAAAAAACATACATTTGCATAAAGCATCCATGTTGATTAGAGTATTAAAAACATGAAAAGTATTCATTTAAGGTACATTTAATACTGATAAATATATGAGGAAAAAGTGATTAATTGTGTTAACTCATGCCTAAATGATATTTTCATGAAGTTTCTTTGTGCACAAGGGCATTGTCATGATGGGACAAGTTCAGGTAAATAGTTCAGGGAAGGAAAAAGTTAATGCTGCCACATTCAGAGACATCCTATACCATTGTATGCTTCCAACTTTTTGGTAACAGTTTGGGGCAGAACCACATATGGCAGAAAGTCTAGTGTCCCAATACTTTTTTTTCTCAATTACAGTAGGATCTGCTGAAGCGTGGCTGCTTAACAAAGTCAAGGTCAGTATCCATCAATGCATGCAGTCAAGGTTCTAATCTTTCTAAATTTGCATTTAAAACAAGTCAATAGCAGAAAATACTAAAAAATTTGACTAGAAAACCTTAACCTGCTATCCACGATTTCCTTGTGGAGTTTTTGTCACCATTTTAATGTTCATTTCTATACCTCATTAACTCGAATAATGTTTATTAGATGACAGTTTGGAGGCCCATCAGGGTATCAGTGTAGAGACAAGGGGCAGAATTTCCCCACAAGGCATAATTGTTTTAGGCAAACTTATTCTCCAAACCACAAAGAAATGGAGCCATTTATAAGTGCAAGAAAGAGTAATAAAGTAAATAACATGGTTATGGAAGTGGATCATTTGCCAAAACAACTGAATAAATATAGTGGAATAATACTGTAGGTATAATAGAAAAGAATTGGCAGTCAAAAGAAATGTTTGGTGTCAATAATTAGCTTCTTTAATTCCAACTCCAAATGTTGTATATTGTTGTATATTCTTTTTTTTTTTTTAGCTCATTAACCAGAATTTAACCTGTAACGGCTGACTAGTAATGGCAAAATAATTGTTAGGACATTGTTAAGTTTTGTTTGTGCAGCAAAACAAAATCACATACTAATCACATTTCCAGCGTCAGTGTTTTTAACCTACACTCTTAACAAGGAAAGTAAAATAATACTGGTGCATTAAATGTGCAGTGTAATAAATCTACCACATTACACTCTTTAGGTACATTATGTACCAATTACATGCATTTGTGTGGATGAGATGGTGGTGCTGCCAAACTTGTTGTTTGTGAGAAATCCTATATGTTGGCTAAATGAATGTTGTGTCTACAGCGGTGTCTGGAAGAGTTTTTTGCCCTGTTAAGTCCTATATCACCAGCAACTCCTAAATCCAAATCAACCCCTTCAAGAGCAGGGAGGTGATAGCTCTGTAGTTAAGGCTTTGGGTTGCTGATTGGAAGGTCAGGGGTTCAAGATCCATTATTGCCAAGCTGCTGCTCTTGGGCCCTTGAGCAAACCCTCTGTGTTTCAGGGGCTCTGTGTTATGGCTGACCCTGCACTCTGACCCAAGCTTCCTAACTTTGCTGGGATATGTAAAGAAAGAGTTTCACTCTGCTGTAATGTACATGTGACAAGTAAAAAGCACCTTTAAATATTTCAGGATTGGCATTACTGATCTGATTCAATGCAAGCTGAGTGGGATTGGATAGTGATGTGCAAACTTTGGCTCTGATATTTATCTTTGGCACGTTGCTGGTCACATTGGAACTTCCTCCACAATTACTTTTGAACATTTGAATAAACTTTAAAGGAAAACCTTTAGGGCTATGGAAGCAAGCCTTTTGGGAATGGAAGGTTAAAAAAAACCTCATATTATGCAAAGCAATACAGATAGATAGATAGATAGATAGATAGATAGATAGATAGATAGATAGATAGATAGATAGATAGATAGATAGATAGATAGATAGATCTTCTGCTCAGAAGGTCATGAGTTTAAATCTCAGCACCAGTAAACTGCTCAGTTGTATGCATGAGATAAATGTAAGTCGCTCTCGATAAGGGTGTCTGCCAAATGCCATAAATGTAAATGTTACCAATCCATTGAGGGCAAATAAATTACTTAAAAAAAACAGAGCATTCTCACAGCCTTTTCCTGTGATAAAACTTGTAAAATTGGCTTGTAGAATTAGCTTTTCCAACTAACAAGTACAGTATGTCTGGGAATCTTTTTTTCTTATCACCAGTCTGACTATTTTCCCCACAACCATACTAGTGAACATCCACATTGCAGTGAATTAAATATGTAAATATGTTAGTTGGGTAGTTGACTGCTATTTGCAACCTGTAATAGCTAATATGTTTCACAGTAACTTACTGCCATTTTGCAGTGTTTTTTCTACCAGCTCCAGTTAAATCAATACATTCTTAAACAGTTCCTTTTTCTTTTTTCGGCAAATTTCGACACTACACAGTATTGTGTCTGAGCTGAAATGTGCTGAGTAAACCCCTACGTTTGGACTGAAATCCTTAGGTGTGTCATACATTTTTCTTTTTTTTTTATGTCTAAATCTTTTGAAAGTCTAAACAAAGAGGGGAAAAAAATCCAGGAACCACACAAAATCTTTTTGCATTTGTCTGTTTCAGATATAGACCTACTTTACTTTCAATTGAGCTCTTCAACAAGTGATTATACACTATTGTATATGTAAATGTATTTATGGGAATGACATGAAATGAAATGGAAAAAAAAAAAGAAATATCTAATTTCTGCAAACAATAGGACTTAAAAAGAACTAATTAGCGAAGCATATTGCAGCATGGCAGCATGTGTTCATGATCACAGTTTCAGAAAATAACTAAAGGAATATTGCTGTTCGACTATTTTTATAGATCGTAGTTATGTGCATATGGCAGGTCTGATGCAGTCCCTTTTACTGAGGATGTTCATCTGTTCACAAAAACTGTCTGAGTATGGGATCTGATTTGAGTGTGGCAGCTGCTTGCACAATCCGGCAGCATCGCTCGACTATGTAGGTCAGACAGAAAAGAGAAGAAGACAGGCAGAGAGAGAGAGAGAGAGTAAGAGAGAGAGAGAGAGAGAGAGAGAGAGAGAGAGAGAGAGAGAGAGAGAGAGAGAGATGCCATCCATGCTTTAAACCTGAACATATCATTACTTCAATGAATTGTTTTTAGAGACAATATGTGTCTTTTCATTTCATTTCACTGGTGACAAATGTTTCTTATTAAACATCTGTATTCATTACTTCAATGAATGTCTAGCTTTCTCAAACAAACCAAAAGTAAAACACATACATCTTGATGTCCCTATAATAAGCTGCCTTATTTTATATACATTTTACTGAATGCTTGGACGCTAGATGTAGTTCTAGATTAGCTTTATTCTTATAGTCCAATGCACATATGAATATTGGAAGGAAATCTTACTCCTAGCTGTATTATATTTGCATCCTGATTCATTTTATAGCATGAAATCTGTACACAGATGGACAACAGATCACTACATCTATGGCATATGTTACTATACAGCCAGTAACATTTGCAGCAACAAGCCACTTATTAATTTTTCCCTCCTGCTGAGCCACTCTTTAAAACTGCAACTCCATCACTGTTCCTGCATCAGAAATAAAAAAAAAAGATGGAGCTGGAGAATTTCTAAGAATTTGTGGCTTGTTACAGCATTTAAGAAATAATCTGCTGTCGAACAAACAAAAAAGCAACATGACAAAGAAACAATAATCATAACCTGGAACTTGGAAAAGCAAAGAACAACACGGACAACCATGAAAAGACAAATATGAGATGATAATAAGAATTTACTTTCATAAAGAGACTCTACTGGAACTGTATAATAGGGAATCCTTGGGCTATAGTCTTCTACACAGAACGTTTAATAGTGTCCTTATATGGAATCATAGAATCCTTAATAAAGTTAGATGAAGTGAAGCATCTAAGTGGATGGTCTTCCAATGGACACTAAGAGAACAGGCTTTGGATTTTGAGTTTCACAGCTAGATTTATCTTACATGAGACACATTTAATTTCTGCATCTTAAATTGCCATTACTATGCATTATTATCTTTGGGGGTCAGTTTTTTGTTTAATTTTGCCCCATTTTGTTGAAGGAAGAGAATTATAGTCACATAGTGTTTAAGAGCATAATAATGTGTGAAGAAATGGCCATGTAGTTTAATAATTTTCCTAAAGAAGATTGATGATTTCCATCTTTTTGTGTGATGTAGTAATGACAATAGAAAATGGTAATATTATCAACCAAAATAAATTGTACAGTCCTAAAGCTTACCATTTTTTAGATCAGAAAGGGATTTTAGCTGGTTGATGTGTGAATGCTGTGTTTTTGTATGTGTGTGTGTGTGTGTGTGTGTGTGTGTGTGTGTGTGTGTGTGTGTGTGCGTGTGTGTGTGTGTGTCCTTACTGCTAGGTTGGAGGACAAATTCCTCTGGAGAGTTTATATGGCAGAATTATTATATTTGGCTTTGAACAATAAATTTATCTCACTCCCTTTTCTTGGCATTCAGCTCTTCTCTCTGGTTTTGATGTAGGTTGGCAGCTGGGTGTGTTTTCCATGGGCGATTTGGTTTGGTGCCGCTTCAGCACTATTGTTGTGGCGTCTCCGGGGTTGCTGTCCATGGTGCTGATCCAGAACCAGCAGCGCTTTGAATGTGATGCTACATCGGCATGACAAAGCACCCGGCTCTGTGCACAAGTGTGTAAATGAATTACAAATAATAAATCTTCCCAAGGGTTGCGCACACTAAGAAGTGAGGATTTCCCAGGAGTGAGAAAGGAACTGTGTGTGTGTGTGTGTGTGTGTGTGTGTGTGTGTGTGTGTGTGTGT
>JAAIIK010000174.1:628759-642510 GCA_014706435.1 Silurus glanis
ATTATATTATATTATATTATATTATATTATATTATATTATATTATATAACATAGCATCCGTTATGTAAAATATTTGTGGCCATGCTGTTACAGCAGTATGGAGGATATGTGTGGTTCAATTGTAGATATTGGAAATGTTTCTTTGCGGCCTGATGCATTATAACAGCTATAAATATTTAAATATTTTAAATATTAAATGTCAGTTTTATTAGGGTCCTTTTTTTTCCTCTCTCTTATTAAGCTATTGTGACAGAAAATGTAGCTTAGTTTAAGTTAACGAGAAAATGGATTGGGAAAAAAATGGAAAATTGTGGCAAGTGTCCGAGTTGCTGCTTTAGACAATTAATCCCACCTTCTGACCAATCAGAATTGAGAGTTCTACAGTGCTGTGGTTTACTTATTGCATCATCACACCCTTAATACAATAACTAATAGGTTGGGTTTTTCATATTGTCAACTAAGCCAGTGTGAGTGTGTGTGTGTGTGTTTAGGTGTGGAGAAAATGCAAAATGCGCATCTTTACCGTGGCTCAAATGGATGACAACAGCATTCAGATGAAGAAGGACGTGATGACCTTCCTCTACCACCTGCGACTCGATGCTGAGGTGGAGGTGGTGGAGATGGTGAGATGCAAAACTTTGCAAATATATATATTTACACACATGCACAGAAACATACTGACTCTTTCTCACCCTGTGCCCAAAGCATGACAGTGATATCTCAGCATACACCTACGAGAAGACTCTGGTAATGGAACAGAGGTCACAGATCCTTAAAGAGATGCACCTCACCAAGAACGAGTGGGAGAGAGAGGTACCCCCCCCCCCCAATGCAGTTTTATACAGTACATCGTAGCATCTGTAGCATCAACTGATCAGTCAAGTACTGAGCTCATTTTCTAAGCAGCTAGTTGTGCATTTGATAATCTCTAAATGTGTGTGATTCTTTAGTATAGTAGCATGTAATAGGCTTTGATATGAACAAGAAAGAGAAATAAATATAAAAAAAAAAAGAGAAAGAATATGAACAGGACAATAGAAAAGAAAATGAAAATACAAAACAGAAAACAATTGTATAAAACAGGATACATTAAAATATAAAATAGAATTGAAAATAAAATAGAATATTTAAATATTGGAATATTTAAATATTCTAATTTAAATATTAGAATCACATATGTTTTAAAAAATAGGATAGAATACAGTAGTATATATATATATATATATATATATATATATATATATATATATATATATATATATATAAAATTTAATGTAATATAATATAATGTAATCCAATATATAATAATAATAATAATAATAATAATAATAATAATAATATATAAGTGAATGTAATACAACAGAATCTAATAAAATACAGTAGAAAACAGTACTACAATAGAGAACAGGACAGAACCGAATTTTTGTGTCATTTTATTGCCAAAAAAGCAGCTTTACAGACATTGTTGCCTTAAAGTATGTATTAGAACACGCAAGCAAGTTGCACATCAGACTATTTTTGCTATCAAACTGAAAGCAAATGTTTCCAATTATATCGTTTGAGGGAATGAAATTTTGTGTCCTCTCCAGATTCAGAGCATCACAGATGTGTCTCGTGGTTCTATTCGCCGGAAGAACCCATCCAACACTCATCCACCAAAGAACATCAGCGAGGAGCCAGCAGAGGGCAGTACTGAGGCAAAACCTGAGGAAGAGGTAGCTGTTTAAAATGATTTTCCACCAAGGAGGTCAACACTGGTTCTGAAACTGGGCCTAGTCTCTAAACTTTGGTTGATGCGACTTGCTTGACATCAACTGTAGCTCACAGGACCACCACTTTATTAAGACCTAAACAAGTACCTGTGGCTGATTTTTTTCTAGCCCATACTATATTTGAGGCTATTTTCTCAAACTATTATTTCTAAGTATGTTTTCGGTGCAAAACAAAGAATCAGAAGCAATTAGAAAAAGAAAATACTAAAAAATTTAAAAATTAAAAGTGGTGAAACAAAAAAAAAAATCACCATAATGGTTCTACATATTCAAATTTTATACAATAGTATAATTGAATTTCTATTTCTTAGTAAAATTTTACCTTCATGACCATGCTTTATTTTCATAATGATTTCTTTTTTCTTTACTAAACCCTTTCTTAACCCTTTCTCACTCCTCTCTCAGTCTATCCGTCTCTCCTGTTTCCGACAGATACAGCTCATCCAAGGTAAGAATGCCACACCCACCCCGACAAGCCCTGTCTCTCTGACGCCTACAGACAAAGGGGCCATGAGTCCTAGTGAGGAGGTGCAAATGACCTGGAGTGACGACTTAGACAAGTCCAAGAATCCATCTGCGGCTAATCCGGAGACAACTAAAGACATGTTTAACATAAAGCCGTGAGTCATTTAAACTAGTTTTTTATTGTAAATATCTTTCCTAAAGAGATTATGCAGTTAAGAACACAGAATGATTCGATGGTATGTTACGGCAGTCACCTCTGACAGATGAAAATGGTGATGTATTGCTTGGCTCCAGTCTGACAATGTCAATTACAAATATGAAAAAAAATAAATGAATTCTAGTCAAATACCACACACATGTAGAACCTGCAAAAAATGATTTTAAATAATGTAATATTACAAAATGTAAATGTATTATGATCAGATCTAGTGTTTTTTAAGCATTTTTTTTTTCAGGTAGATAGTATTTGAAATATATTATGTCATAAGCTCTAAATGCACTGTTGTTCTCTTCTGGTCACGCTTCAGGGAATGGGAAAACCTGTGAGTACCTTTCTATTTCAGCATAACACCCTTACACGCATCTTTTCCATATACAATGTGATATAAGACCACATTCAGAGTATACAGGGATAAGATCTATATTATATAGTAGGATATTTTACAAAAATATACTGCTTTCATAGCACTTTCCCAAAGCGTTTACTTAAAGCATATAAGAAGCATTGTCCATGCTGAAAACTTCTCTAAAACTTTAAGTAAGCTTCGGATATCTGAAGTTATCTCATGTATTTTGCAGGAACCAGTTCAACGTGAGGCGCATGCACCACGCGCAAAAGCTTAACGAAGTGATCGTGAAAAAGTCGCAAGACGCAAAGTTAGTCCTGCTGAACATGCCTGGGCCTCCGAAAAACCGCAAAGGAGAAGAGAACTGTATCCTTTCTCACATTGAAACAGATGTTTATAAAGATTTTTTTGAAAAATCACGCCAAGTGCGATTTTTAGCTAGCATATGCGCTGATGTTTCTACAGGACTATGGTGCAACATGTACACAAGGCATGTGCAAATACACAACAGTGTGAGAGTAGTGCAAGACAATAAGTGCATGTGCTACTTATGCAATTTATGCAGATATCACTTTCACAGATGTCCTATGAAAACATTTTTTTAATCAGCAGTCCACAAGGTATTTTGCATCAGGGACCACTTTCACACAAGAAAATTATTTCACAGATCAGCGTGGGGATGGTGGTGGTGATTGGCATATTATAATACTAATATACATATTATATGATTAAAACTAATTATTTATTGTTATTTATTTATTATTATTTATTGAAATTAATTATTACATTTATAAAGAAAATGTAACTCAACACACCATAATGCAGAATCAGTGGGAGCTTCATTTATTGATGCATAGAAAAAAAAAATATGCCTGAAACAGGGAACATAGGCGAAAATGGTCTGTGCAGCCTGGTACCAAAGGATCCATGGCTCATTACCAGTCCACGACCTGGGGTTTGGGGACCCCTGATTTAACTGACATATTATCATAAGCATAACTTACATTCCCTGATTACACACAGTTTGAGTATATTCATAATGATATAGCCATATACATATATATAATCTATTTTCTGTAAAATTACAAGGAAAAAATGTTTACTGAATAGACTAGTGAAAAAATGTCAATGTTGTTGTAAAAGTAACACGACTACTACTACTACTGTACATAATTGAAGCAGTGAGCTAGATAACGTTAATAACACTGCCCTGATTAACTGTGTATTTTTTGAGGTAAGCTCATTTTGCTCTGGAGAACTTTATTAACAGTATAAAAAAAATGGCCAAAGGATAAAATTGATAACTTGCAGTTCCAGGTTGAGTTTGCCTTAGTTGTTGAAAAGATATTTTAGGAATGGTAGACATTGTAGCCTGTGCTAGAAGTTATACTCTTTGATTCAGTCGTTTTGCAGACATGGAGTTCCTCGAGGTCCTGACTGAAGGTCTCAATCGAGTCCTCCTGGTGCGTGGCGGTGGCCGTGAGGTCATTACCATCTACTCCTAATGGACAAAAACACATCCTCCCTGTGAAGTCTCTCTTTCATGCCATGTTGCTCATTCAGCATCTTAGCATTCCCAGACTCTGCCATGAGCAATAGAGCCCCAGCACATATCAAACTACTTTGCACTACATAATCAGAGACCTCATCATTACACCAGCTTAACCATTACTCTAGCTCTGCATTTTTTTTTCTCTTTTTTCCCGTCTGAAGTTATCTACAATACTCCCACTCTTTTTTATTTTGCAAATAGACATGTAGTTGAGTTTCACATGACTGATATCCCAAAGTTAGACTCAGCCGAACACCCTGATACTGATACTGTAATGCTGAGGCAAAAGCAGGTTTCATTATCAAGCTTCTGAAAATGTCTTCCAGTGTTGTCGTCTTAAGGTCCGAGAAGCACTTTGAATCAAACCACAGAATGTGTGTGTGTGTGTGTGTGTGTGTGTGTGTGTGTGTGTGTGTGTGTTTGCTCAGAGAGCCGAACCATGTAGCTGTCCATGTGTCAGTGCCATGGACGTGTCCAAATATAGAAAAGTAATGGTTTAGACAGAGCGTATGTGTGTGTTTGTGTGATGAGTGGTCACTTTTAATATATTGAAGCTTAAAAAAGAAAACAGGGATATAAGCTTCTTGGAAACTTGATAATAACCTGAAGGCAGTTTTATATTTTTAACACACAAATCTCAGATTTCAGACTTTCATAGTATTTACACTGATAACAGACAGAGATAAAATGCGAACGATACTGATGGCATCAGCATATCGCACAGAGATACAGTATGTACATATTGCAGTATAAATATATGATTAATATTATTGCTTAAAAAAAGAAAGCACCACATAAAAAGCTTTATCAATTAAATGTATCTATAGTGAATGGGAAAAAAAAAAGATGAAAATATTCTAAAGGAACACAAAGAAATGTTCCAATTTATTGTATATTGTGAATATTTATCTACACAAAAGATTATAACATCATCAGCAGTTTTGGATGAATACCATGATGATCACCAGCTTCTGCCAAACACTGAAATGTGCAATGTGTGCCATACGAACAAAAAAAAAAAAAAAAAAACAAAAAAAAAAAACATTTTTAAATAGGACCTTTCTCTCTTAGGTGAAAGAGAAACACTGATTATATTCCTACAAATAAGCTAATGAGGCATTTTCCTTGACCTTCATTCATTTTGTATTGTTTAAATAATGCGCCAAACATTTTCTCACCAAAAAAACTAATCACACTGCACAGTGAGCATTCTCTATTTTTAAAATGTTACATTAGTCATTTTATATATATATATATATATATATATATATATATATATATATATATATATATAAAAGAGCAAATCACAAATATTTACAAGTATTGTTCTATATTTACTTAGTAGAAGTAGTTTATATAAAATATATACAGTATATATATATATCCATATATCCTCTTATTTATTTTTTTGTAAAAATGCAAAGAAGAAAATGTTTACTGAGTAGACTAGTGAAAAAACTTAATTCTGCTGTCTCGTGCAAATGTGAAGGTGAAGGAGAAACAAGAATCTGATTGCACTGAGGATTCTGCTTTACTCCCACATGTACAGTACATATATATGTATAAGAATCACATCAAGCTACATGAGAGAGGCAGGAAGCTGTTTAACATTAATAGTACTGCCTTGACTGTGCTTTTTTTTTAGAGAGTTCTTTACATTTTTAAGTTTTGTTTTTTTTTTTTTTTTTGGTGTATACATTGGAGAAATGTATTAACAGTGTTTATTCCTGCGCAAAAACAATAGGCCAAGTGCACAAGGCCAAAATATTTTTTCATGCACTTCCAAACAGATCACTGGCCATGAAATGAGCAAGAATGAAACAAATTCACAATTTCCTGTGCCACAGGTGTATACACATACAGGTGCATCTTATTCAAATCGAATATCATCACAAAGGTGATTTATTTCAGTAATTCAATTCAAAAAGTGAAACTCGAAAATATATATACTGTATACACACACACACACACACACACACACACACACACACACACACACACAGGTGAATCTCAATAAATTAGAATATAATCGAAAAGGTAATTTATTTCAGTTAATCAGTTCAAAAAGTGAAACTCATCTTATATAGATTCTTCACACACGGACTGATATATTTCAAGTGTTTATTTCTATTCATTTTGATGATTATACTTAAAACTAACAAAACCCCAAAATTCAGTATCTCAAAAAATATTTCTTAAGACCAATAATTTACACAGAAATGTTGGACTACTGAAAAGTATGAACATGATGAATCTCTATAATATACAAGTTCCACTTTTTGGATTAAATCAACTTTTTTGATGATATTCTAATTTATTGGGATGCAGCTATATATATAGATATCTTCATCAACTGTTTGATTGAAAAAAACACTTCTTTTTGTAAATAGTTGTCTGCAAGTTTACCTCCAAGACTTAAACATCTAAAGAAAGAAGAGAAACTCTATACCTTAAAAAGTTCTTGCTCATTTCCCTGTCCAGTCATTTGTTAATACAATCATTACAAGCTTCATATATCGCTATTTTGAGCTTGGCCCAAGTTGAGTATGAGTAAATTTTATTGAACCTTACTAAAATGATCATGGGTGATCATAACTTTTTTTTTTGCTGTTTTCACATGTAATTATGTAAGTAATGTGTGATCATTCTCATTTCACTCTGAAATTTACTTGAATTCAATTATTTATTTGACATCACATAAATAATATGATTTTACATATTAAATAATATTTTAACCACATGCTCTACATGCGAACAAATTATAATATGACAGAAAACCATGTAAAATATATTAATCATTTGTTCTTTTTAATATCAATTAATACGTATACGCAAATAAATTGTGTAAAGGAATCACATCAAAACTATTAAGTCATGAATTAAAAAATTTAACTGTCAATTAAAAATTATAGGTGAAGATAATGACATTTAAAGTCTCTTTAAAACATCACCTCTGAGAATAGACAAATAATTTGAGAAAAATTAAGAGAAAAAAAAAGAATCCCCCTGCAAAAAATACAAATACAATGCCTCAGATGTAAAAATATAATTAATCATGGAAAAAATGTGGAAATATATGACTAATAAAAATATGTGAAATTTTGGATGTAAAAAATGTTTTAATTCTAGTGGGGTAATTCACAAACAAATTGTGTGTGTGGGGGGGGGGGGTAAACATATAATGTGAAATAAAGAGATAAACAGTGTGAGAAAATCAAATGTGAAAGAATGTAATTAATCATTAAAGTTATTTGTGAAAAATAATCTTTGGAAATCATGAAAAACCACATGAAAAATGAATCAAAATCATGAGAAAATAATGAAATCCTTTTGTGGGGAAAGAAATACATGAAATTATAACAAATGCAAGAAAATCTGTGTGACAAAATGTATCATGTAAAGCTGACATGTAATATACGCTTGTCATGTGAGAAAAAAAACTTTTTTTTAAATTGCATGTGAAAATAGAAAACAATTGCTCTACATGTGTAAAATGTGTGAAACTTTGGGGGATTGTAGGGCAGGGTGGATCCCACATGTGAAATCCTTGTGACTTTTGTGTATGGGTGTTAAATCTCTCTAAGTTATACGAGGTTTGTTGGATTTTGGTCACATTCACTTAGAGGCGAGTTTCTTGTGACACAATACTAACAGTACATGTCACAAGCCGTACAGTAGAGTGTACGGCTATAGTAATAAGAGAAACCTGGACAATATTTCAAATGTAACATTTTAAAGGAACGCACCCTGCAGATTTCCTTAGTATATGTGCATTATTTATTATTTATTCTATTTATTTAAAGTATTTTAGCTATCTTACGTCATCTAACAATGACTTGCATAGCTAGACAGCAGAGTTGAGTACTGTTTCCATTATTTTTACTTAAAACTTTCAAGTTCATCCTCTTGAATGTTGAATTTGTGCGATGGACTTTCTTTCTTTCTTTTTTTTTTTTTTTTTACATCGTTTCTTACATAGCAACACAACACAACATGTCGAAAACCAAATCACGACTTTTAAAAGTAAACATCAAAGTTTTGGTAACACTTTCTACGAAGCCATTTTCATAAATCATCACGACAGCTTCTTTGTATGCTCGTAATGATTCTTCTAACACTGTAATAAAGCCCTGATAATGTGCTACAAATAATTCCTTGATAGTCGTGTCTTAATGCTATTATCACATTATAACTCAATGTTCTACAAGCGCACAACCTTTATAATTACAGTAAAAATAACTTGAAGAAAAATGGAGTAACTATTATTTATTGATACTTATTGGTTTTATAAAGTTGGAAATTTTTAAAAGTTACTAATTCTTGGTAGGTTGTAAGACACTATTAACTTAACATTGTTATTGTTTGTTTGGAAAGTGTTACCAAAGTCAGGGACATGGAATATTTGGAATATTTGGAATTTCAATTCACAGTGATGTTAAGGGCTCTCCAATATCATTTCATGCTAATAAACTACATTTGTTATTTTACACAGATTTTACTTCCAGATTTGCAGTAGTTCAAGAGTAGTACTGAACTAACAATGAAAAAAAATGTAATTTAGTCCAAAACTGGGGTTAATCTGTGTCTGATCTTTAGCCCATGGCTTTAGAGAAGTGCTTTGTTTTGTAACAAAGTAGAGCACTGTGATGTGGCAGTTAGATATGATTTCAGATCTCTTTTCGTGCATGTTAGAAATGGTTTCATTGTAAGTTTGCTTTTTACATTACCTTTTTGTTTCCCACTATTTCATCCTCCCACGCTTGTCTTGTGCTGTGAAGTTGCCTTTAGGGAACAGAGTGTTCTAAATATATACAGAAACTTACAGCTCCATTCGCAGCACATGCAAATTATGCAACGTTGACTTGTAGCCTTCTTTCGAGATGAGAGTGTTGAAGTTTTCTACTGGTAGTCCAGCGAGGTCGATAAAGAGACCGGTTAATTTGAGTTGAATTATACTGCAGGTTTTTTTTCCCGAAGGTGCTATAAACTTATGCATGATCGTTGCGGAAAATGTGAGGCGATTGTTTAAAAATGGCAGATTTACAGGGAGTAAGTTAGAAATCAAATAGATTGAGTGGCAGAGGAAGCTGTAGCCTAATAAATGTATAGTGTTGAAGAGCTGTGTTGTGTGACTCAGGAGTCACAAATACGTACAAATGCAATAATGAGTATAATAAAGACCCATTGGCTTCCTCTTAGAGGATCGATTTTTCAGCAAGACCTGATTTGGAGTCATCATCAGTCTGAAGTCACTCGAATTTTATTTGCTTGGTTTAGAACCTCAACACTGGTCTCACAGCATTGTTTCGATCTGTTAGAACTGATCCAGTGACCATATCTCTTGTTCTAGTAAGGATACATAGGATTTCTTTTTTTTTGAGTGGTCAAGAACCACCATGCTCAAACTATGAATGAATAATGTTACGAATTTGTTATTCAATTTTAAAAGTCCTAAATATCTATTTGAGCCTTGGGTTGGTGTTTACAGCAGAATCTTACCAGGCCCTGTTCATGCACAGCTTACTAAATGTAATAGCTTTTAGGTTCGTAGACTCACACCCTATAAAAAAAAAAAAAAAAGAAACTCAGAATGATAATTTGCATTTCTATACAGCTGGCATTTGTTTTCTATTCTTAGAAGAGTAGCGATATGTTTTGTAAAGTAATCCAGTTAGGTTTGATGAAATAGGTGTTTTGTGTTCTCCGTTATAATTCTCTATCCTCTCAGCAAGATCTTACTAAATGCACGAGTGCATAAGTGAGAAAAAACGATAGAGACAGAAAGAGCATGAAGGTGTACAAGTGTGCGTGTATGTGTGTGCGTGTGTGTGCGCGTGTGTGTGTTCAAATAAGAAAAGCTAGATGGTGGAGTTTTGTTTTTGTAAATACAACTATTATAGAGTTATATCCTAGTGTAGCTGTTTTATTTCCATGTCCATGCAAGTCTAATATTTTAAAGAAAAATGTATATTCTCTATTGTGTTCGATGATAACATTAAAAAAAAAAAGTAACTATCCGAGATTATTGTTTTACCTTGTCAAATGCTTCTCTAATTACATGGCTAATGGTTTCTCTGGATCATTTTATAGAGTTGTCTGCACAAATGCAATAAAATTGTCGTTTTATTACACGTACTGTTGTGGCTTTTTTTTTGTGTTGGCAATAACGTGCTCCGCTTTCGAGCAGTATCAGTTGGAAATGAGAAAAAGAAAGTGACATCTGACCATAACATGGAAATAACCAACATATAAAAAAAGACAGTTCTAAAAACATAATCTGTTTCCTTCAACAGTAGTAAAAAATTACTGAAATCAAAAAGATTGGGAAGACAAGACTCGACTCACATTGGTTTAGTCTGGCAAGAAAACGTCAACAAATAAATCAAGGTTCATTTATTCACTCATTTCTCTTCAGTGACCAGTTGTGGAGTTGTGGTTAGGGTTGAGGTTTGGTGTTTCATTAATAAAATCAAAAAAGGCTTTGCAACAGCCATCCAAGGCAGAAGAACAAGACAGCAAAACTGGCCATGCTCTTTGGCTGGGCAGATGTGATACAATAGTCTCTCCCCTGTCAGTTGCAGTGGCACAAGCTAATCATGGGTATACAGAAGAGGGCAATTTGCAGTTTCCTTAAAGTGTGATGAAATTATTGGTTACCTTCACCTATCTCTGAGGAAATGTTTTTTTCCACACAAGCAGGGTTAAAGGCATCATTTAATAGAAGAAACCTGGAAATTATTGTCAAGACCAAATTAGAGAGAAAATGGGTTGGCTTTAAATGGGTCATTTTGAAGAACTGATTATAGACGCCAAGGTATAATCTCAGTGAACTTTGTACATGATACAGTTTTGTCTTTAACCAGCAATAACATATTCATCAAATTGCATGCTTGTCCTTCTTTGAATTCATTTCCACATGCAATTGCTGCTTTTAAAGTGACACTCAGGTTTATTCATTCACATTGTGAATTAAGTAAATATAATTGCAGTGACACTGTCTGTTATATTTGGAATTGTTCAGAAGGAACACCCAAATGTATTCATGCATGCAAACTTTTCATTAATCAGCAAATCAGGAATTTCAGACACTAGACCATAGACATGGCATGTTCAATGCATAAGTCATTATACTGTGTTTGTAGTGTTAACACGTTGTAGGCAATAAACCAAGTTGGAACTTGGATACAATCTTTTAATAATAACTTTGAGATCAGTCTTGTGTCCTCTACTAGAGGTTGCAGTGAAGCTTCTAGAAAGTCTGCCTTCTTAATATGCCTAGGTAAATGAATCATTTAACGATGAAAACTCATCAAATAATAAATATTTGCTATCACACAATCATATTGAAAGATTAACTGCCTGTACCTCTCCATCTTCATACTTTACTAAATAGTAGAATCAATACAGTACATGTAAGTACTCTATATATATATATATATATATTACACCCTATTCTGTTGCTCAAAAGCTGCTGAGTGTTCATAAACTTTGTTACCAGCGGCCAAAGTGCAGGCACCCATTGGTGGACTGTGGAGACTACAGAGAGAGAATACGCCACATTCTCAGCCAATAGTCACTGCATTTCTTATCAGACTAAAGGATATAAAAACACAAGTATTCTAAAGTCATTCTAAAATAGACAGCAACACAAAAAGGTTCGAAGACAGCCAGTAAGCAAGAAACAAAATGAGGAAAGATTCTGCAAATTTGAGAGTGCAGCTTCCTGCTCTCATATTTGCCCTGGAAGTCCTGATTGTAGTCTTGTATGCTATCTTTGTGACATATGATGATGACACCAATGCACTACTACAGAACAATATGACAAACCATAAAGAGAATGCCGTATACCAAGATTATACCTTTTTTGCTGATATCCAGGTGATGATCTTCATTGGATTTGGCTGTCTTCTAGCCTTCCTTAGGCGTTATGGATTTGGTGGAATGGTTTTTAACTTCCTAACGGCTACCTTTACTATTCAATGGGCGATTTTGGTGCAAGGTTTTTTCAATTTCTACTACAATGGGAAGATTCATCTGGGAGTAATAAACCTGATCAATGCAGAGTTTGCTTGCGCTGTTATACTGATCTCCTTCGGGGCAGTGCTGGGGAAGACCAGTCCTGTGCAGCTATTAGTAAGTTTTATTAAAGCTATCTCTTTTATCACATGCTCTGTCAATCCATTCATTTTAATTTTAGAATTATCACTAACAGCTAAAATGTCATCTATAGATCATGGCCCTGTTGGAGGTTCCAATCTTTGGTGTTGCAGAATGGATAGTTGTTAATTACCTGAAGATCAATGATGCCGGAGGTTCCATACTCATCCATCTGTTTGCCTGCTACTTCGGTCTGAGTGTCACCTTTATCTTGTATAGACCAGGTCTCAATAACGTACACCCCAATGAAGTTACAAGCTATAATTCTGACCTGCTGTCAGTGCTAGGTACCCTGTTTCTTTGGATATTCTGGCCTTCCTTTAATTGTGCTTTGACCCTGAGGGGGGATGACCAGCATCGTGCCATTCTTCATACTTTCATAGGGCTGAGTGCCTCCACATTAACTGCCTTTGCCCTCTCTGCTTTGCTCAACAAAAATGGAAAGTTTAGCATGGCTGATGTACAGAATGTGACCCTGGCTGGTGGAGTCACTGTTGGTGCTTCAGTTGACATGATGATCTCACCTGTTGCAGCTTATGTGCTAGGAATGCTGGGTGGCATTGCTTGCATGCTGGGCTATAAGTACCTTAGCCCATTCCTGGCACGAAGACTGCATGTGCAGGACCAGTGTGGCATCCATAATCTCCATGGCCTAACAGGGCTTATCTCAACACTAGCTGCTATTTGTGCCATTCTCTTGGCTGGTGAAGAAACATATGGCCCTAGCCTCTACCAGACCTTTTCTTATCGAGCACCACAAGTTGGAGACCCTAGGCTGGAGGAACTGCAAAAACTGATCCCAGGACTAGAGGGGGGTCTGGGACGCACTGCACAAGAACAAGCTTTGTTTCAAGTGGCTGCATTAGGAAGCACTATTGCAATGGCCATAGTTGGGGGTCTGTTGACTGGACTCGTGCTCAGGCTGCCATATCTGGCCTCCCCGAGTGATGCGTTCTGCTTCGATGATGAGCCTTTCTTTAACATGCCTCCAGAACAGGCATATATAACTAAGACTGAGAAAGATCTATCATTAGAACATGCAAATTAGCAATATATTATGATATCTCAATTATAACAAAACATTACATTTTAAATTGAGCACTTCTTTTGCTGGCATTGGTTAGAAAATGTGTCAGCTTTTTTTGTTTTAATCAGATCCTTAATTATTAATCTCAAGTTAAATTAAACATCTCTCTCTCTCTCTCTCTCTCTCTCTCTCTCTCTCTCTCTCTCTCTCTC
>JAAIIK010000174.1:648177-665129 GCA_014706435.1 Silurus glanis
ATATATATATATATATATATATATATATATATATATATATATATATAACCATAAACATTACACACTACTAGCGAATTGACACACCTTCTTATTCAGTGGTTTATTTTTATTCTCCTCCAAACTATGAAAAAACACGTATATAATCATATAAACCTTCTCTATTTAAGCTTCATGGTGTAGTCAGCTGGAATGGTTTTCCAACAATCCTAAGGAGTTCCCATAGTTGTTAATTGCTTGTTGGCTGCTTTTCCTTCACTCTCCTGTCCATCTCATCCCAAACCTTCTCAGCTGGATTTAGATGGGTTGATTGTGAAGGCCTTTTGATATATAAGCACATTTAAGAAGGCAAGAAAAGCCACATGTCTTAAAAAGGCACCCCTGTGAACTAAAACCATTCTAAGTAACTACCTTATGAATCAGATGAATGCTGTGAGTGTGCCAAGCTGTCAACAAATTTTCTGCATAATTGCATACATGTTAATTTATTGTCTGAGTGTCTTCGGTATTAATGTAAAATGTTGAAAATAATAAGTAAAGAGAGAATACTGAGGGGCCAGGTGTGTCCATAGTTTTGACTGGTGCTGTATGTAAAAAAAAAAAAAAAAAAAAAAGAGAGACTTGTAACTTAACCTCAAATGTATCCAGTCCCTTGTTGTTCTTAACCAAGAACATTTAAGCTGTAATTTATTTTCTTCATAATAAAAGTTTTACAATACAGTCATTAAAACACTATATTTTAGTTTAATACGAGCAAGTGTGGCTCTACAAGCTACAAAATGTCAATAAATGAGCATGAGATTTTTTCTCTTTTATTCAATTGAAGTCCCTTTGATAGGTTTTTTGATGCGCTCCTGTGGCACGATGACCTCACATGAGGACACTGGTAACCGTGTTTTCTAAGAGGAATGTTCAGCAATAAAACGTGCATATTAATTACTAGAAAACGCACTCCGTTCTCACTCTTTGTTGGCAATAAACAGATGAGGCAGTGAAACAGCCAGACAAACGAAAGTGCTGCTTCATTGCTCTCTAGGTAGAAGAACCCTGCAGTAGTCAGTCAGTGAAAGAGGTTTACCGCAAGCAAAAAAATTTAATTTTGCATGTTGGAAGATCAGGCTGTAAGTTTGGATATATTGAATATTTTCCTTCTAAATTCCTGTTTAATGATACTTATTTTTCTGTCGTCAACTGGACAGGTCTTCAATGGCAGACGACTTTGATATCGAGGCGATGCTTGAAGCGCCTTACAGGAAGGTGGGTGGCTGAGTAATGCTCTCTCATTTAACATAAATTGACTCTTTTGCACTTGCCTGAGTAGCTGTTGCCATAAAACAACCGAAGACGATTATTTGATTAAACATGTCTCAGAAGTCTGTCTGACTGGTAGAGAGAATGATGTATTGTGTGATGCTTCAGCAAATGATCTGAATTACAAATAAATGCCCGTCTATCTCTCTTTATAGACTTGCCTAATGATATCTCATCTCTACTTCCCTGAATACACCTTTGATTCCAGTGTGAAGTGTGAAAAAAGTAAGGTCGTCATTGCGGCATATACTGATGTACTGTGTACCCTTAGGTCAAATACCAAAAGATCCTCATCCTGTCACCTGTCTGGTGTCGATAAGCTGAATGACAGTGGCTGAAACAGGGATAGAACCTAACATGATTCGGAGACAGTATTCACATTTAACACATGGTTGATCTTTGTATTGTACAAGCAGTAGCTTTTATTATGACCATGCTACCTGGCAGATCAGCTTCGTTTCATGGAACGCACAGATCTTCATTAAGACGCTAATTTTAATTTTATGAAGAAAAGTAGTATTCTGTATGAATTTAACAGATGGCCTGAAGTTGTTGTTGTTGGAATAATTAAAGGATTGCTCCTGAATATGAATACTGTCTCCCAAGCCATACGGTAAAAGAAGGTCTCAGATAAGTCAACATCTTGATTTTTTTTGCATGCCCCTTATTTTTAAGCTGCTCTATATTCCATTTTATTTTGCCATTTGCTTTTAGAAATCTTTTTAATATGTAACCAAGAAACTATATTTAGCATTATTAAATGCACATATGCAGTGAACCTCCAAAGGTTGTAGGTATTAAAGATATAGATTTTATTTTACTCTTCATATTAAAGTGATGGTATATATTTTTTTTCTCTTTTGGTATTCATTTAATGCCATGTCACATGGGAGCGTTCTGACTAAGCCGTGTAAATCCCTGTCTGCTTCAGGACGAGGTGTAAGAAAGCGACGGCGTCATGCTCACACAGTGCAACTGCACAAAAGGGCGAAGATCTCACCGAATGGTCACCTCCACTCTGGAAACCCCATATAGCAACCATGTTTTTAGCAGCAATCTCTGTTTTTAATAGCAGGGTACTGTCCGTTTCTAGACCCGAGTCCTCACTAAGCATCATGGTCCTTCAGCTGGCATGCAGACTGTTGCTCCTCTTTTTTTAAGGGGCAAACATTTGATTTTTTTGTGGCAAAGCACAAAAGGGCAGAGCAGACAACAATAATTTTTAACTGCTTTTCTAAATCAATATATTCTGTATTTTCTCTTGTCCCCCTCCCCCATTCCCTTGACGACTTGCTATGTATCCTGTCCATCCTCACGATGTTCTTCTATCAACCCTGCTTAGGGTGACAGCAAGTCCTATAGTGCAAACGGCTATGAAGAACACAGCCGGAAGTGAGTAAACATTCTCGTTTTATTTAGGAGTCTAGTTTGTGCTAGTCCACATTCCTTACAAGTGTGTGTGTGTGTGTGTGTGTGTGTGTGTGTGTGTGTGTGTGTGTGTGTGTGTGTGTGTGTGTGTGTGTGATTCCTCCCACCATCTCAAAACCTACATAGGAAAAGGCACAGTCGGAGTCGCAGCCCAAGTGCCGAACGCCGCAGGAGTAGGAGCAGAGAGCGCAAGAAGGGCAAGGACAAGCGTAAGAGCCGCAGTCGGGAGAGAAAGCGGTCACGTAGCAGAGAGCGCCGTTCTCGAAGTCAAGAAAGGCATGGCCGTTATCGAGGTCACAAAAGCCCACAGTGAGTATCATATATTCTTAGGGCATGTTATAGTACTAGATCTGACTGCACATTCAAACCCATTCAACTGTAAACTGCCAGAGACTTCTTTTTCCCTTGGTCCACTTAATATACACCTCTAACGGGCACACTTCTGTTTTCTGTATCACACATTAGTTCATTTGGCCCATTGTATACCCAGGTATTTGAAAAGGTGTGCATAACACTGGTAACTATTCATATACATTTAAACAAACCTATTTTTTATTTTTGCTCTCTCTATATTGCAGTCGCAGACGTTCTCGAAGCAAGAGCCCGGTAAAGAAAGAGAAGAGTCCAATTAGGTAACATAACCCTGCTACTTTTTCTTTGGTCATTGACTGAATTATGTATGTGAGCTTTGGTGTTATGTAAAGAGGTTAGAGAACAGTGGTTTGTTTAACACAGAGCCTCAATGTTTAATCTTGGCGACTACTTTCTCCAACAGGAAACCAATCGATAATCTGAGTGCGGAGGAGAGAGATGCCCGCACGGTATTCTGCATGCAGCTGGCTGCCAGAATCAGACCCAGAGACCTGGAGGAGTTCTTCTCTGCGGTGGGCAAAGTGCGTGCTACTGTTTTTTTTTATTATTTATTTATTTTTTAATTTTTTATTTATCACCTCTGCATTTTATTTTATTTTTTTTTTTTTTTTGTACATTTTGACCTTTTGATTTTTCTTTTTACAATAGGTACGTGATGTAAGAATGATTTCAGACAGAAATTCTCGCAGATCTAAGGGTATTGCATATGTTGAGTTTGTGGAAACTACGTCGGTGCCCCTGGCTATTGGGTTGACAGGACAGAGGCTGCTGGGAGTGCCAATCATTGTTCAGGCCTCGCAGGTCTGTATAATCACACACGTTATGTCTTCTTCTTTCAGATGCTAAAATGTGATGTCTAACTTGATTTCACTGTCTCCTTTAGGCTGAGAAAAACAGAGCAGCGGCGGCAGCAGCGGCCCTTAACCTGCAGAAAGGCAACGCAGGGCCAATGCGGCTCTATGTGGGCTCCCTGCACTTCAACATCACAGAGGAAATGCTCAGAGGCATATTTGAGCCCTTTGGAAGGGTGAGACTGTTAATAAAATTACATTACATGGGTTTTTGACTGTTGCGTAGTGTTGTTTTTTTTTGTTGTTTTTTTAAATAGTACAATGCAATCATGAGAGATTCATTATTATTAATCTCAGGCCTGCTTTTCTTACCTAGATTGAAAGCATCCAGTTGATCATGGACAGTGAAACTGGCAGGTCAAAAGGTTATGGCTTTATATCGGTAAGAGATAATCCAATCCTGGTTTCCATTTCTAATTTTGAAGGCTTCATATTAAAGGGTATAAAAGTTAAAATTTAAGCTAATAGAAACTGTTCTGTTGATTGTGTAGTTTGCAGATGCTGAATGTGCCAAGAGGGCCCTAGAGCAGCTGAACGGTTTTGAGCTGGCTGGGCGGCCCATGAAGGTGGGGCATGTGACAGAGCGCTCAGATGGCTCATCTGCCAGCTCTTTCTTGGACAATGATGAGCTGGAGAGAACAGGCATCGACTTGGGCACCACAGGCCGCTTGCAGCTGATGGCACGTCTTGCAGAAGGTAAGGATTAGAAACGGGCTTTTGGATGTCTGTTTCCTGACAGGCTGCATTTAGGCTTCATAAGGAAATAATGCAGTTGGTTAATCTTGCTGATATGTTTTTGAAGAAATTTTTTTAAAATAATTTTGCTTTTAATTTTTTTTAGGTACAGGGCTACAGATTCCTGCAGCTGCAAAGCAGGCTCTGCAGATGAGTGGCTCTATCCCATTTGGTAACCTTCCCGGAGGTAAGGAGTTTTTATTTACACATTTCCACCTCTTTTGTGTTAATTTTTTTTTAGCAATTATTGGGAGCTGGGTCACTGAATTTGTGCTCTATACTGTACCTAAAATAGACATACATTTTTGTTCACTTTTCATAAATTGCCATGTGTAAGAAACTTTTATTATTCAAGGTGCATTACATAAGAGAATTGTTAGTGTGGGGGAAAAAGTTCAAGGAGTTACCACCCTACATGTAACAACCTTGTGCAAACGGAGTGATTGGAGGTGATTGGAATTTTTTACATTTTATTATCAGTCTGTTTCATAAGATGCAAATGTTGCATCACTTTAGGTCCTTATCAGGGTTGTTGTTTTTTTTTGTTTTGTTTTTTTTAATTCATGCTTCTTCAGTGTGCAGTACATCCATTGTGTTTTCTTTTTTTTACGTTCATTAAATCATTTTTGAAAAGAAGAGAATTGAATTTTATATGGGTTTTATGGCTTGCAGGCTACAATCAAGATTTCAGAAAAGCTTCCTGAGATTAGAATTTGGAATATAGCCTTTGTATTACTGACACTGCAGATTGTTGTCTGTATTGCTGATGATGCAACATGTTGGACTTTTTTGCAACAGTCTAGTCTTTTTCCATATTGCAACATTTATGACAAGCAAGCAAATCCTGTGTACCATAACTGGTAACACTGTGCAACAGCCCTGACAGGATTACCTATTTATTATTGTGAATAAAGTGTCGTTTGTACTGTGCGCTAAAGATCCTGAAATATAATGTTTTGATGTTCCAGTGATTCCTGCACCAAGCATGAACCAGGCCATGAACCTCCCCACCCAACCCCTGGCCACTCATTGCCTACAGCTTTCCAACATGTTCAGCCCACAGTCGTGAGTCTTTTCAGCATTCTACTTCTCTCGAAGTGTGTATGTGTTCTTGAGTGATTAAAAATGCTAATTCTTGAATTGTCTGTTTTTCAGGGAAAACGAGCCAGGCTGGGATATCGAAATTCAGGATGATGTTATTGAAGAGTGCAATAAACACGGAGGTGTTGTTCACATATATGTAGACAAGAATTCTGCTCAAGTAAGCTTTTTTTAATTTTTAGACTTCTCTAAAGCTTTGGGTTTTCATGAATTATTGCTACATCCTACTAGATTTCAGCATGGTCTTCTCTCATTTTCTTAGGGTAATGTGTATGTTAAGTGTCCGTCTATCCCGGGTGCCATGGCTGCCGTCAGTGCCCTGCATGGTCGCTGGTTTGCAGGTGAGATTTGTTTTTGTGCTTGTCCTTCTCCTGATAGACATTTTTTCCATGGCTAAATTATTAACTGTTTTCTATTAGTTTATTATTTTTGTTTTTGTTTTTAAGAATAGCACTGTTGACCAACCTGTGTGGGGTGGACATATTGTGAACAGTTGAGCTGTATTGAAGAAAAGGCAAAAATAGAAGCACATAAAAAATATCGAATCCAAAATAGCATATGGATGCTTCATGTACCATTACTACAAATATCAGTTTCTCGAATGTACTGGTTTGTATATCATATATATTTAGGCTCAATAAGCAGTAACACGTTGTCTTGTTTTTGTTCCGACAGGCAAAATGATCACTGCTGCCTACGTGCCCCTCCCAACCTACCACAACCTGTTCCCTGATTCAGTCACAGCCATCCAGCTGTTGAGACCCACACGCCGGTGATCCATACTCGTTCTGCGCAGTCCAAATCTTCGGGCTCTCCCCGTCTCTCTGCATAGCCCAGAGATCCAAACAAATTGTCCTGCCCTTTTTTTAGGACAGCTGCTGTCTGTCCCTGGAGATCCATAGCACATTCTAGATCTCAGATGTACACAGTTGCCTGAGGGTGTAGATGAAAGCTGGCTGGACTAGGTTAGCAAAAAAAAAAAAAAAATGGCCCTGGGCTGTCGTCCTGGATGTTCTCGGCAGTCTGGGATCTCTTTACGTTTTTAGCTTTTTGTAATCACACTTTCATTTTGTAAAGAACTCTGCAATTAAAATGGCTTTGAAAATAATCTGTCTGGGTTTTTGTAATCTGTATTGTTTAAAAAAAGTGTTCCTGTTTCTCATTTATCTGCTATTTAACTGCATAACCTATTTTAATTTTTTTATATATACTTTTTAAATACACCAGTTTACTTCCTGCTTTTTTGAGACATTTTTTAATTTCTCAATTAGTTAAAACAGTTTTAAATATTTAAAAATGTCATTTTTGTATTTTGGTCATTAAATAAGGAACCCTGTTACTTCAAGCTGTTACCCTGTGGCTTTGTTGCTTCCCTATCATGGGAAGCGTCACATTTTAGCATTTTGAAGTTTTTGATTTGACTCAATATATTACAGGTCTTTAATATATCACAGAATGGTTTAACATTTTATTATGGTTTCTGTTCCTTGTGTGTATATGTGAATTGACTTGCTTATCCTATTGGTCTCTTTTAATATATAGGAGCTTGTGGTAGACTTCTAAATGTGATTTAGTTTCAGATTGACTAACAATCATGCAGCCAAAGGGGAAAACATGGGCTTTTCTATGAAATCCAGCAAAGAGTTGAGTTCATATGTATAGGTGTATTTTTAACCAATTATTATTGTTCAGGCCAAAATAAATACTATAAACCAGTGGTGGGTGATGCCTTTCACACCTAGATCCGTACTGCAGCCACAGCTGAAGCATCAATATTAACCTCATATCGCTGGGTTTTCTGTGCATTTTTGTGTATTTTATTCTGTGCATTATGGTTTCCCTTGAGATTTAAAATTGATGTGATATGATGGCTGAAATATAGTTTGATAGAAATTCTAACCAAAACAGACACTCCTTAAAGTGTACCTGAGAGAAACTATGAAATGAAGAGAATATACTATTGGGGAAATTGAGTACTCATTCATAGACAAAAATATATAAAAAATCTAGTTTAGGCCAGCAGAGAAGGCCTTGTTGGCTCTATTTCACCATAGTGAACTGTCCGTAGGAATTCCTTTTCAGTAAGGTGTTTCCTTTTTTTTTTTTTTTTTTTCCCCCATCATAGATTTAGCCAAATGGAGCACTTGAGTAATCTATGAAAATATAATTTTAAGATAAACCTTTATGATTGTATATAAAATGTATAAAAGATTTTTATATTACCATATTCATATTAGAATACATTTAAAACTAAAGCAACACAAGATTTATAAATTATACAATACATTATTCACATTCATCTTATTAATATTCCTGAGAAACAAAGAATTTACGATGAGTGTGTTGCTTTTCTTTTCGGTTGTGTATTGAACATACAGAGTTGAAATGCTGTCCTGTAAGCCGAAACAGGATTTAGGGGTCATCTGAGTGACATTTTTCTTGTCTTCCTCTTCACTATCTATTTTACTGTGATTCAAAATGAAACAAAGTGTAAGCCTTGCCAAATGGAAGTTTAGCGTCTTCTGTCTAGCACTTTCTTTTTATGTCAGCAGCTTTTCAAGCGTTTTTGATAACCTTTAGGCTGCTTATCAAATGGCTATGAAAGGACATTGTCTCTAAGAAGAATATTTCTTTTTGGAGGGAAAAGGATTGGAAAGAAAAATTGGTGTGACAGCAGGCTTATTTTTATGTATTTCTTTTTTTTTTCCTTTGAATGTCAGATACAGAACTTCAAAAATAGTGAAAATAGTCTGTGTGTAGTATATTGTATGCATGTAGCAGCAAGTTTGTAATAGAACATCTATCATATGTAACATTGTAAAGTGGGTCGAATGTTATTTTCATAAATACATTTGCAATATATTGTGAATATTTACATGTTTTTGGATTGTGCCAAGAAATACACTTTCGTTTTCACTGTCTCCTTTAGGCTGAGACAAACAGAGCAGTGTGGGTTTTTTCTGTTTTTTTTTTTTTTTTTGGTAAAATTGGTCATTTACAAGGTAAAATGTTGGAAGTTTCAGATTATCAGATCCATTCGATTAAAAGATGTTGAACGGAAGCCCATGTTACTGACAGTGGACCTAGAGAAGAACAAAAAGGAGAAAGTGAGGTATTCAGATCAGAGCCTGCTCTTGAACAGGACCGTAGGGTTAGATTATATTCAATATAAATTACAGCAATTTATGTCTTTGATGTATTTATTATAATGTAATAAATATAAAATATAGCTTATATCACAGACAAATTGGAAGGTTTCAAGTCCCCCATGGTGGAAAACTCTCTGACCCTTACACTGGAGTTTTTTATTTATTTTTATAAACACTTCAATATTAACCATAGATTATGTCGAGCATCTTCCATTCTCCTCCAAGGAGATTTGACACATTAGAAAGCCTACAGTGTAAAGCCCATCGCATTATCATACAACTTCTGATTACAATAAAATTCAAGTAAAAAATATTCACCATGTGTCAAAATCCGTGTCTCGTCTTCGACGTTGGCGAAATCTCTGTTGGGACAGAAAAAAAATGTAAAGCCACAGCATTGCATAATATAGAAATAATATAGAAATATATATAAAACATATTTTATACTCCAGGAAGACCTACCTTTCTGTGCATGAGGCAAAAGACAGCGATAAGCAGGAAGATTCCTGCAATCACTGCTAGCACGATGAAGCCCAGTTTATAGAAACTCAAATCAGACAAGTCCTGCTCGTTCTTCCCCAGCATCACTATTGTGGCCTCTGAATAAAAAGACACAGCACTTTAATCACTCTGTTTTTCTGCCCATGTGGTGCACCCATTTGAATAAGTTGTCAGCTGTCACTATAGAAATCATAGCACTATTAGGAGCACATGTGATTTGCTTTGCTTCTGGTCCTGCTTTCCCAGCCGGGTGTCTCAGACCACCATCTAACCAATCACAATCGAGAATCCAATCCCATCGTTATGAAATGAAACATACAGTGTCTAGTGTGTACCTGTGCTTTGTGTGCTGGGTGGCTCAGTAATGACAGCAGTTGTGTAGTTGCTGTATTCTGTTGCACAGCTCCAGTCCAAAGATGTGTGTACTTGTGTGATGAGCTGTAGGTAGATATCCAGCACCTCCTTGGCTCTCTGTAAGGCTTGAACAGGCGAATCTTTGAACTGCTTCAGAAACATTACGGGGTCCTCCTGGAGAAAAAGCAATGCTTTAAAAAAAATGTCAGGGTTTGACAGTAAAAACAGAGGTCGTTATCATGCTGCGCCTGAAGTGTATTTGTTTTTAAAATGTTGCGAATGCTATAAGATCCTGTCTTCCTCACAGCAATGATCTCACCATTCACCAACAACATTTTGCTCTGAATAAGGGCATAAATTACTAATTGCTTTGGCCAAAGTAGTTTCCCCAAAAGTGTTAAAGCTACAGTGTGATGCAACAACACCTTGATGATGCAACTATTTCTTCATTTCTTCTATTTATTGCTATTCAGACACTTAAGATGGTGAATGAGGGTTATTGAATTATGTGTTCAACCAGATCGGACCTGTTACTTGCATTTTACATAAAAAATATAACGTTTCTCAACCAAATGCCTTTTGACTGAGTGTTTTGATTTGCAATTGAAAATCAAAAAGTGAATTACGACTCCTTCATTCCCTTTTTTTGATTCAATATTCTGATTTTCTTCTTTTTTACTGAACACACAGTAAAAAGGACAACGATTGATTTACAATCTTGTCTATTTGTTTAATCACAGAAAGTGTAGTTATCAGCAGTGTGCTAGTAATCCGAACCTAGAAGTAAAGGTGAATTTCCTACCCCTGTGGGATAGCGGTACCTCAGTGGTTAAGATGTTGTGAGTTCAAATCCTACCACCACTAAGCTGCCACTGCTGGGCCCTTGAGCAAGGACCTTAACCCCTCGACTGCTCAATGAATGTATACGATAATCGTCGCCCTGCATAACGACACCTGCCAAATGACGTAAATGTAAATATCATTGGAGGGCCATCCGCTTTATATGAATAATATCAATCCAAACTAGTGCAACATACTCAGCGATTACAGACTAGTTTAGGGCAGGCAGGGCGAAGCGAAGTTTTTCTACCAGTGTTCAAAGACCTCGTGGACAGAATGTAGTGCATGTAGTGATCCATATGAACCCAGAGAGAAAGCAGAATTTGCGATTATGTGCTAAAGGTTGATCAGTTATTTTAGGTTTTGCTTGAGAGGACCACAAAGCCCCAGTAAATTGATGTTCAAAACTAAGAATTCTGAAAACTATAAATGAAGCATATTTTAAATATTTCAAGGAAACGTAAACGGACCTTATACATTCCTGATTTTAACAGGATGACATTGAGCATGATCAGTTTATTCACATAAACCCACTCTATTCAGGGTTTTAAAAATACATAAAACAAAACAAACTCTGTTAAAGTAACTTAATTCAACCACATAAAATGTGCTGTTTTTTTGGTATACAAAAAGATAATGATTCTACTAATTCATCCCATAAACAGGAATGTTACAGTATACTCGTTTGTACATGTATTGCTGTACTAAGCTACCTCACCATTACGTTATTTACTACTAATTAATCTACAATTTTTTTAGTAAACAAAAAACATTGAGCACTTTAGAGCTTTCACCTGAAAGCTGGATTAGCTAATGAATTTATGGTCTATGATATTTGTTCACACTGTGTATATTGTTGCTTGATGTTTTAAAGAAAGATGCACAAATTGAGGACTGTATTGTTTCAGCACTGTTTCTTTTTTTTTTAAACAGTGACTTGATTACAGCTGACATAAAAACAGAAATTTTTTTTGGGATTTGTGTAGATAAAGCAACTTACAAGTGTGTCTTTCTGTTAAGAAGTCGAGAACGATGCAAGTGCAGGAAAACATCACTTTGGCATCCATCAGGTTGAACAAAAACATCAGTCTCATCTGTCCACACAAACTACTCATTTCCCCAAGGTGTTGAATACCAACATGTTTTCTTTCCTTGACTTTAAAATTGGCCCTCGAAATGGTCATTTTCTGCAGAACTATGTCAGAATTGTTGACATTTTGGTGCTCATGAAACAATTGTGGTTTGGGGAACAGTAAACATGAGATGAAATTTAGATTACACTGTGTCTCCTTGAGGTCATTTTGTTGTTTCTAGTGAACCCATTTAATTGTGTAGGTTTTGTAGGTGGTGAAAGCAAGCTAAAGTGGTTCAGGGATGGTTCTGTGGACCCTATTTTTCTCAGCCAAACATTGTTATGTATATGCATTGTTATGTATATGCACAGAAATTCACAAACAAACCTCTAGTTCTTCGTTAACAGGTGGCACACAGTGCTGTGAGTAGATGTTGTGGATGAGGGTCTGTAAAGAACGGACTGACAGAGCACTCTCTGAGTCTTGAGAGTATATGAAGTGGACACTCAGCAAGTCCAGAACATGTGGCAAAGCTGCCTTCACGTAACAGACTGAGCTCTGAAAGACAGACAGAAAGGCAAGTTGTGAGAACTCTTAGTAAACAGTAATGCAATCCTGGGTAAAAAAAAAAAAAAAAAAAAAAAAAAGGCCTAAAATAGCAAAATATGACGCTTGTGATGGTATTTTTAGCTAATTACTGGTCAGGAATTTTGCTTAAAAGTAACTTTGTTTGCATTAGCATATTGATTTCTTAAATCTTTGTGAGTGAACTTGTGTAACTTGTTGAAAAAGGTGAACCCATTGTGGAAAAAGTTCACACCGGACATTTTAATCATGTTCATGAATATGTTTGTGTTAAAAAAAAAGTGAATTTCCCTTTTGATGAATTAGTTTCTCCTTACATTTTCCTGTTTTGGATAATCACTTGACTGCAGAAAAAGTAAACCAGCAAAAGGAAAAGAAGAAAGAAAAAGGTGCTTTATACTTGTCACATGTACTTTACAGCACAGTGAAATTCTTTGCATATCCCAGTAATGTTAGTAACCTGGGATCAGAGGGAAGGGTCAGCCATTTTTCATCACCCCTGGAGCACTGAGGTTTAAGGGCCTTGCTCAGGGGCCCCAAACATGGCAGCTTGGCAATACCAGATCTTAAACCGCCAACCTTCCAATTAGTAACCCATTGCTTTGACTACTGAGCTACCACCTCCCCCTTTATGGTGGCACAGGAGGGTCTCAGGAGCACATTTATTTAATTCCTGCTCATTTCCTGACCAATGGTTTGCTGTTAAGGCAATTAAAGGCTTGACATTTCCCCAGCTTGCACTAGTTTTTGTGCAGAAAATAAACTCATTGAATAGAATTAACCCAACACTCCTGACTAGATCTGATCTTGAAAATGGCCTACGCTACCCTCTGCATTGCATGGCAGCACAACATACTCGGAGGATAATGCTACAGTATGTACCCCACAGACCATTTATGCACTCATTATCCCTATGAATGGCTTAGGCCGAAAAATAAAATTTATGTCATTGCCACCAACCAAAGAGCTTGGCCAATTTTCCTTCTGGGCTTCCAGCTATAGATGGATGTTTTTTCCTTCATTAGCTGCCAAATGTCAATAACGAAACAGTGGTTTGCTTTATCTCTACACACAGGAGTATCACAAGAGCACTATTTAATCCCAATACCAGTTTGTATGTGGCTAAAGATTGAAACAATTACATTTTCCCTTCACTTGAACTAGGAACTACTGAACACCTTCAAGAATTTTTTTAATTGTCCATGCTGACTGCACCCCAGGTCTTTTCACCTCACCCACATCAAAACCTGACTTTCCTACCACGTTTGTGGCCCGAATGAATCCGTATAATTCTTTTTCCAATACCGAAAACATTTTTGAATATGAAAAGGCTTACCAGATGTCTCTTCTCAATGAACATATAGGATATTGAACATCCATTCCGGAACTGGTTATTGATCTGAGGAACAGTAGCATTATTAGCTGGCATCTTAGCATTTTCACATTGCTTGGTATTACACATAATAAAGACTACATTTCTTTAAATATGACAGATTTTTTAATTCTCTTTGATAAAGTACAGAGTGATGTAAGTACACACAAGTGTTACTGAAAATCTGATTAACTTTTCAATGTATTTTCAATGGCATCATGTTTTAAACTGTATTCGGTAGGGTTCCTCTAATAAAATGAATAAAAAAAAGGTACATTTTGTTTTTCTCCCAGTGTATATAGAATTTGACCTACGTTAGTCGAAAGAGTAGGTTTGCATCAGTGCACTGACATGTGCATTAATAAGAATATATCATAATATGTATACAATATGCATAATATCATTGTTGCATACTGTAATGAATACAAATAAAAAATAAAGTCAGCTTACTAGATGATTTATCTGGAGCAGGTGATCTTTGGTTATGGAGTGCCTGCATGGTCCAGGGCTGTCCATCATAGACAGAGGAATATACAGGAGCACGAGAACACACACACTCTTCACCTTCAACAAAAAGGAAAACATGATCACTCATTAAAATCAATAAAAATGTTACCTCACAGTACTACAAGCCTTAGATTCAAGAGAGCGATGCTTCATATTGATCTCCTGGTTTACAAAGTGGAAAATGTTACATTTACATTTATTCATGGGGCAGTTATTGTTTTATCCAGATATACTGACAACTCTGCTGAAAAATGCAGCTGGTCAGACTACATACCAGCTTTCAAAACACAAACCAAGCTGGTCAAGCTGGTTCACCATCTTTGCATACTGGTAACCACTATGAAATGCTACATCATGAAAATTGTATTTTTAAGTGCATAACAATAGCAAGCCAAAGGTAAAATATTTATTATAAGGAGAGCTGGAAAAATACATTGGATATAAAAAGTATACACACCATGTTAAAATGTCAGGTTTTTATAATGTAAACAACGAAACCTAGACTTTTTTTTTTCGATATTTCATGTGCTATAGCAACCAACCTAATTCAAGTGAAAACATTTTATGAAAAAAATAAATAGCATTCACAATGCTATTTAATACTTTAATACTTTAGTTTGTATTGTAGCAAAACGTTTCTCTTCTCCTTATGAAGCCATTTCTTTGTTGACTTGGATTTGTGCTTTGTGCTTTCGGTCATTATCGTGCCAGGTGACATTTTTTTGGTAATGTTTAATATGCAACAGAGGCCAGAAGGTGATGACATTTGGAGCAATAATCCTTTTTATCTTGAATTGACCCACAGTTCCAGGTAAAAACAAGGAGTTCCTTAGCATGATGCTTCCACCACCATGCTTCAACATGCTTGTGATCAGCTGTCTTGTCTTTACTTAACTTTTAGAAGTATTTTTAAAAAGTTCTAACTTGGTTTCATCAGACCATACCCCATTTAGCAATATGGTTTGGCAGTTTTTTTTTTTAACTATCTATCTATCTATCTATCTATCTATCTATCTATCTATCTATCTATCTATCTATCTATCTATCTATCTATCTATCTATCTATCTATTTAATTTTGGAGGAATGTCCTTTTTCTGGTAATGCACTGTGGTGCCCCATTTTTTTTTGCACTTGGACGATGGCCTTCACAGTTTTCCAAGGTACAGTCACTGTTTTGGAAATTATGTTGTAACTCTCTCCTGATCAATAGTTTTCAATATTGAGAATCTATACCTGCTTTTTAAACTAGATTTATGCTGAAATTATTGAAATTTTCATGAGGTGCATCAAAACATACAATGAGAAAAGTAAAAGCACCCAGAAACTAAAACAAACAAACAAAAAAAGGTAAAAATGTAATATAATCTTGATTTATGAATGCTCTGCCAAATTTCTCATTTATGCGCTACAATTGTGTTTTCTATGGCTCACACCTGTCAGAAACATCTGATCTTTATTACGCCACTGATGACAGGTGGATGATAATAGGTTTCAATGTGACTAGTTTATTCTGAGCACACACACACTGTAAAAAAAAACATGTTTTTTTTTGTCTTATATCCTAAAGATTACAATTCAATGTTTACCCTTTTTTATATCTGTTGTACCTGTCTGTAAATATGGTTTACCAAACTGACCAGTTTAGTTTGGATCTGGTAACTTGTCTGATTAGATTTTTTTTTTAGCAAGACATTGTGTTACAGCAATACAATACAAAATCTGTCCCTAAAGACATCTAAAAGCTCACAAAGCATTTACCTCAGCTGCCAGGAAACAAGTATAAGCTGTAGAAAGAACAGAGCATGTGGTTTGATACCATCAAATATTCACACAATTATTGCACTATTTTTCTAAGACTCAAGGAAATTGCAATTCATTTTGTGGAATGACAGCAAAACTATGTTGATCCTTTCACTTACATTATACATGATATAAACAAGGGAATATAGTCATTCAAATAGTCCCTCACCTGCCTCTCCTTTTCTTTCTATTGCAGTTAATGAGATAAAAACTGGGTTACATACACTCCATCCTCTTTCCTTTTTACTTACAGCTTTACTTCTGGCCATTCCAAAGTGCTATGTCTTGAAGCTTCTTCCAGAAATGTTAAATGAACATCCTAAATAGAAATGCAACTTTTTCTGAATGAGTTATTTCTATTGATGTGATAATGTATACATTTATTATTATAAAATAAGCATGTTCCCTTTCTTTTTTACACCTTCCGGTCAATCCAAATCAAGAATTCAGCAGAGCTATTGAATAAACCAGTCTTAAGAAAATGTGTTGAATTTCCCCAGGTTTAAGAGGAATTACTGAGTTACTCATTTCTTATGTCTTGTTTTATTGTGTTCATTCATAAAAAAATGGCACATCTGGTAGAGTACCAGTTTAACTCATCAGCAAATCCAGATCTTTTTCCATTCAGATGCTCTTCATGCATACCTGGGTTTGGTGGAGAATGTGGGCAGAGATGGAAATGGTCATCTGGCTCATGGATCCAGCAGGTAAAAGTTCCATTCTTCACTTAGCTGCATTGGAGCACATTGAAAGCCTGTTGATTCTCAAATCAAAGAAAAGACAGTTTTCCAGTTTTTGGGGCTCAGAGCAATCGATTGTTAAAGTTTTGTTCCATATAAGAGGAAAGCAGAGTTACAATCCACAGATGAAAGACTACAATGTCTGTAACTTCTACATGCCTTGTTTTGGGGTTTTTACCCTCCCACTGTTCTCTCTCTCTCTCTCTCTCTCTCTCTCTCTCTCTCTCTCTCTTTC
>JAAIIK010000174.1:665139-680039 GCA_014706435.1 Silurus glanis
TTCTCTCTCTCTCTCTCTCTCTCTCTCTCTCTCTCTCTCTCTCTTTCTCTCTTTCTCTAGTGTAGATGTTGTTAAGGAAAGCTTATTATTAATTTGTTGATTTTATTATATGAACTATGCCAGGAAACTTATTATAACTAGTTAAAGAATATAAATAATTACATGATAGTAAACTTATCACAGGATTCACTGCACATATTTTAAGCTGCATAAAAACAAACAAACAAACAAATAGAAACATTTCTTTATTTCGTTATCGAAATATCGTTATTTAGCAACAAAACACGCTCCTTTGGAACAATGACACTTTAAAAAAAAAACTGCTATACAAATAAAACTAAATTAATAATTTAATCGAAATTGAAAATTGCTTATATAATGAAATCAGGAAAGCCATATTCAGGATTCATGGAAGTAGTCTCTGGGGCTTGGTGCTTTGTAATGGTCAGAGTTTAAGTTGTAACTTTAATTGTTCTATCAGGAAAGTGCTCCAGAAAGCACTTTTTTGCTGGTGTAATGCCCTGACGTTGATTATTTTTAGTCAATGTTGTGGAATGTCTGAACGATATCTCAGCTCCTGTTATCAATTACATCACAGCAACTCCAATGATTGTCATATCACTTATTGCATTTATTTTACGGTTTAGATTATATGCAGCATCCAAGATATGTCTGTGTATGAGTTGAGTTTTAGAGTAAGCGCACTGATATAATTGAATTGCAGTAACTACTGTCAGAGCTGCTGCTTTAGAAATGAATAAACACCTTTAGCACTGTATTATAAACAAACAACACAGGAACAAATGATTTTCTGCCAAGTTTTTTTTATTAGATTTTAAATGTTTATTCACACAATTTTGCATCGTCCTGTATTTTTCTTTATGACAATGAGCAGGTTTTCGTGGTTCTTTTCATTTTCATGAAGATAAAATGCTAAATCTGCCATACTAATATACTTCTGTCCCTTACATATACAATTATAAATATAACCAGACCTCATTTCTGGTGGCATTTCCTGTAAACGCAGTAGTATTTTTTTTTTTTTCTTTCAAAGATGCAAGTATCTATTTTGACCTTTTATAATGTTTGTGCCAAAGTACAACCAAGCGGACAATGGAAGGATGTGTTGAAACATCTGCTGATGCATGCAACTGCTCACCAACTGCACATTCCAGTGGATTTTCCCAACCAAACAGAACGACCGCATTCATGATACATATCTGTATTTATGGCTTTGCTGAGTTTCTCTTTGAAACCAAAGGAACAGCAAGGACATAGACAGTGCAAAAATTGGCATGTTTTACCAGCTGCGAATGAACTTGACTATTGATGGATTTGGTTTCGGTTTTCATTTGTGATTATGTGAGTACTGCCTGAAAGAGATGTCTTTCCTGTCATTGTTCATGATGAGAAGACCTTTAGCATTTGTTTTTTTGTATTTCATTCCGCAAGAGCAAAACACTATATGGGGAAAAGTATTGGGACACCTGACTTTTTCAGCCATATGTGGGTCTTTCCCAAACTGTTACCACACAGTTGGGGTTACATAATTGGATATGATGTAGTTGTATGCAGCATTAAATCTTCCTTTCACTTGAACTAGATGACCCAAACTTGTTCCAGTGTGACAATGCCTTTGTTCACAAAGAAAGATCCATTAAGTTATACTGTAGTTGACATGGGCTGTAGAAGATCTTGAATGGCCCACTATAGATCTCTGATCTCAAACCTATTTAACATCTTTGGGATGAACTGAAACACTGACTGCACCCCATCCCTCCTCACCCTACATCAGTAACTTTACTAACTGGTTGAATAAGCACAAATCTCCACAACTAAACTCTAAAATCTATTGGAACATCTTCCCCACAACATGGAGGTTATTATAACAGCAAACAGGGAGTATATGTGGAATGATATGTTCAAAAAGCACATATAATTTTTATGTTTTGGTGTCCACAAAATTTGTCCATATACTGTAACTGTAAAGTAGAAATTAGACAAAAAAATAATTCTTATTAGTCATTTCATACACCTTTTAGACTCAATCACGCTTTGATTTTGTGATGTTTATTTGTATTTTTTACTTTTTTTTTTTTTTTTTTTTTTTTTTTTTTTAACTAAATACCAAGAAATCCCTTTCAGGACGGGGAACGATTCTTGAGAATTTTGTGTATGTGCTTTGCTACTACCTGTGTATTATTTTGCTGTTTTCTCGTATTTTACTTCACAAACAAAATGTATTTACCGCATCTGTTACAAAGCATTAACAATGGAGACTCCTTCAATAAAGAGTTTCACAGAAAGCTCAAAACAGCTGAATCACAAATCCAGTCAGTTCATCTCTTTATTAATAAAGATAAATCACATTGAGATATAAGTCATTTCAATGAACTGATTCACTATCCTTAGAGGAATAAAGCAGACATGCAAATGAAATCAAAAGAGATGAAACAATACTGTAATAAATAAGAATAGAATTTAAAAGCAATGCCAAAAAGCCTGTGCTAGGGTGAGGGATTATAATTGTACTTGGCACCCTTTAAAGTGCAAACTAGCAAAAAGTAATTCATGAGAGAAGATAATTAAGATGTTCAAAAGTATATCGAAGGTAGCTGCTAATGAAAGTCTTTATTCAGATGATTGGATGCTTCAGAATTGGCCTAGGTTTAATTTTACAATAATCTGAAAATAATAGTCTGAGAACCAGAATTAATTTTAAACATTCTGCTAATTATGCTGTGGTTGGATCTGATAAACTTAACAAATACACGTCAAGTAAAATTAAGGTTTGTGTAAGTAAGTGATTAATTAAGAAAAATTCATTTAGACATGTTTTAAATGGTCTTAGATAGAACCTCTGGCAGAAACACACAAATATATAGAACTGTATGTGCAATTTTAGATGCTGCCAGTCAAAATGCTTTTGGATGCAGCCACCCAGACGCTGTCTTTGCAGAACTTAATGTGGCAGGAACAAGAAAATGCTGACAGGAAAGTGATGAAAAGACTTTATCTAATTTATTAACAGACTTATTACATTTCGAGACTTTCTTTCTCTGAGCGTTGTGACGGAAACACAGAGGAAGAAAGTAATTCTGATGCTTTATTGGCCCTATTTTAGCCAGAATCTTGTTTATTAAACATTCTTAACTTGGCATTAGGTTTTAATCTGTATTTAACCTACAGAGTTTACATTTAATCATTCATCAGACAAGTCCAAATAAAATTTCAGGTTAAAATCCAATCCTCTAATTAGGTAGATTATGTGACTCGTCCACCATGCATGTCCCTGTGATGATAACATGTTAGACGAAGTGAATTAATATAAGCATTTGATTTGAATCTTAATTAGAATACAATCCGAGCTATGTAATACAAGTCTTTCTGAAAAATCATATTTGAGAATTATCAGTTTTGTGGTATAAATGTAGTATATGAATAAGAGTAAAAATACTGATTATAACAGTGTAAAGATAATTATAAGAATGTATAAAGATCATGCTATGTGGCTTGTTTAATTTATGCAGTGTCCAAAAGCATGTCATTTGTTTTTTGTTCTAAAATATTTACATTGAGGCCAGATTACCCAGAAAAAGTGTACAATATTGGTGTGGTATGGAATAGAATGTTGGGTTGTGGTGTGGTTTGGTATGGTGTGATAATATATTGTATGATTTGGTAATAGTATAGTGTGGTATGGCGTGATATGCTAGGGGTGTGGTATGGTAGCGTGGAGTATAGTATATTCTGGTATTGTGTAATGATGTGGTGTGGTTTGACATGTGGTATAGTATGATGTCATTTGGTAGAGTATGATATTGTGTGGTGTGGTGTGGTGTGATGTAGAGTATGATATTGTGTGGTGTGATGTGATGTACGGTATTACAACTGTATTGTGTGTTTTGTAAGATTATAGAATGGTGTGAGTATAGTTTGGTATTACATGGAGTATGATATGGTGTGGTGTCGTATGTGTAATCTGGTAGAGTATATTAGTGAATGATGTGGTATGATGTGATATTGTAGAGTATCATATTGTGTGGTGTAGTATGTAGTGATAAGGTGTATGGTGTAAGGAATGTAAGATATGGTATGATACGGTGTGATCAGGCATTACATTATGACCACCTGCCTAATATTGTGTTGGTCCCCCTTTTACTGCCAAAACAGTCCTGACCCATCAAGCATTAACAGCATTCACTTCTTCAGCAATCAAACCATCATTGAGCCAGCCTTCGATCCCCACGTGTATCAATCAGCCTTGGCTGCCCATGACCCTGTTGCCGGTTCACCACTGTTCCTTTCTTGGACCATTTTTGATGGATACTGATCACTGCAGACCAGGAACATCCTACAAGAGCTGCAGTTTTGACAAAATATTTACTTGCTGCCTAATATATCCCACCCACTAACAAGTGCCATGATGAAGAGATAATCAGTATCATTCACCAGTCATAATGATGTAATGTCATAATGTTATACCTGGACGATGTATGGTGTGATGGTGTGATATAACATGATGTCAGGTAGGGTGTGATGTGATATGTGTGAAGGTGTAGTATTTTGTGATATGGTATAGTGTGATAGTGTATTATGGTGTAATATGGTATAGTATAGTACTATCTGTGAGGCCCCTGTAGTGTGTTACACTGCTTGAGCAAAGCCAATGCGATTCTTTTTTCGGTCAAACACTGTGTAATATCGGGCAATGAACTTAGCCCCCAGTATCCATACAGGACCAGCAGGAGGTGGAAGGTCCAGGTCTCTAAATGTCACCGTGCAGATGTTCTCCCCAAACTGTGAATGCTGTAGATGGAAAAATAATTGGCAAGGATATGACAAGGGAAGATCATGGACACCTCAAATGATCAGCAGAACTATTCCACTATTCTGTGCCAGTGAGTAAATGTGGGTAAATAAATGGAATAATGGTGGAGTTAAAAACCCGAGTACAGCTTCAGGTGAATATGAAGTCATTTGGTATGGTATGGTATGGTATGGTATGGTATGGTATGGTATGGTATTAAATGTAATGGTACAGTATTGTATATAATGGTATTGCATAATATGCCTGGTGATTTAGCTTCAATTGTAACTTTCCACATAGAAAATATGATGTTCTTGTATACGTGATTTAAAGAATGTAGTTGCTGGCAAATTGCTTTGGTATAAGCAGAATACAACGTAATACAATTCAAATTAGGATGCGTAACATCATTACCTTGTTGATTATTTTCCACCAATTGTACACCCCTTGATATTTTATCACTTACATACATAAGAGTGATAATACAGATAATAGCAGTGTAAGGCTATGTAAAAAAAAAACACGATGCTATATGAATTATAGTGTTGTTTGATGCTTTTTTTCTATGAAACTAGTCACATTGAGACCATCTTACCCAGAGAACATAGTCTTCCTGTGTCAGAGAGTACTCCTGATCGCCAAGATGAAAGGTCACACTGGGTAAGGACATCACTAGATCACAGTTCACTGTATACTAAACAGAGTAAAAGTTACGGACAAGCTTTAGACAAAACCTGTTTTTGTAGAAACATATTTTTATCTGTTATTTTAACTCGAACATTTGTATGTAACAGAACCTTGTTCAAACTAAGCTAATACTTATATACTCTTGACATGAATCTCCTTAACTTGCATTGATACCTATTTAGACCACATATTAAGAGCTGCAATGAATAGCTAACAAATGCAAATGTAATACTTGTAATCAACTTCAGATCTATCTATTTAATTCGGAATTAGTAAATCCATACTAAACACAGAGCATGGAGACAAAATATTCTTGTAAATATTTGAAAGTAATTTTGGTGTTTTAAATTATGTAAAACATCAGGACACCACACGGAAATTTAGCTATTTTTCCACACGGGTGGTTTTAATTGCCGGATGTGTACATCATGATTTTGGTGCTTCATACAAGTATATGTATATATATATATATATAGTACCAAGATAATTATCGTATAATTTTCTAGTAGCAAGTCATGTGGCATAACTATTGGCAGTTGATGAATGATTAATTACAAAGACATACAAAAGCTTACAGAAATGTTCATATATTCAGAATCAGGTTTTTTGTTTGGTTTCCTGACCAGCAGTTGACCATCACAGACTTATTTAATCCATCTTTTCAAGAAATTCTAGGAAGGTTGGCACATTCTGTTCCACTTCTGGGGAAACATAACCACAAAGTGTGGAGAACACAATGCCCCTTAGAGATGTGTGCTTTTTGATGTTGTTTCTTGATTTCAAGTTGTTTCCAATTAGCGGTTTTACTGTAAATATCAATTGTCGAACAAAAGCAGTCGTTTTTTTTGTTAGAAACCAGTGTGTTTATGCATAGATTGCATCTGTCCACACTAATACATTTCAACCAGTTTACTTCACCACCTCTGTTAACTAACCACCACTGAATTCTTTTCATTGCTTTGTTCTAATCTTGATTTACAGCACAACCACCTAAGGACTGTTTCTTTGGGAGAGGAGTCCTTTAAGGCCTGAGGGATAAAACCAAAAAGACTGTAGACGTCTAGAGCACAACTTACTAAGAGGGAATTCTCTTTCCAAAAAAAAGATATATTCGAACAGCTTTATCTGTTTGCTGTATGTTACTGTGCTACCAACTAAATGAACTACCCATGTAGTGAATTATTAAACAGCTATGACTGTAGATTGTTCAGATAAACAGACAGCACAAACTTCTGCATTGTTTCTGCTCCCACGTTTGAATGTATTCTGCCCTTGTGCTTTAACTGGCTAACTGTATATCATAGTTTTACCAAGCAAATGTAAAGAGCAAGCTTGGAAAGATTTACGTTGTGAACAAACTTACTCCTCCCTCTGCCAGCTCCACAGCACCAATCATCTTCATCAGAGCAGAGACAGAAGAGGCAGGGCCAGTGATGTAGGAGGAGCCTGTGTCAATCATTGTATTGCAGCCTTCTGTACAGAACATAGTTGCATCCCCAACAGATAGGCTGAAAGAAAAACAGGTACATTTTTGTGATGAATTAGAAATGCATTGTATGTGCGTAGATTGTCAATACAGTATGTTGTTCAGTTTCATTCATCTGATATTAATTCTTACTGTTTAGACAAGTGGAACATGGCCAGTTCTAATCCCATACAAATGTGTTTTACTTAATAATGTCAGTCTACTGTAAGTGCATTTTGTGCATGCGTTAGAAAGTGTAGATGTAATTAAATTAATTTATAAAACATTATATGGGCAAAGGTTTTCTGGACACCTGACCATAGGATTTTGTGTGCATTTTGAACATCCCATTTAAAATGTATCTGCGATTATAATAACCTCAACATTTCTGGAAAGAGGTTCCACAAGATGTTTGAGTGCAGTTGTGGAGATTTTGCTTATAAAACATTTTGTAAAGTCAGGCATTGACGTAGGGAGGTCTTGGTTGCTGTCAGCATTCCAATTCATTCCAAAGGTGTTTAATAAGGATTGGGTCAGATCTTTATAGCAGGCCACTTAAGATCTTCCACTCCAGCCCAGGAAAACCTTAACTTCATGGAGCTGGCTTTGTGCACAAGGGCATTGTCATGAAGAAACTGTTTTGGATCTCTGACTTCAAGTGAAGAAAAAATGTAATGCTTTTGCAACCAAAGACCTCCTATAAAATTGTATGCCATCAACATTATGGTAACAGTGTGGGGAAGAACGATGTATGGCTGGAAAAGTCATGCGTTCCAAAACCTTTGTAAATAGCATGTATAGTAATATAATAACTTTAAGATTCATATAATTGTATGTATGAATGTAAGTTTATCATATATTTAATTACTTTGCTGTTGAGATATTTCAGTGCTGTTAATAAAATGTGTCTCAATATCTTATAGTTCTAGAATGAACAAACATACAGTATATTTATAGTTTCAAGGACTCAATATGGTGCTGAGCTGTTTTTGTATTAAAGCTTAAAGTTTATTGCATTCTTTTTTATTACTATTAATTTGCAAAAAAAAAAAATTAGGATTCTCCTTCAGGCTCATATAATAATAATAATAATAATAATAATAATAATAATAATAATAATAATACATAATCATATAAACTTTTCAAAGGAAAAAACTATTTGTATACTTATTTTAACAATATAAAATATCTTAAAGCAGTTTTACAGGAATAACTACATTAGGAAAATCATTTTTCTCTTAAAAGATTAGTTTCTAGGTTTATCTCAAATAAGCAAGCTGGTGGCAATGGCAGCAAAGAAAAACTCCCTGAGATGATATGGAAGGAGCCAGACTCTAAAAAGAACCCATTGCCATTTAAATGACCATCATTATAGTTTCATCATTGGCAGAGGTGGAAAGTAACAAAGTACAAATACTTTGTTACTGGCTTTTTCCACCTAACACTGGTGTATCATTTCCTGGCTCTCACACATCACAGACGCAGGCTATTTTACAAAGTTAACAACGATCAAGGCAAAAGGCAAAAGTACTTCAACTTTTAAAACATAAGTATCTGTACTTCTACTTGAGTGAAGGATGTGTTTACTTTTGCCATCTCTGATCATTGGTGAAGTTATGAACTGTTTAATTATATACACGTGAGTGTTAAACTCTTTTTGACATTTCTTGTCATACAATTTACCCTGCTACATTTTAAACTGTGCTTGTTTCTGTTTTATTCCCTACTTCTACTGATTTTTTTTTTAATCTAAACCAAACTAAGTATAGGTATTTGGGTATTTAGTTTTAAGTATATATTATATTTTATTTTATAGATCCATAGAAAATGGTACAGTCAGTACTTAGATCAGGTATAAAACATGTTATAAACCGTTGTTAATAATAATGCCAGGACTTACCCTTTCATAATGATCTCCCACTTGCCCTCACCCTTGGTAGTGACATAATGGAAGGATCCTGTGTAGTAATTTGGATCTGTGCCACCCAACACCAATTCTCCTCCTGGGATGTGTTCTGGGTCTCTGATACAAACAGAAATATAATACTGTTAATAATAAAGGCTTACACAATGAGAAGATTAAACCTCCTACATTTCAGAGTAATATATGTCAATATAGCTTATTCAAGAGTTACAGGACAGGAGCCACAATGCTTGTATTTTGACTAAAGACTAAGATATAATATCCAGATCCAGATATGTTCTTATTTTAGCAAAAAGATTTGGGACACCACCCTGCAGTGTACTGCTCACTTGCTGTAATACACGGAGAAAATTTCCTCCTTTAACACGCCCTGAGACATAATACGATCAAACACTGGTGTGATGCCGTCGATTGCTGCCTCCGGATATCCCATTCCCAGCACTCCATCAAACTTTGCAAAGATGAATGGGATGGCTGGGAGAGCTGTGGCCTCTGCAAACACTTGCACCACTGGGATACCACTCACCTGTGGATGGTCAAACACAGCAGATGATAAGAAAGGAATAAACACCATGGAGTTTAATGTTATTAGACATTGATAAATGAAAGGCGTGTAATGCAATGCTTAGTTATTGTTACACCCTAAAAGGTGATTATTGTCATATAACCACAACGTTTTTATTCCATGTATAGCATAGCAATTTGATTATAAAGAATGGCATTTCATTCCTTATATCTATATATAATTACATTTGATGTTGTGCAGTGGCCCTGAAACAAGTTATGTAATGTATACACAAAACCCTTCCTCTTGAAGACTCTCTGGAATACTTTAATTTATAGATTTATCACTGAAACTGGAGACTCCTTACATAAATATTACATAAACATCTTCCAGAAAAGTTTATAAGATCATTATTTATATTCTTTCTCTTAAATAATCTTTTTTACTCTTTTGTTTATTATTAAGCATAGGATGTGTAAGCCACACAATTAAATAAAAATATATATTTTTTTAATAATCGGATTTAAATAGGAAAATAAAAAGTTGAATTATGTTAATGTTTAATAATAATGTCGCCTTTTCATACTTACTACAACTACATCCTCGCTCAAAAATCCACGGACGTTTCCGCAAGCATACTGAATGGAGAATCCGGATCCATTTTGAATGTGTGTGTGGGATTTGGATCCATCGTATCTGTTATGAGTAACTGTTGAAAAAAAGAAGTAAAAAGGAAATTTAAAGACAGACCAAATTTTATTTGGAGATTACAGTAGGTCAGTGAGTGAGTGAGTGAATGAGTGAGTGTGTGTGGTAATCACTCACAGCATGCTGTGTATAGTGGAGAACAGCTCTGTGAGGGCACCCAAAGATTTGCAGAGCCAGTATCAAACACAACATTGAAAACCTGTGCTGGGGTACCAATACTAATCTCTCCAAAGTACTGAGTCTGACAGAGAGAGAGAGAGAGAGAGAGAGAGAGAGAGAGAGAGAAAGAGAGATCACCAAATGTTAAACTTGAGAACTTAAAACTTGATCAGTTGAAACTGAAATTGAAATGGACTTAACTGGAATTTTTACTAGGATCAATTTCCCAGTTCTCTACAATGTAATACTACTACCTACATGCTTCACTGTGGGGATGTTTTCTCAGGTTGATGTTGGATTTCTTACTTTCCCATGTTTCCATACACTCCGACAAGTTTCCAATATGGCATGTAACTTTTTTTGTAAATAATGCCTATTTTTCTTAACACTTTTCCATGTAACCCAGCTTTGTGATGTTCTGGCTAAGGAGTATATCGTTTCACATCTTAGCTATGGCTCTCTCCAGCTCTTTCCAGTTAATGAAATGTTTCTGAGTTTTATTTCAACAACTTTTTCCCAGACTTGTTTTGACAAAAGCTTTTTGGTCTTTATGATACAGTGACTTTACTATTACTTTATTTACAATATCTGTGGCCTTCCAGAAACAGGTCTATTTATATCTAAATGGTTCATTGCAAAGAGTTCAAATTACCAAATGTGACAAATTATACAATGAGACCAATTGGTTTAGGAGGAATAAATTGTATGAAATGAAAAATAAGTTCTCAGGCAAAAATTACAATCTATTCTGAGTTTCCTCCCATACTATAAGATATTTTGTTATTTATGTATTATTCTTGTTATTCGTATATTGTTATTAATTTATCAGTAAAATCCATTTCAGTTCCAGGTTGCAAAAAGTTCACAGAAATATTATCACTCATGTCTGGTTTTTTGTTTTGTTTTGGTTTTTATCCAATCTTAGTTCAAAAATGACAGTATTTGCTCTCACATCCAGATAGTTGGTTAAAGGTGTTGTGGCCGTGCCATTGTGAAGTGAAGGACTGGAATCCAACTTTGGCGCAAGTATTGCCAACATTTCCTTTGGTGTGACCCCTGTCTCCTTAAGAGTCTCTCGAATGGAAGGCATTTTCCTCAGAGTGATCCTAACAGTGGTAATACACAAAAAAACACCATTACATTAACTTCCAATGTAACTAATGTCTAACTATATAACTATAATATCTCCTTACAGAAAACCTCACCATGTAAGTATGCATTTGTAAACAAATCTGCTTATATGGTGTATTGTTCTGTATCCAAGATGTTGATTTAGAGGCAAAGCAGTAACTTATATGTTTTTGAATACATAAAAGGGTACATTTAATATTTAAATAACATTTAATAAAAAGGAATACATTTCTTCAGGACAGAGAGCTTTGTAGTTTCTAATTTACATCCCAAACTTCCTTTTTGAACTTATTTACTTTAAGAAATAAAAATAAAAAGAGAGATTGATGATGGAATGACTAGGTCTATACTGTAATTTATATAAGATCAGTGGAAACAGGGGGTAATTTGTTCTGCAGATATTTTTCAACATTGAATGTAACTCTAAATGAAGATGAAAATATGTATGACATGCAATTAATTTTGTTCATTATTTTCCTATAAGAAATACCACACCACATTGTCCCATGATCACACTTCACATTATAATGGCATAAATCATGTTTAATGTGCATCATGCCACCTGCACATAAGATATTTGGCTAACCGTGAAATATTGATATATGTTTCGAATTTAGTGTTAGTGTCCAGAATATCAGGTTTTTGCAAAATATTGCATTGGTGTTCATTGAATGCTCATTAACTGTCATGAAATGTAATACATATTACAAATATGTATTACATAATATTACATGATATATATAAAATTAGGTCATGTCTAAAGATAACAGTCTCAAGTTGTACTTTGAACAGAATATTTATACTTTTTTATAAAACATTCTCTGAACTAACATTTTCAATATATTATAATAAAGGCCTTTAAAAATCTTCTTTTTCTCTTTTTTTTTTAGATCTGCCCAACAACCCTATAAATACATTTCAGCTCGAAAAACGATGCTTTTTTTTTAAAACATCACATTCAACATCATTTATATCTTTTGCCAACTTTCAGTAATTAGTTTATCATTCATATTTTCTGCATTTAGAAGTCCTTCATTCACTTATCCCCTTATCCAGCAATTTAGAGACACAGTAACAGAAGAAATAAATTGCTAGTACTAATAGGTGATTGTCTATAAAAACTATAAAGCTGAAAGCATGTTACAGCGATAGATAGATACAGCAATGAATAAAGTCTGACCTTTTTTTGAAAATTGATCACACAACATTCAGTCACGCCTCAAATAAATGAAACATACATGATTGCTTACTTTTAAAAAAAAAAAGTCGTAAGGACATACCTCCGTAAAGCATTCGCGGTCACTAACAGTGACAACAGAAGAGCCCACACTTTCATCACTACAGATGAACAGCAAATAAAAACAAACAGACAGCAATTAAAACCCAAGCAGATGATGTATGAGAACCTCTTAATTCTGCATTCCTATGATTTCTTCTCTAGTTTACAGCCGAAATTTCAGAAACTCTGTTTCCTTGTCGGTTTAAATAGTAATACTAACTTCCTTCTACATCCCTTTGCTATTTATCTCAGGATCTGTATCTCGCTCACTCTCTCTGCCATCCTGTTCGTCCCTGATTAAGTGCTCCCCTGATGAGTGACCTTTTTGCCCTTCAGAGGGATCGTGCAAAGTTCTGTAAAATAAAACATGGATAAGTTCAAACTAGATTTTTCTCAGTTGCACAACATTATAAAAAAAAAAATGTTAGCTCACATTTGGTTTTAGTCAGTTGTGGGAAACTCAGTGTCTTTGAAAGCATTGCTTCTTAAAGAGTGTATGTGAGGAATTGCACTATTAATTTTATAAAAGTGGCATTTTTATACTAATTTATTTATTCTTGAGACCTAAAAACCTATTTTGTTCAGAAAATTTTAAGAAATTTAAATTCATGACATGATGATTAAAATTCAAGAGCAGCCTGACTGCAAAACCTCTGAGAAGCTCATTCATATTTTTTTTTTTACACCTTATTCATCTTTACTTTAAGTCAAACCTAATGTAAAACAAGTGCGCTGAAATTGCTCCAACAGTCTCCGTTTTCATCCGTTTCACCTTTGGCCTATATGTATTAGCAAATTTATGTCAAGCGTGTGCCATTTTGAATATTTAAAAATCTAAAAAAATATGCCATAAAATTGCAAATCAGTTCAATATCCCTGTCATGGTTGTGGCTGTGGAGATTTGTGCTCATTCAGCCTCAAGGGTGTTAGTAAAATGTGTCCCAATACATTTTTCTGGGAAGATGAATGGATCTTTTTGCTACAGATACACAGATATACAGATATGAGCTGAAAGATCCACTCCATACATATAGTGGCTGATAAAGGAAGCAATAGATCACTCTTTCATCTTCCCAGAAATTGGATGCCAGTTCATCACATGGCATCTTACACACACACACACACACACACACACACTCACTTAGGGCAATTTAGCATAGCCAGTTCACCTACCAGCACATTTTGTGATGTGGGAGAAAACTGGAGAAGCCAGAGAAACCCCCCGGCATACACATTTGAAATGATATGAATTTTGAACCTTATCACCTGCTAATAGAGTATCTAGATTAGATTGTGAGACAGGAACCTAATTATTCCCACATTGTCATATCAGTGGGGTTGACCCTTAATTCATTCCCAGCAACAGCTCAGTTCATTAATCAATGACTTTATCAAGCATTTGCTTTATTTTTTTTTTTTTACTCCACTTTATTACACACATAAATATGCAATTGATGCTCACAATATTACGTAAATGTCTGACAGTGTGTCATGACATGTTATCTGTGTTTGCTGGAATGACTTGAATTCTTTATACTTTAGTTGCCTTATTGCACCTCCATGGCTTCACGCTGACGCTCTTGCCCCAATCGTGACGGCAGGCCGCCCCCATGTGACATCTGACCTTTAAACTTGGAGGGTTGTGTGGATGCCTGGCACTGAGTTTCCCACACTAGAGTCATCTCTCTTCATCTTCCTGCTCTGTTTTTCTGGCTTTAATGGGCATGGGAACTCCACATATCACTTTTGATATGTGTCAGAATAATTTACATCCTACGCTTGGTCTTCACTTTGGCTTTGCTTTTTTTGTGGCCCTTGTGTTTTTCTATTGCAGGTCCTTGTGTTGTGACGTCAGTAGATGGGAAAGCTTGGGAAGATTGTGAGCGGACGGAGTGCACTTACTTTTAGTGACCACATGGTGGAGAGATCCACAGAAGCTGTGATCCGAAAGAGCTCTGAAGCATGTTTAAACATTTATGATCAGACAGACAGACAGACAGACAGATCGATAGATAGATAGATAGATAGATAGATAGATAGATAGATAGATAGATAGATAGATAGATAGATAGAAGACAGACAGACAGACAGACAGACAGACAGACAGATAGATAGATAGATAGATAGATAGATAGATAGATAGATAGATAGATAGATAGATAGATAGATAGATAGATAGAAGGCAGACAGACAGACAGACAGACAGACAGATAGATAGATAGATAGATAGAT
>JAAIIK010000174.1:680139-699142 GCA_014706435.1 Silurus glanis
AGATAGATAGATAGATAGATAGATAGATAGATAGATAGATAGATAGATAGATAGATAGATAGATAGATAGATAGAGAAAATTAAGTGAGAAGAGAAATTGTTATTTACCCTCTTTTAAAGAATTATACTATTTTAAAGCCCTTTGGTACACTGTTGAATCTCTATGATACACTCTTAAATCCATTTGATACTCTGTTCAAACATTATAATACTGTATTGAATACCCTATAATACATTGTAAAAATCATATGATACACTGTTACTACTGTAGTAGTAGAAGTAGTGGATGAGTTACATATATGTCTTCTCTTGAAATTTTGATTCCTATCCATAAATAGCAGGATATTACAAAGGATTGTGTATTAATATGATTCAATTTACAGTAAATATTATCATCTCCAAACACTTCTATCGCAATGTGTGATATTTTATTGATAAGCAACAAAACAAATACATCCCAATAAAATTGTGATCATTATCAAATCAAATTTTATTTGTCACATACACATACATACAGGGTACGACATGCAGTGAAATGCTTTTTACGACTATTTATTGCTTTTATTGCTATTTTTTTTATGTAAAACAAATTTTGTGTGTGTGTGTGTGTGTGTGTGTGTATAGTGTTTATTTCTGGGCCTAGTGTTTATTCTCATTCCTTTGTTTAGATATTTCCTAAATAAATATAAAATGCAGTGCATGTGTAAATCATGAGTCCTATAGGAACGCGTGAGAATGCATTGTCTTCCTGCTGAAGAACAGAGCGCTCAGGTGTCGTCTCAAATCCCTCGTTATTTTCTTAATAGGCGCCCTATGTAGGGCAAAATATGTTAACTCTTGCGTTCTACCTAGTGCACTTCAGTTCGTAGGAGAATTTGAGCACCGCGCTGACGTTGTCAAGGAAGCGCCGAGGAGCCGCTCATTCAGTGTTGGAACCGCAGCTCGGGTGCGGGAAGGAGGAGACGGAGGAGGAGAGGAAAAATCGGAGGGATATTCTCATCCTTCGCCCTTTGTATTCCGTGGATAATATTTGCGGGGAATATCTGCGGAAATATTCGCTGTGGCTCATTTTTTAGACAGTAGAGTAGGTAAAGGAGGACGGATTCGAAGCGGGTAAGAATCTGGAGTACTGGGTCGCTCCTGAATGATATATTGTGATGTAGCTTAACTAGCTGGTTACGACGAGCATCCGAGTCCCCCGAGACCTAGCGAGCTAATCCTCTGACTGACTGTTTCACATTCATTGGTCGTTTTTTAGCTGCTAATTCGCAGTAGCGCGTGTAAACACTTCATCTTAGCCGAGTGAGAACTCATTAAAGAGCTCGCGTGCTAATGCTACCACCTGCCTGGATGTGTCCTGATTAGCCTCCACGCTAGCAGAGAGTCGGCAATGTGACACGGTTAACACCCAGATGATGCCCGAGGTTTTTATTATTATTTTTTTACCACCACAGGTTCTTTTTATCCCTTTACAGTCAATATATGAATATTTTCTATGTGTAGCTTTTCCCCCATGAAGATTCCAACATCCATTTCTGTGCTGCAAATAATAGAGGAGATTTCAATAGGAAAATGTGGTAAGGTGTATATAAAGATTTAAACAGGGTTTTATTTGCAATAGAATGACAGAAAATGTATATATGAGGCAGCTTGGCAGGAGCTGGAAAGTATTATACATATATACTGTATGTAATAATAATAATAATAATAAAAAAAAAATTATGATGGTCTTGCATGATTGGTTGCATCATGACTGAAGGTGCACAAACTTTTGCACAAGACACCCATTGGGCTGACTGTTGAGAACGTTTAAGTGAGTGAATGTGTCTACATGAAATCCTTGATCAAGTCTGATGAGCTTTGGAATTGAATGCTCACCTTTTGTCACAACCTTCTGACTAAACTGCAGACGTATATAAACGACTTTAACCTCCTGTATATCGGACGATTCTTACAGTTAATCCTCTGGCGTATGGCAGGGATATGAGAGGACAGGCGTGAGTAGCGTGTCCCGGAGTGTCGTGTGAGGAGGAAGAGGATGCTGGAGGAGGACATGGAGGCGACAGGAGGAGCGAGCCTCGAGGCCGAGGTGGAGCGGCTCTCTGCCGAGCTCCAGGAGGCCAATGAGGAGAAGCATCAGGCGGCGCGGTACGGTCTGGCCGTGCTAGAGGAGAGCGCCGCTCTCAAGTCCAAACACAGCCAGCTGGAAGAGGAGCACGAGGCCCTCAAACTGGAGGTGCAGCAGCTCCGTGAGGTCAGTTCACCCCCCCAAAGGGTGTGGGAGATGGGGAATAAAGTGATCTGTGAAATTGGGAAAGAAGCAGACAGATGGCGTTTGTGGCTTGAGGGAGGGGAGTTTGTGCACTGGGTGTGGGGGCTGAAGGGAGCAGGTGGGCTCTTTTAGCAGCCAAGTCTGGCAGAATTGATCCAGATTATTTACAGTAGCTTTAACATGTGCGAATGTCACGTTCACATTCTCATTGTGTTTAATTTGATCTATCGCTCAGTATTAGTTTTTATCTTGATGGATGACTCTTTTGGAATTGATCTAGTGAGGGTTTGTACTGAATTATTAACGCGCTATTGACTATTGCGCAACTGATAATCATGCATAATGCATTTAAAAAATAATTATCTGCTGTGAGCTCACTGGCCAATGTGTGACATACCCACTGTTAGTCATCTAACAAACGTTGTGCATCATTGTACATTCTGCATTCTGATTGGTCAAATCACACGTTTATTTTGATGTGCATAATAATACATTTTTATAGTGGCTACTTATACAGTAGCTTGTATGGTGGTCGCGTCACATGAAATCAATATAAAAAAAAAAAAAGTGTTATTGTTTGTCTGGTGACGTTTTCTCTGAGGAGATTTTAATGTAGCATGTTCAGTGGAGTCTCGACTCGACTCTCAATGGAGTGTCTGTGCTTTATAACAGTCAGAAAAGAATAAAATCTGACATCTGATGCTCTGAATGTTTGACAAGTTGTTAAAAAAAAAAAATAAAAAAATTAATTGAATTGGGTTAAAAAAAAAAAAAAAAAAAAAAAGATTTATTTTATTTACAAAATTTATTTACAATATCTTTTTCCCCAAGCAAGCCCACTTGCCATTCATAAAGCACTCCTTTAGAGTCTGGAAGAGGATGACAAAATCCTGAAATGCGAAAATTCCAGGAATTCGATGGAACACGTATACGAAATTTCCAAACTAAATAAGAAAATTTTGCATTCTTGAACGTAAGGCATGTTTTAGTATGATGCTGTTCATATTATGCTGTCCCAGTTTGTGAAGACTGTATATGTCAATTCATTTTTATCTGTTTAGCGCGTTTAATAATGGACATTACAGAGATAAAGTGGTAAAAGAATGTATTAGTTTGTTCCTTGAAACCTTAAGAGGAACCAGACTCAAAAGGGAACCCGTCCTCACCTGGGGGGGGGCACCGAATATACATTCATTACTGTTAATCATTGTTAAGGTGATAGGTACTTAAATGCAGCCTGTGTAGTAGACTGTTGATTAATCCACATCCATCATTAAAACTCTTGTATTTTAGTTGTCAATCATATGTTGGAAATCTGTGCAATCAAAAGTGATTTGCTGTTTTAGCGTCTCAAGGTGTAACTCAGTGTTTGTCAGAGTATAAAGTGTCCTAAACAAACCTTTCCTGTAATTTGTTTCTGCAGATGGACACAGATCGTGATGTGTCTCTTATTTGTTCCATCTTGTTCTTTATTAAACCACATTACAGGACCGCAGCACACTTGTTTTCTCGCCCGAGTTCCCAGTTGAATGTCTAAATTGTTTAGTCATTCTCCAGGGTTATAGTGATTAACAATGTCTAAATAAACGCACAAGCAGAAGCAGCAGAGTCCGCTGTATATATTATGACATTCTAACTCGTGTGTTCAGCGATGCTTAAGATGTCAAAGAACAATTTGCTGCATTGAATTCATGACCTCCCTAAAATTAGCCATGCTGGCATTTGTAGGGTTGGGCAAGTTTCTCCAGCCACCTCCCTGGTAGAAAATGCTGAGAATTGAAAGAGAATGCTGAGAAGTGACTATAGCATTCTAAACACTATTCATCAGCTGTGAATGTGTAGGAAAAAAAAAAAAAAAAAGCATGTATTGACAATAAAAGCATTGCATTTTTGGTTGGCACTTTTGGGCTTGTTTGACTAAGATCCGTCTTCTTACTTCTTAAGATCTGTCTTTCATCACTATTGCAGCTAAAATGTATGCTGGATATAGTAGTGTTCAAAGTCACATTAGTTTAAATTACACCAGTAGATAACGAAGAGCTTGAAGTCTCGGAAGTGGTACAGTGAACTGGGCCTATAAACTCTCTCTGTGCAGTGGGACATGATGGCAAGGCAGCATGACTGTGTTAAATGACTTGGAACATTAAACCATAAAGACGAGGCACCAGATCAGCTCCTGCTTTCCTCTCATTTCTCTGTCCGAGCCATTCATTCCAACGGCGCCACTCTTGAACGGTTCTTACCGCATTTTTTCTCTCACTCGAGGTTTGTCCTACATGTTCAGAAAAGAATGGGGCAGGGTTTTTAATGCCTGACCTATTCAGGCCCAATACAGTCTGGAGCAATTCATCACATAGTATTGGGTGTAAATTTTTCCGTGCCGAGTTGAATCATGTGATCTTGAGACTGCAGCGGTTTGCTAGTCAACGCGTTGAGAATGTGAGGTCACATCAGCAAGTCAGAAAGCACAGTTGTCACGTATTCTTGTTTTGTTTAGTGTTTATTTGTTGATTTGTAAATAAGCGAAGATGTTTATATTGAGTGATTTGTCTAGTTTAACAGTTTAATGCAGAGACGACCATCTAGTTATGCAGTCAGTTATTCATGCTTATAAATGTGCAGGTAGTTACAGTATACTGGCATGATATCATTTGTGTGCTTGTGCAGGCGCTGGCCGACTCTGTGAGCAGCCATAAGCGCGCAAAAGCAGATGGACAGTGTCGGGAGGAGAATCTGCTACAGGAGACGGCCAGTAAGGAGGCTGCCATGGCAACGCGGATGGAGGAGCTGCAGTCGGAGCTAAAGCAGGCCCGAACGACGCTGACCAACAGCACGGCTGAGATTGAAAGGTTGAGCGGGCTCACCACTCAGCTAAAGAAGGTACCACATGCACATCTGATGTTACTTCGGGGTTTTCACATTTGTACGACATCATAATCTATTTAATAAATTCAGGTATTCAGCTTTTACTTATTCTTCTATGAATAGGGAATTGTCGCAGCATTCGCAGTTTAGTCCAAGTTTTTTTTTTTTTTTTTTACGTTGAGGTCTGAAGTGCTTGTAAAAGAACCTTTCTGGATATGAAAGGTCATTAGAAGACCGTATAAGGCGAGCTTGGGAATGAGATCTGATCATAGGTGCGTCTCTTACAGGTATTGTAATTCAAACCCAGGCTCGGTTTCAGTTTCTACTGGAATTACAAATTAAGGTTACTCAGAGCTGATTGGCCAGTTTTAAGAGAACAGTGCTTCTTTGCACAAATGGTGTTAACTAGTGAGGTGCATGGTGTGTGTGTGTGTGTGTGTGTGTGTGTGTGTGGCAGCATGAGTGTGCTTTTAACAGGACATTGTCCCAAAGCAGCTTTACAGAGATAAATGTTATAAAATGTACATTTATATTTTTTTCATGCTTATAAGTTTATCCCTAACGAGCAAACCAGTGGCATCTGTAGCAATTAAAAACTTTCCGTCATGGCACGAGGAAGGCAGCTTAAGGGGAACCCATCTACATTTAAGTGGCACTGAATGTCCAATCATTATAGTTGTATTGTTGTGCTTTAATTGCAGAAAGCCAATATTTAATTACTTAAAAACTATAAGCAAAATTAATAACAATTGTGTTAATTCCAGTATGGCACAAATAATTAACTGATTATTTCTTATGATTTATTTAATTATCACTAATTATTTCATTATGCATAAACCAATCAGGTATATTGACATGAGCGGTGAAGTGAACGACACTGATTAACTCTTTATCATGGCATCTGTTAGCAGGTGGGATATATTAGGCAGCAAGTGAACATTTTGTCCTCAAAGTTGACGTGTTAGAAGCAGGAAAAATGGGCAAGCATAAAGATTTGAGTGCGTTTGACCAGGGCCAAATTGTTTTGGCTAAACAACTGGGTCAGAGCTTCTCCAAAACTGCAGCTCTTGTGGGATTGTTCCTGGTCTGCAGTGTTCAGTATCTATCAAAAGTGGTCCAAGGGAGGAACAGTGATGAAGATACAAGCATCTAGAGTATATCATACCGTATTTTCCGGACTATAAGCCGCTACTTTTTTCCCACGTTTTGAACCCCGCGGCTTAAACAACGAAGCGGCTTATTTATGAATTTTTCCTGGGTTTTTCCCGTTTTCACAAACTTCAAGCCAAAAAACTGAGCGACATAACATTAGACCAATGAAATTTCCGAACGGAAACGAAAAAACGCACCTCACCTGTGTTCTGAGCTGCACGGCATCGGGAGAAAAAACGTTTTTTTTTTTTACGCACGACAATGCCAAAAGATAAACTCCAGAGAGAAATAGTTGTGAAAGGAAGGAGGAAGACAGTGAATAATTACTTTCTTGGTAGGCTACTGTTTAGATACAAGCCGTTGTAACGCGTTGAGTCTGGGTTAAGGGATAGCTCGCTAACTCCAGTTGCAACAGAAATCATATAAGCACAGACAGGTTTCCAAAACTCGTGCTTTTTTATTTTTCTTGGCAACAGCGTTACGGGTTGGTCAAAGAAACTTAGAAATGAGCATCAGAAAATAATAAGGACATAATCCTCGGTCTTGCACACATGCAGTCATAGCGGAAAAATGCGGCGGCAGGCTATTTCCAAAATGCCGCTCTGCTCTTAAAGGAGACACAACATATTTCACCCGTTACACCGTGTAACAGACACTGTCTTTCGTTAAAGCCTGTGTAAAGTTCATTAGTTTCAGTGTAGATTTGTATGTTTCAGTGTATGTTTAAAATAAAAATCTTTGTCAAATATCAGGCTTATATATGGGTGCGCTTTATAGTCCGGAAATTACGGTAATTTAATGTTGTATAATAATCAAATGATATATGCATAAGTTAAATATACAAACATGGAAAACAATCATTTGAACGTACAGTATAGGCGCAGTAAATCATGTTTGAAAACAGAATGTTGTAGTAGACAAATACTATAAAAAGAGAAGGAAACGGAGAAATGCAGCAAGCTAACAGGCTTGACTTAAAAAAAAAATAATAATAAAAAAAAAAAGGGGGGGGGGGGGATATGCATGGGTGTACAAAAAAGCATAAGCATTCGCTGAAAACCACAACAGTGACTAAAAATGTAATCATTTACTGCTGCTGATTTAGTGTTTGTTCGCACCGTTTTAATTGATTCCATCACTATGTCACGAATGGGCTAATTGCGCAACCCGATGCTCGCGAGTCACGCCGGAACAGTTCTAGAGCGACCGTCTCGAATCCATTAGCAAACAAACAGTTTACACAATAGCACTTCATTTAACTATACCAGTTTCACATGATGAGGATTATACAGTTTCTGTTTAACGTGCTGATGTTTCATCTTCACCCATGATTTGGGACGCACACTTTTTCCTGCTGCTGGTTGACTATGTACTCACCGGTATTTCGCAAGCGGATATGTTATCTTACCGTCACGCTAAACTGTAACTTGAGCAGGCAGACTAATCGATAACGCCATCCATCGACAACAAATTTTATTAGCGATTTTAGCGATTAGTCGTTGCAGCCCTAATATATAATATACAGATTGACCACTTTTGGAGTACTTTGTTTTACTGGAACAGAGTGATCTACGCTGGCAACCTGGTTTAAAAGGTAAATAAGAATACGAACACCTCTGCTTTGACTTCAGCAATGTGAAAACGTGCAGGTAGAAAAAGCTATAAAGTCGTCATACCCTGTCTTCTAATGACTCATCTTGCTGTTATGACCGAAAACAGAATAATTCTAAGAGTTGGTCGTTAGGGGCAAGTTAACCTTCATTAGCACTTTGGCCCTCTTCATTATGCTATCCTCTTAATTTACTTAATCATTTTTTGTTTGTTTGTTTCAGTAATTCTGTTTTCCCAATGATTGTGTTATGTCTTGTATACAGTGTGTGTATCTATCTATCTATCTATCTATCTATCTATCTATCTATCTATCTATCTATCTATCTATCTATCTATCTATCTATCTATCTATCTCATGTTACACTTATTTATGTTGGTATATATCTCTTTTTTTTTATTTGTATTTTTTTTTGGGAGCTGTCTTTTTTTTGAGATCTGTTTCCTAGTCATAAACTGATTTTTTTGTGTGTATGTCTGTCTTGTTGTTTCTGTAGGAGTGTGATGGTTTGGAGGCTGAGAAGGCTTGTGTCAGGGAGGAGTTGAAGGAATTTAAAGTTCGTGAATTGCAGCAGCTTCAGGACAACACTGAACTGGAGGAAGAGAACATTTCCCTGCAGAAGCAAGTCTCTGTGCTCAAAGAGAACCAGGTGTGTGTGTGTGTGTGTGTGTGTGTGTGTGTGTGTGTGTGTGTGTGTGTGTGTGTGTGTTACATAACATCTTTTGATCTGTAGCTGTCACCTAATGGGTGACACTCAAGAGACTTGCAGCGAGGAAGTTGCTGTGTAACGGTGGGCAGTGCCTCAAGTCATCTTATAATCTTTCCTAGATGAAGTCAGCCTTTGTTGAGAGGGATTGGTGAGAGGTGTCTTGTGACAGATACTGTGTGTGTGTGTCATAATCAGAGAAAAACAACTGCTGCATTTGTAAGAGCCGTGTTCTCGCACATTCACAATAGCCCTCTACATAGTTTTACTGTATTACAGAAATGTTTTTTCCTATCAGCCTCTCAAGAGTGACCTCTCCTGAAGGCTCTGTTCCCATTAGCACACGTTAACATTTTCATTTAAGAGCATCCAAAGTAAAACTGGTTAGACTAGAAACAACAGTCTCGAACAGTCAGACTAGAAATTCTGGTGGTACAGAGAGAATTAACTCTTACTTTTGACTGGCGTCTCACTTTTAATAAGGATTATTAATCCTGATGGACAAACTGGTTTTGGTAGGGCTGTATTGGAATGCAAGAAAAAAATAAATTTATCACAATTTTCATGCACAAAATTGTCGCCAATATTGTCAATTTAGACACATCATATTTATGGCATTGTGTGATGATGAATAAACAGGAAATTGAAAGTTTTACATTGAACATAATTACCCAATATAATCTTCAGTTGTATAATTCAAAGAAATATTAATTGGATAAATGTCAAATACTTGATATATAGAGATTCTAAATAAATCAATAAATAAATAAACAAACAGGCCACTGACATGTTCAGGCTGCCAAACGTCTATCCTGTTTTGTCTTCTGATCTTTTGCTTGTGTAACCTAATCATAGTGCATTTGTCTGCAGTCTGCAAATGTTTTGGGGGTGTGTCAGGACAATTTAATTGGAGTTTGATAAAAACCAATGCTGTGATCACCCTGGATTTTCTGCTTTATGGCACTTATCAGACGCCCTTATCCAGAGCAACTTTCAAAAGTGCTTTACAGTTTTCCTTAGTAAATATATTCTAATGCTGGTTCATTAGGATATTACAACATTACTTATAATGTGTGGAATGCTTTATGTAGATTTGCTGGTATACTGAATGCCTTGTGTAAAGTTTTTGTTTTCACAGCATTCAGTCAGAATGCACTATTAGAAGGTCATAGCCAGAGAAGTGTTCAGAGGTTTCCATGGGCAGAGCATCTGAACCTTGACAGTAACTGAGCACTGCTCATCCATAGATGCATAAACAATGAGTTTTATTTGGTTCTCCTGATCTGCCTTCAGGTGGAGTTTGAGGCGCTGAAGGTGGAGCTTTCGCAGAAGGATGAGGAACAGGAGCTCCTTCGGGGACAAATGGAGGAGGCCGGCCGGCTGCGCGAGATTGCTGAGAGGCAGCTCGAAGAAGCCCTTGAGGCCCTGAAGGATGAGCGTGAACAGAAGAACAGTTTGAAGCGCGAGCTAGCTGCTCGCACGGTCAACCCGTTTGACTCCGTGGTGCACCTGGACCTGCAGCTGGATGACAGCTTGGACGACGATAGGGCTGCAGATGAGAATGAGCATGGAGATAAAGAGGATGAAGAGCAGGACAGCGGCTACAACCACTCAAAAGGAAGCGAGAAGCAGCGCTGCTCTACACCCAGGGGCAAAGAAGTGTTCCTGCGGCCTCCTGCACCAGGGCTGGTGGCTGACCTGCTGAGTGAACTCCATCTGTCCGACACTCAGAAGCTCAAACAGCAGCTGCTGCAGGTGGGCCACACATTCAAATTTTACAAGGAAGGATATTGACTCACTTTCCTTAAGGTCTTTAACTGCCAGTATGTATTTTAGAAGCTTTGTGATGTGGATACACACATGCATTGTTCTTTTATAAAGCTAGATTTTGGACTTAGCTGGCAATGAACCAGCATTGTAAAAGAAATAAACACCCCTCCCCTTACACCCACATACACACAATATAGCAAAAAAAAAAAAAGATCTTAGGCAGATCATACACTCTTAATGTAAGCTGTTTATATAAGGCTACCCGCTGCCTCTAACCAAATCTCGTTTTTTGGTTTGTTTGTTTTTTAAACTCTGGGTTTGAAGGACTGTTTCTTCAACTGTTCAAGCCCATTGCCCTCATGAATTTATGTGTGGCTTAAAATGCACTTCCTGTCTATAAACCACATCCTATACAAGATCTCATACACAGGAGACTCTTAACAGGTCTTGACTGTGTTTTAAAATAGCTTATAACTATCTGCTCTTTCGAATGGTACTCTTTTAGATAGGTGTGATGGATGAGAAGTAAGATAAAATACTAATTAATTAGTGTACACAGTCTTTTTTGCTTTTCTGTTCGCACAGAGGTAGTTTCCGCTTTATGAATATGCAGGAAATGCCCCAAAACATGTGCTCAGCTACTTCAGTTGGTAAAGATACAGCGCCTGTTTTATAAATTAATGTGGTAAAATAGCTGGAGTTGAGATTTTTAAATTTTTCTTACTCTGCAGTAATAATAACCTTTTTTTAAAAAAAATAATACTAAGCCAGCCATTCAGGCCACCATAGCAAAAGTAACTTAGAGTAAAATTGAATTATTTCAATTAATGAAGTCAACATACGTTTGTCCTGTGTCACTGTGATAACATTTTCTTTACTGCAGGTGGAAAGGGAGAAAGCAGCTTTGGCCAGTTCAGTCCAGGACCTCCAGGAGTCACTGGCCCAGTCTAAAGTGGCATTAGATGAGCATAAAGTGAAGGTGGAGCAGCTCTCTCAGCGTCTGGAGGTCCTGCAGGGTTGTTCCTCTTCTTCCACCCCTCAGTCTGGGACTAAAACTCAAGAGCAGAATGGAAATAGTGAGCAGGTATATGACGAAGATCTGGAGCTGGATGCTAAGAGTGCAGGGGTGCTCGAGAAGCGCATGCGTGCGGCCAACGCTGAGCTCATGAAGCTGCGCGACGAGCTGAAGGAGGCCGGCGAACACTGCCGGGCGCTAGAAGAGCGCCACCTGCAGGAGAAGGAACGCTGGAGGGCAGAGGCGCAGGAGCTGGCTGACAAGATCCGCCAGTGCATTGCTTCCAGCCGTCATGACCAGGAGCGCATTGGGCAGTTGGAGCTTGAGATCGGGGCCACACGCCGTGTCGCCACCGACTCCGAATGCAACCTGAGCGCCACGCAGGAGGAGCTGCTGGCCTTCTCTGAAGAGCTTGCCAACCTCTACCACCACGTCTGCATGTGCAACAACCTCACACCGCGGCGCGTCACACTGGACTACTATCGAGATGGCGCACGAGGCGGGAGAAGGCACCACCATGGTTCGTTCCGGAAGCAGAGGAGGTCAGGAGAGGCATTGGGAAAGGGAGCGCATAGCGCAGAGCTGGACATCACAGCAGCGAATGGAGATGCCGCTGCAAACTGTGGAAGCGGCCCCAGCTCTCCAACACTAGACTTCAGGGACCCCACTAATGTGCGCAACCTGGTGGCTGTTATTCGCTGCCAGATTAAACACCTCCAGGTAAGCATGAGAATATGTAATGAGAGAATGTGTACACAACTTAGATTGCATATTTCTGGCCACAATTCCTTCTTCACTGCAGCCTACACAGTCAGAGTCTAACTACAGAATTCTCAGTCTGTTAGGGTTAAAGGGAATGACAGTATAATAGCATAGCATACACAATCTCAAACACCTCTCTGGGGTTAGAACAGCTAAGCCCAAATGCTAATACCAAATATGAATGTGTATAAAATACACCAGCATGATCATCACAGTTATGTAATGGGGAAGCTGTATGCCAGGTCAGTCTTGAAACAGTTGCTACAATAAACATGAATATAAAGGTTCTATCTTTTCATAAAAGCACTTAGCATGATTTAAGTTTGTGTGAGGGGAAAATATTTTTGATAGGATTGAGGTCCTAACCCTAGGTTGAGTGGAAGCAGTAAGTATTTTGAGAAAGGAACAGGAATGTACTTCTTGGCTTCCTTTTTTACTCACAGTGCACAACTCGGAGCTCTCTGTTGTTGAACCCTTCGAGTCTGTGCGCATGTTATAACTCATAAATGGCGTTATGAAAATATTGATTATTTCATTATTTTATGACATTCATTAACACAGTTTGCATTCAGTTTACATTGAGTTTTCATTTGTGAACTCTTGAAGCTCACTTTAATATTTGAGTAGTGCATGTATAGCAGTACAAATTTACTGTCCTCTGAAAATAACTCAACATACAGCCATATAATTCTCAAATCAAGTCTTTGCCATGAGGTGCCATGTTGAACATTCAGTGGTCAGTATGAGAGAATTGTACTCAAAGCATCAAACTTCAACTGCTCTAATACAAGATACAAATTTGTATGGTCCTGTCAAGCAGACAAAAACATGAACATGATGAATAGGACATGTGGCTTTGCATGGTTAGCGACGTACAGCTGTTATCACTTATCACTTACTCACTTTTGTTGCCAGTTATTTAGACAATAATGGCTGCATGTTTAGTTCTTTTTAGACAGTAAATCTGTACTGCTATACAAGCTGCACATTGACTACTCTAAAATATATCCAATTTTCATTTCTATAGTATTGTCCCTTAAGAAGATATACTAAAATGGTTGCTGAAATGTGAGGGGTGTACTCACTTTTGTGAGACACTGTACATCCAACAAAAAAAAAAAATTGCTACTTCAAATAAAAAGCATCAGTGATTCGCCTCTAGAGGCCGTACTGTATGTACTGTATAACGCAACCTGGAAAAACTATCGGTATGGATTTTTGTCGATAGTTTAAGCAGTCAGCTATCGGTGCCGATTAATTGCCACGACTGATTAATTTGTCTACCTCTGTTTGTAATCCTTTTTTGTCTGCTACTGCACTACTATCAGCACAGATGGAAACTTAAAAATAAATCTCTTTGTTTTTTTTAGGTGGCTGTTGACCTGTGTAGACAGCGTGGTGCCTTACCCTCCTCTGCATTAGGGGGCAGCACTGAATCTGATCGTGAAGCTCTGCTCGAGGAGGTGCTGAAGCTCAAGTCTCTTCTTAGCACCAAGAGAGAGCAGATTGCCACACTCAGGACTGTCCTAAAGGCAAATAAACAGGTAGGAAGGTTATTTTCACTGGCTTTATCTAAACATTGTCGACTGTTCAATGCAGCAATATTTTGTCTCAGTGCATTATGGGATTTACCCTTTTTTTTAATTTTTTGAATTGGTTGTCAGAAGTTGCAAATTGTCAAACGCATGTAGGAGTTCAGTTAAGAGTAGAGATTTTTCAACCGCAGAGGCTGCGATTACATTTTGTCACGTGACCCGCAAGAGTAAAGCATTCTGCAGAGGAAGCATCAAGTTGGCATGCTACACTGCACCTTGATCTGTTGTGCGATGACTTCAGGCTTGACAGAACCTGACCCTGTGGAAAATTTTGTGTCAAAGTGGAACAGTACATTGTGTGGGATTGTTTTGGCTTTGAAAAAGATACATGACGTCAGGTTTGAAAAACCCGCCTCGCTAAGGTTGCTTCCTCACGGGGCAACACTACTAACCCGATTCAGCACTTAAACACCACACCACGGTAGTTGCACAGCCTGAAACCTGAATACCAGTGGGATCACTAGCCGACATGTTTGAAAAGCATAACTCCAGATAAATGTTTAAAATGGCACACGGAAATTACTGAAGCAGTAACATGAAAGATATGATGCTGCTCCGTACGGTGACCGAGCCCGGGTTTGCGGCTTTGATAAATACACTGGATAAGCGATACAGCGTGCCCTCCCGTACATATCGTAGCCAGTTCGCCATACTAGAGCTACACAAGAAAATGCTAACGGAGTCGCAGCGGAATGTTCCAGGATAAATTGTTTAATGTCTCATCCACTCCTTTATTTGGGAGAAACAACACTGCTTTATTTTTGAGTGACTAGCATAATAATGTAGTCCAGTGATTCTGCACAAAGTTTCTCAGGCCTGTTAATACTTTATAATATGATTAATCATATCTTGATGCCATGGTAGTGTAAAATAGTGTAGAGCTTATAAAAGTAAAAAATCATGCAAAACTAGTTAGTAACTGTGTTTATTGACCCAGCTTTTCTAACGGCTTTTAGGTCATGGTAGTGTATCTGACACTTCAAACAGAGGTAAAATTGTAATGCTTCTTGAAAACACCAACCAGTTGGTGTCTGGTCAGTAAACCTGCGATGTAAAACTCTCGTCTCGTGTTAAAGCTCACACTGTTTTCCTGTAAATGCAAATTCTTTTAGGGAAATGTTTGGCACATCAGATCCATTTGTCATTGAAACTTGAAACTTTTTTTTTTTATGTTATGGAAATTGTTTACTAAGCATATGTTCACTTCTCCCTCCACATGGTGGTATTGGAAAGTCATCGCCTTGAGCAAACTCGGTAGTGCACGAGAGCTCGTTCTGCGAGTTTTACCCAGTGTGGTCGTCTTTGTTAGGACGAATTGTCTGACCTTTTTCAGTCACTGATCTTTCCCATTGTGGGCATGATCTTAACTAAAGGAGGACTTTATTGAACTCTTAACAGCTGTATGACGTAATACTGTGCGTCATAATAAAATACTTCATCGTTGATATATATTTGTTCAAACTTCCCAACAAATATATTCCTGAAGCATAAACCAGGGATGAGATTGTTGTGAAGGCATTACTGTTGTAACACACACTGTTCTACTCTAACACACATTCAGAAATCCTAACGTTTGAAAGTACATATTTTCTACATGTTCTCCTTTTAAATCTTGTTAGCTACATGGTTTTGGAATTTAAAATTATTTTAATATTCCGCTGTCATTGTCCATCTTTGCTACAAAGTCTGGTATGGTCTCGCTAACAATCATGGTCAAGAGGTTTCACAGAAGGAGAAAATGTAATGACCAACCACACCTTTTCCCACAGTCACAGGCAACCAGGAGATTATTTAGTGATTTGTTTCTTAAAAATCAGGAGCTTCTACAAGTCTGATGACTATAACTTACTTCAAAACCTTCATTGCTAGTTTCCCATGTATGCAGGGAGGTAGAGAGAGTCAGTCAGATTGATCTTTAACAACTTGAGGCTTGTGGCTCAAAAAGTGTACAAAAAATAACTATGAAATATCTCGCTAAAAACATTGGGATGTTTTCATTTTTTTTCTTACTTTGCTAAACTTTTTTCTTTCTTTTTTTTACCGCTACATTCAAATCGCTTTTCTTCCAGACTGCCGAGTTGGCTCTGAGCAACCTTAAGACCAAGTACGAGACCGAGAAGACTGTGGTGTCCGAGACCATGCTAAAACTGCGAAACGAGCTCAAGGCCCTGAAGGAGGACGCCGCTACGTTCTCCTCGCTGCGGGTCATGTTTGCGAGCAGGTACAGTACACGGGCACGCTCTGAGAAGCTTACGGCTTCGGACACTCTGTGACATTCCTGATGACGGGACCAGAGTGGAAAGCTGCAGAGATTAGTCTTTCAGTATTTTGTCTGAAGAACTGGATAATCGGATTATAATCCTAACCTCTCGTCTCCCAGCAAGTTCCGCTCACATGCAGATTAACGTGCACATTTCCTTTCTCCTTGTAGCCAAACAGAATGTCAGGCTGTAAATGTATTGCATCTTATTGCAGTTACAGAGCTTTTCGCATGGTATATGTATAGTGCAAATAAACCAATGTTATACATCTTTAGACATTTATGCGACATCTGGAAGCCTACCGCTTTCTTTTGTTTGTCTAATCTTCCGAGGTTATATTCAATTATGATGACTGGTATGCAATTAAGAGCTATAATCATGTTTGGCTTGCATTATGTGGGATAATGTTTCAGATAAAACACACAGTTGTCTACAGTGAGATTAGGTTAAAACCCATTTTGCTCTCAAAAGCTTGTATTGAATCCTTTTTCTTTCTTCAGCCTAAAATAAGAAACAAGAGAGCACTGTAAGACAGTTCTTGTTTCCCATTGGCCCATAAACAATCATTCGTTCAGGGTCCTTTTTCCATTGGGTGACAGATATATAATGGTTGTTAGCAGGAATAGTCTTCATTTGACCTTTTTAGAAATGTGCTGTTTTTTTTGTTTTGTTTTTTTCCCCCCATTTTTAAATGTTAAATTGTATTACCTTTCCCCCGTTTAGATGTGACCAGTATGTTACGCAGTTAGATGAGATGCAGAGGCAGCTTGCGGCAGCAGAGGACGAAAAGAAGACCCTCAATTCACTCCTGCGCATGGCCATCCAACAGAAGCTAGCTCTGACTCAGCGGCTGGAGGACCTGGAGGCTCCACTGCACGTAAACAGTAACGGAGGAAGCCCACGTCGCTCCCGTGCCAAGCAGCTGGCCACCAAATCAGGAAGAGCGCCTCGGAGCCCCATGAGAAGCAGCCCACGTGCCAGCCCCGTGTTGGTCTCCTCATCAGGCCCTCAGAATGCGAGCGGCCATCTGAGGATGCTGTCGCGCAGCCTTCACGGCAGCCCTGTAAGACCCGTATCGTCTTCTTCCACATCCTCTTTTGTCAATCAGCCTCTGCCGTCCACTTCCACGCAAAGTCTGGCGTCTGTGTGTGTCGCGCGTGACATGACGTTCATTCGTAGTCGTGGCTCTAATTTGTCTCGTTCGTTAGACGACTCAAAAGGCGTCTTGGGGCCTTTCGCCACGTTTTCACTCCAGCCTGAGGTTACCGAGACACAGGCAAAAAGCATTCGCGTCTCAGGGCCGTGCCGTGATAACACCTTTATCAAAGTACGCCGGGCTTCTTTACCGGCTTGCAGATCGACGCCATCTCCTTCACAATCGGTAGAAATCCTCACCTCTAGTTCTAATGTCAGCACTGACACCAGATCAGAGACAGGAGGCAGAGTGAGCAATATAGATGCAAGAGCCCGTTCTAAATCTATTGCTGAGCGTAGCGTAGTTCCCAAAAAGCAATCCAGAGTCGTCAAATCATGCTCTGTGGAGGCAACTAATGTAAAACGCTTTCCTAGTGCATACATGCCATCCACCTCCTCATTCAAATCTCCACCAGCTCAGAGACACTTGAGTGTAGCATCCTCTAGTGGTCAAGCTGCTCAGTGCACTCAATGTAAACCTCAAAAATCTTCTGTCACTACTAGTAGTAGTAGCGCAAGATCAGGTTCAAGAGTCAAAAGTCGGCCAAACTCGCGCTCTACCGCCGTGGAGGAATCGGTTTCTGTTTCAAGCCAAGAGAACAGAAAGCAACAGGACGCACTGAAAAAGCAGCACACAGGTACAGAGGCGAATCGCAAATCTGTACAATACAAACGAAGTTCAGAGTCAAACAGCCGTTCCAGTAGTCGTCAGCATAAACAAGCTAAATAAAAAAGAAAAATTTTAAGAGGTATTTCTTTAATACATAATGCATGTCATGATATTTGCCTTTGTGCTTGATTTTAATGGATTTTTACATAAAATGTTTACAAGGATAAATTGTTTAGGGAAAAAAAGGAAAAAGGAATGAAAATAGAATGATAACATCCAGCCAGATATATTTTACTGACATTGATCTCAGAAGAAAAAAAGCACATTTTATGGTCGCAGTTTTTATATTGTCATATGATTATTTTATTATACAAATTAGAGCACTTTACAAATCGTGGCATCAATTAGTACCACTGATAAAAACCGAAAGACAAAATGAGCACAGCTAATAAAAAATACATTGGAATTCAAAATTAAACACTTGAATAACGTTTGTGAATGTGTGTATAGGAAAAAACTTAATTTTAAATGGTCAGAGTAACTTAATAATCTGTTATATAATACAGTGCATTCAAAATGTTCCATGCTCAGTGTGTTTTTGTTTTTTTTCTTGAATGCTTTTATATTTCATGGCCATCTGCAAAACCATAGCCGTACACCTTAATGTGAAATTTGGCCTAATCCCTGATTCTCTGATTGTACATTTTTTGTCCCGGTCATGCGATTGATTTTGTCTCTCGGCCTGTTTTTGCAGCGGTGAATGCTCCATTCTTCCTGTCCTGCTCCAGTGTCTGTGGATCGCGTTCATGCCCAGCTCAGAACTTCCCTTAACCCTCCAGATCCGACCCGACCCGACATCCACTTCATCCCACTCCAAACCACATCTGGCTCCTTTTGTGCTTACTCTCGTCTCATCTATCTTTCCTTTTCCGTCTTCTTGTCTGTTTGCGTCCTCTACCTCACTTCTCCTGTCTCTCCTGTCTCTCCTCTCACTGTCTGGCTGACTAGCTATAATGTTTGAGGAACTGAAAGCTCACCGGATTTCCATCTCATTTCACAATGAGCTTTCTGAGGGACGGCAAGGTATGAAACTTGCTTTCACTCTCATGGACATTGTTACGCACCAAACCCACCCCCGAAAGACCTGTGTGTGTGTGTGTGTGTGTGTGTGTGTGTGTGTGTGTGTGTGTGT
>JAAIIK010000174.1:712425-751180 GCA_014706435.1 Silurus glanis
ATATATATATATATATATATATATATATATATATATATATATATATACATATTTGCCACATGAACCAGGAAATCCTATGATGTCGCAACAGTTTTAAGAATTCCTGACCTTCGGGTTCAACAGACAGCTGCTCTCGTCAAATGTAATGTTTGTTTTGTTTGTTTTTACAGTTATTCAGTCATCAAATTTTTGTTCATTTGTATATAGTAGTTTTTATTGTGAGTACATGCACAATGAGTGGAATTGTGCCTGAGTCTTGGAGTAAATAGTGAAATGATTTTTTGTAAAATTAAATACAGTGAATCCGAAACACAAATCCTATCAGGAAGTTACAGATGGAAAGTGAACCAATACAGCGAGTGATATAGCGATGCAAAATCAGCAGAAAAACTTAGTTTTGTAAGATCTTTGAAGAAGAATTAAAGTTGAAGAGTTGTCAGGATCTTTTTACTCTACAGGCCTGATTTGTTTATGGAGTTTGATAGAGACTGAAGGTCATTAAAAAATATTAGATATCAGTAATGTCAAATTCAGAAAGTCAGACATAACAACCTTGTATATGAGGTGGTATCAAAGCGTTTCGAGACTAGTTTTGTAACACGTCAACAGATGGCAGCACAAGGCTGCACGCACAGTCACAGGAATCACCGACCTTCATAAGTCGGTGTGCCAAAAGACATCGTCCTGTGCAACTGGTGATATTCTGACCAGGTGCATTACCACGTCTGCTATTCTGACCACGTGTGCACCCTCGAAACTTTCTGATACAGATTTATAGTAAAATCAATTCAATTAATTTTTATTTGTATAGCGCTTTTAACAATGAACATTGTCTCAAAGCAGCTTTACAGCGATAATGTGGTGATAAAAATGAATATGTTCTTTATAAGTGTAAGTTTGTCTAAAGTAGTAGAAACAAACTAAGTAAATCTAAATATACTATACAATGTTATACTAATCTTAACTTCTAAAAATACACAGAAAATAATTGTACAGTAAAACACAAACGTCTAACTTTTTAAAATCATGGCCTCCCATATATTGCCTCTGTTAAGATAAACTTTAGTGTGAGTACTGAACGTAGAATTTTTTGTGAGTAAAATGATTTTATGGCACTGTGAACTTGTTTCAGGGACAAAGATGGCGGCATTGCTGAACCAGTATCGCGAGAGAATACGCACTGAGCTGGACAGAGTTGTGAATTTCTGGCTGAAATACTCCCATGATGAGGAATATGGGTGAAATATTTGTTGTGCTTATTCTCAAGCTTGTTATGTAGAACACAATTCTCGCTGCCTCATATATAACTATAATAAAAATGATAGTGATCCCAGTTTTACCTACTTACAGTGTAAAGTTCAACATTCACCTGCTACTAGCATACCAGAGAAGTGATACTTTGTTCTGTTTAGGACTTGCTTTTATTTTTAAGATGAATCAACTGTTAGAGAAGTTGCTATTTCAGCTATTGCTGAAGCTGAAAACCTAACATCTAATCTCTGCCACTTCCTTTCTGACACAGTGGGTTTTTTACCTGCATTGGAAAAGATGGAAAGATCTATGATGAGCTCAAGTATGTGTGGTTACAGGGCAGACAGGTAAGATTATTAATATTCTCCTACAGGTTTCCTTCAGGTTCTCTGGTTTACACCCTCTTTCTTATTACATGTTTATAAGGTGGATGTAAAATGCCAGTAGGTATGATAAAGTGTGTGAAAGTGTGTGTGCATGTTGTATGATTTGATGAGGATTTCTGGGATAGACTACAGATCCACCATTAACCAGACTATGGAAAGGCTCTTAGTGAAGAGGAATGAATAATTCTTTGTTTTATTAAATTGCAGCATTCGATGTTGTCACATTAGTTTATGTTGCTAAAGCTGTCTGTGTAAATGTTATTGCAGGTGTGGATGTACTGCAGGCTGTATCGCACCATGCCGAGGTTTCACCAGCCAGAAATTCTTCAAGCTGCCAAATCAGGTAATATTTCGCTTTATAATTATTACAGATGTCCCCGAGAGCAAAATTGTCCATTTTTCTTATTTTGTGTAATATGGGGTGGGGATGGGATGTGTTCCACGTCAGCAGTCTAAAGATCTATGAAATTACTGAGTAACTCAAGAACTTTGAGGATGAATTTGGACAGTAATCTGGACAGTAATTGATATTAATAGGCGATTCAATAAAACCTGAGACATTGTTGTAGACTATCATTGCACAATTTATCACACATCTACAGAAATACAGTAGGTAAAATATGACTTCAGTAAAAGTGCTCCCTTTAAACATTCACTTGAGTAAAAGAACAAAAGAATTTGCCTCTAAATGTACTTAAGTATCCAAGTACTATGGTTTATTATGGCTATAATGTTTCTATTATCACTTTTATCACAAGACTTTTGCTTAATCAACTCAGTTTATGTGAAAAGACTCAAATGTAACTCAGCACGCCGATCTATTGATAGAATGATATTAATGATTTAAGCACTGATTGAGTTATTTCATTCTAATACTACAATATTCAGTTCAATATAAAGCCACCAATATTAATGTTCATTGTAATTTTGCAGCTACACCTGGTTTAGTTCTTAAATAAAAGGATGCTTTGTGGCTTCATTAGACATTAAGATTCTAACAGAAGGTGTTCTGGTTATTCAGGTGGTGCGTTTCTGCAGAAATATGCTCGAGTGCAGGCTTCAGACGGTCCGGGAAAGTGTGCGTTCTGTCTGACGAGGGACGGTCGAGCGGTGAAGGTTCAGAGGACCATCTTCAGCGAGTGTTTCTACGTCATGGCCATGGATGAACTTTCCAGGGTCACAGGAGACGAAGAGATGCAGGTGGATATAAGGATTTAATCTCATGCTTTACATTTTTTTTTACGGAAGAAGTCATGTGGAAACGATCAGAGTTTACAGTTAGTTATAAAAGTAAGTCATTTAGTTATAAAACAGCATCTCAGTGATTTTCTACAGAATTCTGCTCTTGAAGATAACTGACAATTCAATTTATTTCAATTTAATTTTATGTATATAGCACCTTTAACAATGGGCATTGTCCCAAAGCAGCTGTACATAAATAAATAGATTACTTTCATGATATTTCCTCAAACAAGAAATAGTATTACTGTCTATTTGTTAAAAACAGTACAGCGTTTGGAAATATTTTCAAAACTATGGAGTGCACACGCTCCTTAGATCCACCTCTGGGGAATCAATCGGCTTTGGTGCTGCTGCTCTCTTGAGTTTTGCAGCTCCAGGGTGGAGGCTCCCAGCAGCTTTTCTGCCTGTACAGTTGGAGGTGTTTGAGTCGTTTGTGTGGGAGTGCAGTCTGCCTGCTTCTATAGTCCAGTTCCTTCCACAGTATGAACTTCACCAAGGTAGACAAGCTGGAGGGTGGACGGCGGGAAAAAACATCTATGAAGTGCAATTTAGGAGGAATATTAAATAAGATGTTTTTAACTACACTTATTTTAATATATTTATAAAAATATTAATATTTAATAAATTCATTAGAAATCATTAGCATTGTTTTATTCAGTCCATTTCTTTTTCACTGACATCAAAGGAAATCGCTTGAGCAAGACCCTTAATCCTCATGTGCTCGGATTTATAATAAGGTAATATTACATAGATTAGAAATATAAAGAAGATTAGAAATATAAAGTAAGCTGGTAGCTCAGTGATTATTGGACCTTAGATCGGAAGGTCATGAGTTCAAATCCCAGCACCACCAAGCTACCACTGCTGGGTTCTTGAGCAAGCCCCTAAACCCTCGCTCTTGATAAGGGCATCTGCCGAATGCCATAAATATTATTGTATAATGGTGCCTTACAATTGACAAAAAAATAATATAATCATTATTGTTCTCTTTTTAGGATTTGAGCAGCAATTCTTTATTTACTTCACACATAAAAGGTTAAAAAAACAGGGTATTTATGATCCAGCACATTGAAGAACGCTTGATAACTTTACATATTTTGAAAGATGCACAAGAATTAACTGCAAATCTATTGGAATGTACTCCAATTATGTACTCATGAATCATTTATAATCATATTACGAACTCTAAAACATTTATGTCATTCAATAAAGTAAAAGAATAACAAGGGAAACAACCATGTTATAATCAGGTATTATAATATTAAAACGAATAAATAATTAATAATTGATCATAATAATTGACATTATTAAGCTTTGCATTCCTGATGGGAATATTTTCTGACATAAACCCATAACTGAGACAGACGTGTTGTTCAGGCGAGTGATGTGCTGCCTTTCGTTTTTTTTTTTTTTTTTTTTTTACAGTCCGATGCTGAGAGAATGATGGATCAGTTAGTGCACTGGGTCCGGGTCGACTCGTCAGGTCTGGGTCGTCCTCAGCTCCCTGGCGATAGTCCTATTAACAGCATGGCGGTTCCCATGATGCTCCTGTGCCTGGTGGATCAGCTGACAGAGGGTAGGGCAGAGCTTGCAGAGAAATACAGAGATCTGGGTGATTGGTGTGTGTCTCAGATCCTGCAGCATGTACAGGTGTGTGCAGAGTGCAGAGCACATAACGACAAAAGTAACGACACCTTTATAATATCTAGATTCTCTAAATGTTCACATGTAGAGTAGGAAATGACACTTTGTTTTTCTAAGGTGTGACTCAATACAAGAAAGCAATCTCCATGTTGCTCTTTTAATACTCTGCGAATCCCCTTTTTCTTACTGTGTTCTCATTAGAGAGATGGAAAGGTCATTCTTGAAAATGTGTCGCTGGAGGGAAAGGAGCTGCCTGGCTGTCAGGGACGTTTGCAGAACCCAGGTACTTCACCCAGAACATCCAGTTTCTTTTCTGTAATTCCTCTTTCCTTACATCACAGCATTTATAGCAAAAAATAATAATAATAATAATAATAATAATAATAATTATATATATATATATATATATATATATATATATATATATATATATATGAGCATATTTGAGCATCTCTGATGTGGTTGGTGTGGTAGATGAAGTGGTAAATGGTTATGAGGTTGAAAAATTTCCCTTTATCTAAAACACAAACAGGTTGCTTTAAGAGAGCCTGGCTCATTTTCATTTTTGTTTTGCATGTGAAGCTGAACCATAACACACACTCTCTGGTCCAGGTCATGCCTTGGAGGCTGGCTGGTTTCTTCTGCAGTATGCAAATGCACGAGATGATGCAGAGCTGCAGAATGTTGCTGTGCAGAAGTTCATGGAGGTTCCCTTCCTCACTGGCTGGGACAAAGAACATGGAGGACTTTTCTACTTCCTAGACGCTGATGGTCACTGTCCCACCCAGGTTTAAATAATAACAACTCAATGCAATTCTCCCTGTACAGCACTTTTAAAAAGCCAGAGATGCACCTCTACTTTTTATTACCGATTCCTGCTCATGTTTTTGCTTTTTGCTGGTTTTCCTTAACAGATTCAGTATATTTGAATATCTTGCCTATCAGGGATAAAATAAATAAATACACATAATTAATTTTAATTTCTCAGTTCTGTAAAGCTGCTTTGTGACAATGTCCATTGTGAAAAGAGATATAGGAATAAACATGAACTATTTGGTTACATCATTTGATGAAAAAATTCATGAACAACTTTTCAAATAAACTTTTTTTTCAATTTACATAACTTTCTTTCGGCTTCTCCCACTAGGGGTCGCCACAGCGGATCATCCGCATGTTTGATTTGGCACATGTTTTTACGCTGGATGCCCTTCCTAACCACTAGACCACCAGGGACCTTTTTAGCCAATTTACTATGGCTGAAATTGTTTCATACAAATTCATAAATAAAATGATGCATTGCATCTTAAATCATTTTTAAATATTTGTACATGATAATAGCAGTGACTACATACTCATCTGTTACACACACACACACACACACACACAGAGCTGAGAGAGAAACAGTAGAGATGTTGAAATGTTTTAAATACATTATACTGTAAGAGTAACAACACATCTATCTGGAAAATGGCTAATATAGTGTATGTAAATTGGCTGTGTATGTAAATGTTTAGCCAATGTGGGTGGGTGTGTGTGTGTGTGTGTGTGTGTGGGTGTGTGTGTAACAGATGAGTATGTAGTCACTTCTATTATCATGTACAAATATTTAAAAATGATCTAAGATGCAATCATTTTATTTTTGAATTTGTAAGAAACAATTTCAGCCATAAGAAGAACAAGGATGCATTTTTTTTTATTTTATTTCAGTTTATGAAAACAAATACCCATGAGCCATTTGGTGAGCTGAGCCAAATGATCAGACTCATCAAAAAGAATTCTAATTCCCAATTAGTACTGTTTAGTTTCACCTCCCAGAGTCCCTGAGATCACTTCTAGTAGTAAGGCAAGACTTCTTGGTTATCTGAACTAAAATTGTTCCCACCATTGTTCCCACCATAAACCAGACACCCTGATTTACAGTTTTGTTTTAAGAAACCATAAAACTAACGAGAAACATGGTGTAAAATTCTGCTCTGGTCTGAATTACTTACCTGAAGAAAGAGCATGTGACCCAAGTTAAACACAAACGCAATTAGATACATTCATTTGAATCCAGTATTGAACCTCCATTAGTAAAAATTTTAATAAAAAAATATATATTTACAGAAGACCAGTCTGTACAAATTGGTCAAAATACAACATAGCAGATAAAAACCACACACACATGACTAATGTGTGTCTGTTCTCTGAATTTGTTATGTAGCTGGAGTGGAAAATGAAGCTCTGGTGGCCTCACTGTGAAGCTCTCATCTCTTATCTAATGGCCTACAATCACCTGAGAGATCCTGCAATGCTGGAGCGATTCACACAAGTTTACGACTACACCTTCACCCATGTGAGCACCATCACCAAAATACTGTTCACTTCAATTCTGTTCAGTTTAATTTGTAAACGCTTCTTTTTCGAACTAAAATTGTATGTCTTGCAAACATTGCTTTACACAGTATGCAGTAAAAAGATTTTAAAAAAAAGGGAGGAAAAGAAAAGAAGAGTAGCATAAAAAGCATACAAAGAAACAATTTTGAATAAAAATACAATGATTAAAAAATAATAATAATTCCAGAATTAACATGCATTAGCAGAATCTACATGCACAATGAGTTATAAGATATAAATAGTTTCAGCAGATAAATGTTACGGTCAGAGGTTTATCTCTAAAGAGCAAGCCGAGGTGGCAAGGCGATAAGAGGAAAAAACCATGAGAGGATCCAGAGTTCAAAGGGAACCCATCCTCACCTCACATCCAGTCCATATTTTATTGCTGAATTTTTTTAAGCTTTTTAAAATGAGTATTTTTCATGATTTGTGTTGGCTGCCATTACCTGTTCTAACTCATAGGCTCTTTTGAAGGAAGTTTTTTAAGCTTTTTAAAATGAGTATTTTTCATGATTTGTGTTGGCTGCCATTACCTGTTCTAACTCATAGGCTCTTTTGAAGGTTCTTGGTTACTGATCAGAACCTCTCGGGTTCCTAGGTGTATCATAGCTGATCCTGTGTTTGACCCCAGCTTCCTAACACGCTGTATATGCTGAAAATTGTATTTCACTGTGCTCTAAAGTACACTATATGGACAAAAGTATTGATACAACAGATTTTTCTACCCATATGTGGTTCTTCTACAAACTACCACCACAGTTTTGGCGGGACGTCTTTGGATGCGGGAGCATAACATTTTCCCTGAACTGAAAGATCCAACCCTGTGCACAAAGCTAACTAAATGAAGATATGGTTTACATGGTTCAGAGTGGAAGATCTTGAGTGGCCTGCTGTAGAGCTCTGATATCAACTCTATTGAACAACTGAATTGGAACAGCACCCCAAGCCTCCTCACCTACTCTACATCAGTACCTGACTTTACTTACACCCTTGTGAATGAGCACAAATCTCCACAAGCTCTACTCCAAAATCTAGTGGAGCATCTTCCTAGAAGACTGGAGGATATTACAACAGCAAATGGGCACTAAATGTGGATTGGGATGAACCACATTGGAATCGTATGGTCAGGTGCCCACCAACTTTTGTCCATATAGTGTATGGGACATCTCTAAATGTTGTGATTGGTGACTGGTTTTTCCCTCTCAGTTTCCTGATGGAGAACACGGTGAGTGGTTCGGGTATTTGAGTCAACAGGGGAACGTGGTGCTGGATTTTAAAGGAGGGCCATTCAAAGGTGAGTGCTGTTTTCCATAGGTTTTGAAGTTGGTAGTTCAAAACCCCCAATAAAACATTTTAGAGTTTATTAAAGTAAGAAAAAATATTTTTTCAGAACAGATTTTTCAGTGTATTTTTAACATCTATGGTATGTTCTCCAGGGTTCTTCCATGTCCCTCGATGTCTCTACATGTGTGAGAAGATGCTGGATCATCTGCTCACAACACTCGAGTCTTAAATGTAACCAGAAACTGATGGATGATATTTTTATGCACTTTTTTCTTTCCCCAACCACTAGAATGTTTCTATATACAACAGCATATATACATGTTCACACTCCATATTATTCGTGAACCTACCTGATCTGTTTACTGTAAGTACCATATTTTACAGAGTTGTTGATCGTATAAATGCACATATAGAAATGATAAAGGGAGCAGCTTTTTTGTTCGTTTGAAAAGTTAGTCGCAGAGATACCGAATCCATAAAGCCAGTTTGAGTACACAGTGCAGGATTTAGAAATGTGTTGGTCTCCATGTAGCATGTAAGTTTCCTATACATGGCCATAACCTTAAATAGACGTGTTCTGCGCACTACAGCGCTCTATAAAGCAGAGCAAGCGGGTCATGAGCATCTCAGGGCTTCACATGAGCACTATCTGACCTTTTATGAATGGTTTTATTATTTAGTCCATAAATATCACTTCATCTGTGTTCAAATAAATAATCGAATTATTCTCAGCACTTCAGTTGGCTAGTATATGCTTTTCTTACCGTGTATTGCCTTAATGATACACACACTTTTTTGGAAAATTTCACGCCTATAAATATCTGCTTAAGCTGCCAACATACATGAGTGCTAACCGTTTCCTTTTAACGCTCAACCCACTGAGGAGTAGTTCAAGGCTATAAATAAGCCGTGCCGTTGCTAATCATACCAGAGAGACTAAATAAATAGAAACATCTCTGAAGATCTTTTCCATTTGTTAGATGAGAAGTCTTCTAGTTTGATCAACTGTATTCAGCTAAATAACTTACAGAATTTTTATTTTTTTTTTTTTTAAGAGGCCAGTTTTTTCATTATACATTCATTAGCTGTAATAGTGTATTTTCCAAGAACGTGCATGTTGGGTCTGCAACCTTGATTACTCATAAGATCTGTAAGTCTACTGGTGTTTGGAGGAGGAAAAGAAAAAAATAACTATATGCTGTCCTACATGGTGTCCTGTTTAAATGTGCATTAAATGTGGTCACTTTATACACACACATTTACATGCTCGTTATTGCAATACCGATGAGTCCTGTTTAACTCTTGTTAACAATTCTGCCATTTTTAATCAGTCCAGGAATCAGTACTGACAGACATCTATATGTCTGAACTCTGGCCACAAATTTGAAATCATATTTTAACCATCTACCTAAAAGATTCATTTTGTATTCTACCAGATTTTTTTTTTTTTACATTACTGCAGAAGCTATCTAAATATTAAAACTTTAATTACTGAAACTGATTTCCTGCTTCAGATTTTTAGCACTGTTCACATTAATCTTTTCCAAACAGCAAAATATTATTCAGAGAATTGAGAACATACACTTGAATTGTTTATCTAAAATTAAAAACTAATTTCAAAACTGATCTTAACTTATATTAAGGGAGGAACTTCTCATTATTGTCACGGATTCAAGAAAAATTTCACTACAAACTTAATGATTGTTGAGTCGGATTTGTTCTTTACAGGCACAATAGAACTGAAGTTGGTTTCGGCTCTTGTAATTTTAAAAAGATCTAAATTTCATTCACTTGTATGCAGGCAAGAAACCTTTAAATTGTACGAATTGTGATTTTACTGACAATCCTGAGGATTTTTCCTCCTACAGCAGCATGCATTCCTTCTGTTCCTTTTACACCACAGCAATTTTGCCAAGACATTAACAAAAAAAACAAAAAACATTTATTTATAGTTATGTTTAATACACACCCAATAGTTCCTGTTTTCAGGTTCTGCATCATCACTAGCATAAATAAATCCCTTTATCCTAAAGAATTAGCTTTTAGCACCCATGTTACAGATATTGAGTCTGACCAATCAGAACTGAGAATTCGCTGTGGTATAATTTCCCTTCCGAAAGAGAGAGATCACACATCCACAGCTTCCTAAAACAATTCTAAACTTTTATTCTCTAACAAAAGTGAAAAGAAACAAAGGCAACAATGAAATGAAAATGTTTATACACAAACAAGTTGCTTGTCTGCAATACCAATAATAATAATAATAATAATAAACAACAATAATGTATTTATTAGAATTCAGGACGAAAACAAAGGAAACAGTGAGTTACAGTGAGGTGTTTGTACAGTACCTTGGAAAACAAGAGAGAAAGAAAAGGAGAGAGAAAATAAAGCAACAGAATAGTAAAAAATAATAATAATAAAAGGTGGAAAAGAGAAAAGATTTCAAATTAAAGTCAGTAGACAGAATAGGTGTAATGTACAATGACCTATTTTGGGAAAGTAGCACCAAAACTCAAATGCCGTTTTTCTCCCCCAATTATTTTTTTTAACTAGTTCATTCAAAACGGAGAGTCTCGACAGCCTCAACAAAAACACGAGACTCGGTACATAAAAAATACAAGTCATATTCACGGCATCTGGGCCACGTTCCCATTTCTATGTCCAGCGCTACCGAACCACTGTGTGTGTGTGTGTGTGTGTGTGTGTGTGTGTGTGTGGGGCTAAACTATATCACATTATGTTGGCGTTTTTGGGAGTTGAGCACTGCGTGGTACAGTGTAATGGTAGAGACAGATGGACAGCAGGACGCCGGTGCCATTCCTCAGTAATGGCCAGAGTAGAGCAGCAGACAGAAGGTGAGCGGAGTCGCTGTGAACAAAAAAACGTCATGAACCACAACGATGGAGGAACAAATCGTTGGAGTGAAGGAGGACAGACACGATGCTAATGCCATCCAGGAAAAAAAAGGAGGGGGTGCAGCGCTCAACAACAGGCACCAACAAGAGGGAGTGAATGTGTGCAAATGGGGGGGAGGGGAGCAGAGTGTGAGCTTATTACGTAGAACCGCTGTGAAAAATTTCCTCTACTGTCTGGATGGGGTGTTTATTTTTTTGGCCCAGAGCGATTTGAGAACCGTTCTGTGGGTCACCTTTTTAGCCATTTTCTCCTTCACATGTTCCCAACACATCACAAGATCTAAAGAGAAAAAAAAAAAAAAAAAAAGGACATTTTCATTTGGAGAGTATTAAATTACCCAAAAAGAATTTTGCATTTGCATATTAATGAGCCCATAATTTTTTTTGGTGCCATTGTATACACCAATCAGGCATTACTTTATGACCACCTGCCTAATATCATTGTGTCTGTCCCCGTTTAGCTGCCAAAACAGTTCTGACCCTTTGAGCATCAATAGCATTAACTTCTTTAGCAATCTGAGCTACAGAAGCTCGTCTGCTGGCCAGCATTTACTCCCCACGTGCATCAATGAGCCTTGGCTGCCCATGACCACTGTTCCTTCCTTGGAGCACTTTCGATAGATACTGACCACTGCAGACCAGGAACAGCCCACAAGAGCTGCAGTTTTGGAGATGCTCTGACAGTTGTCTAGCCATCAAAATTTGCCAATCTTCATGCTTGCCCATTTTTCCTGCTTCTAGCACGTCAACTTTGAGGACAAAATGTTCACTTGCTGGCTAATATAATCCCACCCACTAACTGGTGCCATGATGAAGAGATAATCAGTGATATTCACTTCACCGCTCATAATGTTATAATGTCAATGTTCTGCCTGATTGGTGTATACGAGTAGAACATTCTATATGGACATTTTCCTTTGTGTGTGTACAGATATTATTTAAAGATTCATGCCTCCTCTTGTTTCTGTACAGGTGTGTGGTTAACAGGTCGTGTCTTTTTTGACTCCGAGGCCTCTGTGGGCTTCGCTCCTCCTTCAGATTTCTGACTTTTCCTCTTCCTTTTGGAGTCCTTCGTCCTGCTGCTACGACCTGAGCGCTTCTGCTCCTGCAACTCGATCTGACAGATGAAGGGGGAGAAATAACGCAATTAAAACATGCAAACAAGCAAAGAAATCCACTCTAATGCACATGACATGCATTGTAACAATTCATAAATTTTGACCCTTTTTGTGCAGTTCATTAAGATTTAAAGTAAACTACAATATAAAAGCTAATTAACACTCATTAGGTAAGTATTTGAAATACTGAATATAAATATAAATAAATATATATAAATATATATATATTTATCCCACAGATCTCACCTGTATAAGCGTGTGTAGAGTCTGCCGAGGAGGCAGAGATGCTGCTTGCAGGAGTCGATAGATGGTGTGCGTCTGATCGAGAGTAACCTCGAGCAGGTCACCTTCAAGTTGCAGCTCTTCTAACTGAGCTCTTGTTGAAGTGGCCAGTTCAATTACTGGCCCTTTAAGATATGGAATTAATGGCAGCAGAGACTCCACCCCTTAGAGAGAACGCAGGGTTAAGAAAGTTGAAGAAGCCCAAACTGCAATTGTTTCTGGAAATTTAAATATCAAAAAAATGACAAAGTACTAACCTGTTATATTTTCAGTGTCTGGCTTAACAACACCATTTTCACAACCAGACTGTGGAAGGATAACCACATTTTACTAAAAAGGTACCATGTGCACAATATAAAACTAGACTCAGGATACCATTCATGTCTCTGTTAGTATATGAAATGATGTTTGACCAAACAAGCCCTCCTACATTTATCTATTAAAGTTCACACTTACTGGTATATTTTTCTGAGTAAATGGTTAGTGTTAATCTTTTATGCAAAACCAGACTTTTTCACCTGTATTCCATTAGCAGCTGCATCCCTGTTGCGTTTCATCGCGTCACACTCCTCCGTCAGATCGATCACGCTATCTTCCGGCTCCTCTGAGTCCGACAGTACGATCACCTCTTCCGAATTACCTTTCTTTTCCACCTCCGGCTCCTCCTTTGCCGTGCTCTGCGTTTCTTTCAGGTCCTGAAGTCTCTGCAGTGCCCCCTGCAGCTCAGGGGAATCCAGAGCTTGTTTGGCTCGGCCCTGCCAGTTAATCGCTCTCTCCGTGAGACACTGCAGAGCCTCGCCCTCTGGCAGTCTCACAGGCAGCTTCTGCAACGCCACTAACAAAGCCAGAATAGTTTCTAGCCGTGGACGCCGTGTTCTCTGGCACCGCGGGCACAGGAATCGTGTGTCCCAGTCCCACCAACAGAGTGGGTTTACAAGTGGCACGTCAGTAGGTCCCAGTACACAAGGGAAGGGCACACAACCTCCGTGGAACCAGTCTTTGCACAAATGGCAGCGGTGGAGCAGAGCATGGGACTGTTCACCGCACACACACACAGACTGGCTGACTGTGTGGAAGTGAGTGGAACCACCATTCTGTTGTGAGACTTTTTCTGAGGAAAGAGACGTGTCCGTGTCCATTGGTTCATTCCACCTCTGCTCTTGTTTGATGTCTGTAGTCTGTGCCTCCTTGGGCGCGTTCTCCAGGCCGGGTTTGGCCAGGTTCAGCTGCCGCATTCGCAGCAGAGCCTCTTTTTCATGCTGTTCTCCCTCCTTGAATGCCATTACCTAGACAAATTACAATGTACAGTGAACATATTAAAATCATTGTCATAATATAAGACATGAGACATCAGGGCAGGCCCATGCGTCAGAAATCTTTTTTTTGACAACATACTGAATGCAGAGGTCTATTTAAAGACCATTTGTTTAACATGGGAATTTCGTTTCCTTACTTCTACATGTTTTTTCTTTTCTGTCCACACTAACAGAGTATGTTATTCCCTTTGAATGTTTCACCCATATAATTAAATAGTTCAAATTGGAGATTGCTGGAACTTTCCGCAAAAATCAACACAGTTTTTCTGGTATTTGGTCCGCTGTCATTACAAGAGCGGCCTCTAGAGGCGAATAACTGAACCCGCGTGCTGTTTAGACAGAGCACGGAGACTGCTATATAATATTTATTATTGATCATTTAATAATTATATTTATAAATTCATACTTCTTTCATTTAGCACATTTTCGTGATTCAGTACTCTTATTATTTATGTAATAAAGTTTTGTACTATTTTACATGGAGTGTTATGTATGTTTTCTATCCAGGACCTATCGGTTGATTAATCCGTTATCGGCAAGTACGATCCAAACTAGCTATCGGTAACCTCTAGTTAAATTTGTGCTTAAGTGCATGCTGTGTGCTCGCAACTTACAATGGCTCCTGGATCTCTGAGGTCCTGTGCAGTGAGCCCCAACACATCCACATCAGAGTCGGTTTCTGAGCTCAGTGTGTCTTCCTCCTTCTTCTTTCTCTTTTCCACACACGGACATAATACCTACACCAGAGTGAGAGTGAGCTTCATGCACCTTTGGCTCCTCAAAAACACTAATCCTGATGCTTAAATACATCAGTAAGAAACTGGAAAATCAGTCTCTGCTTTAAGAGTAATAATAAAAACGTCAAACAGAAACCTCACCGTTCCCCCTCGTTACATCTAAGCAACCTAATGGTGATCAGAGCTAGCTATTCCTTACCTCCAGAAGGCTGTGCTGACTGTTCTTCTTCAGAAAGGTTTTGCTGGCTTTTTCCCTCCAGGAGTGAGCACTGGCAACCTGCAGCTCAAGCTGTCGCAGCTCCTCCATCCGCACAGGAAGGTCACGGCCAATCGCCACTAGACCCTCTAGATCATCCAGACATGGGTAGTGCTCTCCATTCTGCTGCGAGACACAGAGCATACAAAGGAGAGGTAGAGAAACAGAAATTAACTGGGCAAGACTTTAAATACTGTATTTTAAGGAATTGATTAAAGGTGGCTTAAATCGTTGCCCTAAAAACTTTGCTGTTGAGTCCTTTTGTCTATTACTTTTCATTTTCTATCAGGAAGACCCATTAGATGGAGCTGTATTGGAGATCAATTACATCAACAGGATCCGTTATATCCAATCGTGTTATCTCCGAAAGCTTTTATGCCAGGCAACATTAATCTGTAGTCTAGACAGCTAATAAATGTGAAACGCCAATTGAAAAGACATTTTAAACCATAAATGTCTTAATTAAAAAAACATCAGGTTGATCAATAATTGATATTACATCCTCGAATAAAACCACTCTTGCCTGGATTTCTTCTAGGTCCGTGACCCAGGCATGGGCTCGACTCAGGCAGGCGTGGAGAGCCAAGATGTTGGGCAACTGCACAGGGATTAGCTGGGCCTCATTCACTATGGCCTCCAATGTGGAGAGAGGGTGCTTCTGCCTGCTCGGATAAAGATTGAGAAAACGTGTTGCAAGTGAGAAAAAGACAGCAAACCAAACTGAGTGGCAAGAAAGCTTAAATAAAAACGGATTTGCATGGATGCGTGTGTTACACTGTTTTACCGATCTTCAAGACAGATCTGGGCCTTCTCTTCCCAACGCTCTGCGATGGTCAGCAGCTCCTGCAGCTCTGCCATGGCAGTCTCAACACTGACGCCCTGCAGCACATTGCAGCCGGCTTCCATCAGATTTCTTAGAACAGCCAGAGTCACCTCTCCACCCCCAGGCCCGATTGTCCTGCGCACCTGCTCCAGCCAGCGTCTCTGTTCCTGCAGGCCGGACAGGAGTCCACAGGCAGGGGCTAGAGCCGGAAGCGCAGAGCCCTCCTCTAACAAAGCCTGCAGATCCTCTTCTGATGGAGTGGAGGACTGTTTCCACTCACCGCCACTGCTGCTCACTACAGCCTGGGCACGTGACTCAAACTCCTCCACCTTCTGTAGCACAACCTGAGAGAGTCAAGTGTAGAGGGGTGTATGTTGGGTTATCTTATGTTCACTTATTCTGATCAGAAGTTGAAGTTTTGCTATAAAAACTTCTGCAGTTTTCTTGAATTTACAGTACAGCATATTAAGGACAAACCTTAAGTTAAACCCTTGAAACGTTACTGTTTGAGTAAAGACACACACCTGCACCTCCCCAAGCTGCTCAACTGCACAAGGATGGTTTTGCATGGTGTCCACCATTTCCCGGAGCTCCTGAAGACTCATCTTACTGCTCTGCGTGCCATTCAGAAGCTCTGTGCTCCTGCTCTGGCACTTAAGCAGGTCAGCCATTACAACAGTGAGCCGTTGGAGCAGCTCGTTGTCAGGAAATTTACGTTCTGCCGCCTCCTCTTTCAGTGCCTCCAGATTTTTAAAGTCTTAAAGAGTAGAGAGAGAGAAAAAAAACAAGGGAATTTAAAAGCCATTAAAACTCAACTATGTTGTAGATAAACTGTATGCACTACCTAGGAAAGCTGTATTTGTCTGACAGGGTCTACCCTCTTACCCATTCGTACCATCTATACAGCATTTAATGTAGCAACACAGTAAGTCAAAAGATGACTGCTATAATAGATTTCTTACTGTGAAAAAATACACTAAACAGGCATAACATTATGACCACCTGCCTAATAGTCGCCATGGCTTGCTCATCAGGGATAAATGCACACCATTCACCTTGACTGTTGATTTCTGTAAAGCTGCTTTGAGACAATGTCTGTTGTCAAAAGCACTATAGAAATAAACTTGACTAATATTGTGTTGGTCCCCCTGTTGAGCATTTACAGCATTAACTTCTTCAGCAATCTGAGCTACAGGAGTTGTCTATTGGATCGGACCACACTTCGCTCCCCACGTGCATCAATGAGCCATGACTCTGTCGCCAGTTCACTACTGTTCCTTCCTTGGACCACTTTTGATAGATACTGACCACTGCAGTCCGGAATATCCGACAAGAGCTGCAGTTTTGGAAATGTTCTGACCCATTCGTCTAGCCATCACAATTTGTCAAACTCGCTCAAATCTTTATGCTTGCCCATTTTTCCTGCTTCTAACTTCAACATTGAGGGCAAAATTACTTGCTACCTAATTTATCCCACTCACTAACAGGTGCCATGATGAAGAGATAATCAGTGTCATTCACTTCACTGGTCATAATGTTATGCCTGGTCGGTGTATAGCCTTGTGTGTAATGTGAAAAAGGTTAGTGGATTTGAACGTGCAATAATAATATTGTGTATCCAAATTCAGGAAATACTTTAGCCAGCAATTTTAATGATCTGTATTAGTAATAAATTCCCCATCTGACCTATTTTGTTGCCCTCCTCCTGTTCAAGGGCTTCTTTCACTCGGTTAGCCCAAGAGTCAAAGGACTCGGCTCGAACCTTCAACCGGTACAACATGGCCAACAGTTCGTCCAGAGTGTAGCGATACCTGGTAAAGGGGAGATGGTGAAATTTTAGGTCTATCATGTGAACATACATCTATATCAAGATAATATTCTAATCTTAACGCAGTCAGTATGTACCTGAGGTAGAATTTGTCTATGGGACAGGAGCAGAGGTCTTGCGTGTGGTAGAGACAGACGAGGCGATCAGGGCAGTTGGTGCAAGCCAGAGCCGACAGGAAGCAGGTGGTCTTACACTTATCACACTGCCTCTCATCATCGGGCAACAACTCAAACGCCTCTCGCTCAGCCTCTGTTATACCCTGTGTGTGCACATCTCAGCGTTAATTTCTCTGAAAATTAGCTTGTTCTACGTTTTAGAATATTAAATAATTGCCTACATATCGTTCTCGGACTCACCTTCTCCAGCAGGGCCTTGCGGAGTTTCCTCTCTTCTTGGACAATAATGAACATTTCCCTGTGTGTGGCTGCAGCCAGGTTCAGGTCCAGCTTCTCCGGGCAGGCGGCCATTTTGCAAGTGAGCTCCTCATGAGAGAAAACACAGTAGCGTCTGAGGTGCCTGTAATGCTCAATACATGACCGCCCTAGGGGCAGCTGTTGGAAAGAGGGGGAGGAAAGAAAAAAAAACAAAAACAAAACAAAATGAGACAGAAGGACTATCACTTGATATACTTTTCTACACATTCATAGTACATATGCTTTTTACAGAAAACCTGTGCGTTTAACAACCCACCCAAAACTACTCATATGAGATCACATTACGGAGACAAAAAATTTAAATAAAACAAAATCACCCAAAAGAAAAAATAAATAAAATTACACACACACACACACACACACACTCTTTTGGGGGATTATAAATTTTTTTTTTAGATGTCTCCGTAATTAATATAATATAATATAATAATATAATATAATATAATATAATATATTTCAACGTTATGCTGCAAAACAGGTTCAGTTCGCTCATGGTCGAAATGCCGAAGTCAGCAACGCAAATCGAAGAGATCGTCAGACGAGCAAACGCGCTAGACACAACGCTACGTGACACGTGCGAAGAGGTGCTCGGTAAAAAGCGCCCAAACAAGCATCCAAAGTGGGTGAGCGCCGAATCACTGTCACTCTTAACGGCAACCAACAAGGCGGGCGAACGCGCCTACAAACCCATAAAGAACTATGGCAACAGATGCAAGGCCAGGTATCGGAAGCCTTCAGTCGCGATCAGTCTACATACCTAGACAACCAGCTCATCGCCCTTGAACTCGCCGACCAGAGACGAGAGAGTGGCAAAACCTGGAAAATCATCAACCAGATAGCGGGCGACGAGAACAAGGCCGACCCTACCAAAGTCCGGATGTTGGATGGCTCACTGCCAAAAGGCAAGGACAAGCTGCTTCTTGAGTGGCGTAGCAACTTTGACAAGTTGCTCAACAACGCCAACTCTAATGCCGATCTGAGTCACCATCCAGCACCATCTCCTCCAATCACAGCCATCAAGACGACCGCGTTCACACGAAGTGAAATCGCACAGGCAATTGCCGACATGAGTCGCAACAAATCACCCGGACCAGACTACGCCATGACAGCAGAGGCGCTCAAAGACGGTGGCGACTTCATTGTGGCCGAACTGCTCACCATCTGCAACCTCGTCTACAAGAATTGTCACGCGCCCAAACAATGGACCTCAAGCTACATCATCCCGCTGCCGAAAAAGGGCAACCTCCAACTCATGACGAACTTGCGAGGCATCAGTTTGATGTCCATTGCAGCCAAAGTCTTCAACCGGATGCTCTTGAACCGCATCCGTGACCACATCGACAAGAAGCTACGGAAAAATCAGGCCGGCTTCCGAAAGGGTCGCAGCTGCATCCAGCAGATCACCATCCTGCGACGCATAATAGACGGGCGCACTCACAAGACATCCCGCTATTCATCACCTTCGTTGACTTCAAGAAGGCTTTCGACTCAATCGACCGAGACATGATGTTCGCAATCCTGCGACATTATGGCATACCCGCGGAGATTGTGGCTGCAATAAGGGTACTGTACGGCGAGGCAAAGAGTCAAGTATACGTCCAAGGCCAACTCTCCGAACCCTTCGACATCACAACCGGAGTGCTACAAGGCGACGTGCTTGCACCATTCCTCTTCGACATCGTGATTGACTACGTCTCAGAGCGATCAGCAGGAGGGTTTGGATACCTAACGCACAAAGGCAACGACCAAGACAAGAGTGGCCGGACACTGCGAAACACAACACGTATACCGGACTACAAACTCAACGATCTTGCCTATGCAGACGACATCACACTACTCGAAAACAGCGCAGCACAGTCCCAGGGACAATTGGACGCACTCAAACTGAACGCTGGGCAAGTTGGTCTCGGTATCAGCATCAAGAAGACCAAACAGAGGCGCCTCAATCTACCCGAAGGCACAGCCGAGACCGAGCCACTTACCATCGACGGCGAAAACATCGAAGTCATCGACGACTTCAAGTACCTTGGCTCTCACATGGCGTCGAGCGAAAAGGACATCAACGCACGCATTGGCCTTGCATGGGGAGCATTCAACAAGCTCAGAACCATCCTGACAACTTCAACTCTTCGTCTTCATGTCAGGCTCCGCATTTTCAAAGCCGCCTGCATCTCCATCTTGCTGTACGGTTGCGAGACCTGGATCTTAACGGAAACGCTCAGTGATCGACTCGACAAATACACCAGGGCATGCTACCGGACAATGCTGGGTATCAATCAATCAGTAGATCAAGTTAGGAACTCTACACTCTACAAACGAGTTAATGAGCTACCACTGCACGACACCATCCGTCAGCGACAGTTTAACTTTACCGGCCACTGCATCCGCATGGCCGAAGACGAACCAGTCAATCGTTTCGTCCTGTACGAGTCCAAAATTCGACCATCACTTCGACACGGCGCGCCAAGGAGGACGTATCGACAACAGATCTCGTCATACCTCATTCCTAAGGGCGAGGAGCCACTCAGGAAATTCGAGCATTAGGGAAGAACAAGGAACTGTGGAGGAAACATTTCGTCGTGCCTAAACCGAAGAAGCCTCCGGACCCTTCAACCTAGACTCGACCGATGATGATGATGATGAATATAATATAGATATTTTTTTTCGTACGTTTTTTGGACTTACCCAATCTGCAGTGCAGAAGTTCACGGCTTCAGCAAAATTATATCCCTGATTGAAGCCACTGTGATAGGCTCGAGGGAAAGTGATGACAAACTCTCCAGCGCACTGATTCGTACGCACAACCTGTCAATCAAAGAGAGCCCAATTACAAATACATGTTCTAAAAATCCAAAACAAATTGTCCATCTGCACCAGCAGCACCATTTAGTGCCAATTTAACCACAACAATAAACAATGACCGCAACACATTTTGCCAGGTGCTACATTTACAGCGCAAGCGTTTCAGACATTTCAGTGTGGATTAGTACGTTTTGGGAAACGAATAAAAATGAAAGTATAGATGCAGAGAATTTTTACACAAAAAGGCTGTTTTTAAATGTTTCAAGATTAGTGTAGACATAGCCTTTGTTTTGAATAAACTATACAAATTCAGACCTGGAAATCACTTGAATCAAATTCAAAAATTCCTTTTCCAAAATGCATAGGAACTGTGGAAATCTGTGCAAATATAGAGCCGTGTGTGTGTGTGTGTGTGTGTGTGTGTGTGTGTGTGTGTGTTACTGACCGGCACTCCATGGGACATGAGTATATTAGGGTTCATGATTGTGACGAGTTGATGGAGCAGATCTGGCTGGAACTCAAAAAGTTCAGGAGTGAGCTTCTTCATTACTTCCTCCAGATGTTCTGCTGCTACTGAAGGAACACCATACCATGTCTTGGGCTCCCCCCTGAACCAGAAATTTATTTATTGCAGACATTTTCCAGCAATTTCCTCAGTGCCTCCTCTTATTTATTTTATTAGCAACTGATGTACTATATATTTAATTCCTGAACATGCAATCTTTAAATGTTGGGTGAGCAAACAAAAACGTCAAATGTTCTCAGAAAGCAGTGGAAGATGATTGTGTATCAGGCAGGAAGGAACAATGTTGCACATTTCATTTACGTTTTGTAATACAAGTTATGGATTAAATAAGATAAAAGCATCTATATTGTGTGTTATTATTACCAGTGTAAGTAGTTGATTGAGTAGCTCCAGTGGTCCTCGATGTGCCAGCAGAAGGCAGAGAACACCATGCCCACGTACAGCCACGGAACCTTCATACCAGAGATGTCGGCATTGATATGGCACAATACTGACTGCTCCAACACTGGCATCACGTTCAGGTTCCAGCCGCTACGTGCATAGGCCTGAGAGAGGACAAAAGGCTTACTTTACTATAGTGTTTAAAGTAAAAACAGACTCATGAACAAGCAAATTGAATTTAAATCAAATAGGGACTAAAAGAGTAAGAGAGAGAGAGAGAGAGAGAGAGAGAGAGAAACAGACAGGAGGAACAAGAGAAAAGTTAAGGTAAGGACAAATAAATAAGTTACGCCAAACAGAGAAGACAAAAGCGAGGTCAAATTATTAAAAAGAAGACGACAAAATGCAAACCTCTTCTTCTTCGGTTAAATGTCTCTTGCCGTTGTTGACCGGGAAACCGCTCCCAAACTCTTTGGAGTGAATGTCAGCACCGTACTCGACAGTCACATCCTCTTCAATACTACTGACTAATCGCCAAAACTCCTTCTCAACCAGCTCTGTTGGGACCATCTAACAACATCCACACATGCACGGTTTATTACGGAGCTTAACATTGACCTCTGATGGTCTCGAAAACGTTTTCCGTTTTCAGACGTCACGTTTTATTCCTACATCTGATTTGTGAAGACATTATAGAATTTGCATGAGTAACCAAATAAAGTAGGAGATGCGAATAATCAGTCACGCAAAAGCACTTACGTGGACAGGCATGTTGAAGTAATCAGCTTTGAACGTGTCCGCCATCTCGCCGAAACTCTGTAACGTGTATTCTCGTGTCGCCTGCTCGAAACCAAAAGCTTCGGCGGGTTTCTTACATTCCTACAAACACACAGTAAACAATAAAGTGATGTAAGCAGTTTTTTTTGTGTTTAAAACCAAACTGGTCACTTTAAAATCAGCACATGAATAGTGACAATCACCCTGGAACACTTTCTTTTTACATTCTATTTCCATGTTGGATAGTGTGTATGTAACAAATAAAATTTGATTTCATTTAAATGCTAAAACATGACAAACAATTCGCAATACATCCCCCCGCCCAAAAGCATCTTTTCAGATGCCGCCTCACCTCTGCTACACATTTGGGGCAGCGCCAATTGCCCTTGGGAGGGTCTGTAAGAGGAGGCAGAAGGCAGAAAGTGTGGTAATTATCATCGCAACCATCACATAGCAGCAGCTTCTCGTCCTCGTCCCCGCGGCCACACATACGGCACACAAACGAGTCCACCTGGGGGGCAAAAAAAAATAAATGGTCCGATTTAAAGAAAGGCAGTGAACTTTAATTCATATTGGTGGAAGAGCTGCACAACCTAAACACATATCCATGATTACACAAGCAACCTCCCTGAAGCTTATACTTATCTAGTATAAAATTAGCTGCCCACCTAGCAAAACTGGAATTCAGATTATTTTTTGGTAAATATACGTGACGTGTCTGTGAAACGACACATAATTTTATTATGAAAGAATGAGTTGACATGTCAAGGTTTACTGCCAAGATTCACCACACCTGCTACAAAACCGAACGAACCAGGGCAACCGGTCTAAATTGCCTACTGCAAATGTTTTGTTTTGTATGCTATAAAACAATGTTTCAAATCAAATCGGAAAACGCGTCTTTTTCCTTTACGTTTCGGTTTTCAGTAAACACGCAGCATTTTTTTCTGCCCACCAAAAACAGCTTACCAAAGTGGGGAAAGTTTTAAATGCCCTTTGCGAAAACAGATATTCGCATGTAATAGATAAATGGTTGACAGAAACGGACCAGGCCAACTTGTCTTTTAGTCTTTTTCCACATGCACAGTGTAGGGATGCAAGTGTTTTCAGAAGTCTGGGTGTGGACAAAAACGTTGGACGTAGCCAAAATCTATCTATGGCATTTGGCTGGACTCAACTTTTAAATACAATCTTAGATAAGTACAGTACAAGGCATTAGACAATGTTCATGTTTCCAAAAAGGATAAACTGTAAACATCTATAAAAACAGATGTTTTTTTTTTTTTTTTGTTTGTTATACAGGGTTATTAAAAAAAATAATGAACCGAATTCATTACACAATATTTTATTCAGTAAAAGTAATACAAAACTCAACCCAAGCCAATAATGCTACTTTTACAAGGATCTCCTGTGCTGGGTGAACGTAAAAATAAATAAATAAATAAATAAATGAAAAGTGCACCATGTGCTCAGACAGACTCCACAGTCACTCCACAGAGCAGCATAAAGACTAAAAGACATCCTCACTTCCTGTTACAAACAGGAACATGTACACTTACAAACTGTGAGCTGCTGTGGTTGCGTCTCAGCCGCATGGTCATCTTGGTGCAGGGTTCGTCTTTAATAGGATCTTTCGCTGCCACGGTTCGACTCTCGTCCTCTTCCTTTTTCTTCACTTCATCTTTTACGATGAGGTTTGGGGGTGGTGGGGGGATGTCCGGCTCTGACTTGGTAATTAACGTCTCGCCGGGTTCTTCTTTGATGCCGCTGTTTTCCTTAACGATTACAGTCTGGGGAAGTTCATCTGAGAAAAAGAAAGCAGAAGCTGTGAATGCTGCACTGTATAGTGGCGTTCTGGTTTGAAGATGCTAACCGTGTAAAGAGAAACTCATCGCTATGATGGTCGATTTGCATCGCTTTTTGTGTTTAACAAATTACAGAACCTGGAAAAGAATTTGTCTGAAGAAAGGGGTGGATCTTTCTAGCTGGAAAGTCGAATCAACACCGAAACCTCAACGGAGAAATGACTAATAAGCTAGGTGGAAGGGGGCGGAGAAATTTACCTTTCTTTCTAGCCTTGTCTCGAGCCACCAGGCCCAGTCCCATCATTTTGGGTCCAGCTCCATAGATCTGCAGCTTCTTCAGCTCCGGGTTCTTCTCTATGTCCTCCTCGGTGGGTTCCGGCTAAAGGGCAAGACATTGCGATGTCAAATTAGCAGCCAAAACTCTTAAATTCAGATGAATTTGGGTCAGCCTGATTTCCGTTATTACGTACGGCTATCCTGAAGATAAACGTTACATGGCCCTGTCTCTTCTATCCATGCCACTGATATTTGTTTTCCTATCTACATGTACTGTTATTCTGTCATCAATGAAGCAAAAACTAACGGTACACTGACTGCAATACATGGAAAGTTTGCAGTCATACAATCAGAGAGGGTGAACACAGGAAAAGCAGCAGCCAAGCTAAGAGTTAACACGTTAGAAACTAGCAGAAATCCCACAGGTGAGCAGTAAGCGATCGAAAAACTGGGGAAACCAAGAGGAACGGCACCATCCAAGAGGAAAACACAAACAAGCTAGCGATGTTATACACATGGCAAGACAAGCACTGTGTTTTTTTTTGCTACTTTTAATGACACTGCCTCCCAGCTTATTCACAACAGATTAGAGGCACACACACACACACACACACACACACACACACACACACTTGGGTGAGGCAGGACAGCTTGTGCAAAAACTGCACAAGAAGTGCACTTCAGCAGGAGCGAGACACGAGAAAGGAAGGTGTTAATGAGTGAGTGAAAAGGAAGAGAAAAGAAGGCAGACAGAGGAGGAGAAAGAGAGCGAAGTGCCAGCGAGAGGCAGTACCGAGGAGCTGTGTTGAGAGCCAGTGGTAAGAGGGTGGAGAGTCGGATCCTCTGGACCCTGCATGGGGAGACAACAACCATAACAAAACAGACTCCAGAGACAAAAAGGGAGCGACAGAAAAAAAAAAAAAGAACCTAAAACATCAATGAATTGACAGTACAGAGCAGGAAGAGAAAGAAACAAGGACAGGGTGTGTGCATGTGGGAATTTTCATGGCCACTTTGTACACCTAGCATTTTTGTTTAAAACGTGTGCTTATGCAATGATTGTACACTCTGTATATCACTTGGACACCATATTCTAATTCCTACTTATTCAATCAAACTTTGGCTTAAACAAAAGTTGACTGCAACATATGCATATTAATCAAGTAAATGAGTAATGAGGAAATTGCAAAATAAAAGCGTGTCATTAATACACTATGTGGACAAAAGTATTTTGACACCTGACCTTTCCTGCCATAAGTGGTGGTTCTCCAAACTGTTAAAATTTTGCATTCACTTGAAACCCAAACCTGTTCCAGCATGGCAATGCCCCTGTGCACAAAGCGAGCTCCATGAAGAGATGCTTTACATGGTTTGGAGAGGAAGATCTTGATTGGCCTGCTATAGAGCTATGACTTGACCTCTGAATTGGAACAGTGACTGCACCCCAGGCCTCCTCACCTCACCTACATCAGTACCTGACTTTACTAACACCATTGTGGCTGAATGAGCACAAATCTCCACAAGCGCACTCCAAAATTCAGTGGAACCGAAGAGCGGAGGGAATAAAAAGTGCAAATTGGGACCAAATGTGGAATGCGATGCTCAAAAAGCACATACCGTACTTATGACAAGGTGTCCACAAACTTTTGGCAATATAGTGTATGTGCAGAAGATGAAAATATCTACGTTGAACATATCTAATAGAGGATGAGACATTCGCGACATTGCAAAATGGAAATGTTTCATACATGAGAGAAGACGGGCCAAGGAAACACAAAAACGTATAAAAAGATGTGTGGAGGCATGTGATGGGGCAAAAAAACAAAAAAAAAAAAAACAAAAAAAAAAAAAAAAAAAGCATGAACACAGGAAAGCAACAGAAGCAGCAAGATTTGGAGTGCAAAGTGTGCTGGAGCACTAATTCTGATTAGCCAGAAAAGTGTAAATACCAAGAAAAAGTTGTGAAATTTAGAAGCATCTAAACGTTAACGTTTTATTTTCTTCACATTAAATCGGTCCCTAACAGCGAACAACACGAATGCGTGAATCCAGATGAAATGTGATGTTAAGAATCTCGTGAAAGATAAAAAAAAAACAAACAGTTCACATTGTCAAGTTGTCAGAACTTTAAAACTGAAAATGAGCGAAACGAGTACACATATGCGCAAGCTTTTAGAAGGATTAAATATAACTATAAACTATAAAGGGGCTCATCCAAACACTGCACTTGCAATCGAATGTGGTTGTGTAATTAGCATGAAAATGCAGTTTTACAGGTTTTCATCAGAGTACTGGAGAAAACAAGCAAACGGTTCAGAACACACAACGTCAGATTTCTGTTGCATCTGCAAAAACACGATGTGCCCAAGGTAAAATCTTTGGACTAGTCATGTTAATGTTGACACAATGGTGATCAAGAAGCTCTCCAGAACAGGGTGCACAATTCCTTACTGTATTTCACCTGGTGCATTTCTTCCTCTTGGCACTTTGTTATTTTCAATTCAATTCTGTTCATTTTGATTTGTATAGTTTTTCTAACAATTGACATCTCAAAGCAGCTTTACAGAGATATTGTAAATATTGACATGTCTTTATGAGCCGTCTAATCAGGGACGGTTTCAGGGTTTTTGCAGGTTTTACAAATTTAAGACCATGAAATTAAAGATCACGAAAAAAAAAAAAAAAAAAGCACGCAAAGACGCTGTTAGCAACTGGCCTTCCCTGAGCCTAAATGCATTTTTTTTCAAGCTAAGTATCGCTAAACTTGTACTTCCCCATAGCTGCAAAATAAAATCTGTTTTACATATGTGGGACAATCCATGTGAGATTCGCTCCAATAACAATGCCGACTGGCTGTTGCATGTTGTGGTCGTAATGTTGTGGGCTCATTTGTGGTCGTAATACAGCGAATTATGTTTGGACTGGAAAAAATAAGCACTCTAACACCACGGGAACTAAAATAAAAACAGGAGCGTTAAAGGTAGAGTTACATGCACATCAGAAAATTAAGACCCGTTTGAAATTATTTAAGATCTGGAACAGCGAATTAAAAGCCTAAAATGTACATTTAAAATTGTAAGTTTTTGACTTTTTAAGACCCCAAAGAAACCCTGTGTTTTGACATCGGACTGCTAAGGAAAAGGATCTTAAAAAGCTTTAACCAAGAGAGCAGGACAGACCCTAGATATTCAGTCTCAATGAAAAAAAAATATATATGACCAAAGAAGGCGTATCTATACAACCCACCAGACGTACTGCTCACCTCAGGCTGTAGACGGTTGGCTCGTCGGCCATAACTGCTGGTCTTGGAGGGTTGGACTGACTGGCGAAGAGGAATGGAGTGGGGCTTGTACTCTTTATCCACGTTATCTTTATCTTTATCCTTATCCTCACTTTCATATGGCCTGGGCTTACATTGCTGCACACATGTACAAATGTTTGTGTTATTAAGAGAGGGAAGGTGTCACAGTGATAGCATTACACTAATAATCCCATAATAAATTGGACTGATCATGTACACAATATATTTAGAGATATACCAGTAAACTAGCACCAGAGTGGAACATCTCAAAAGGATAGACGATTCTCTCGTAGTGCGACCGCAGGAGGGAGCCGATGTTTTTGCCCGGAGGGTAGCCGAGCTTCTGGGCGACTCGGGCCCATCGCCTCTCCTTACAGACCGTCTCAAATCCCCCTTCTTCTGTGACGATCTGTGAAAAAAACTTACATTTAGATTGCAGTCACACCCCGAATGATCTGAAGTGTTAAAGACACAGCTCATCACAGATCAGTTTCCTCCATTGTGGTTGGAGTGAACTTAATTATTCATAACCATCATGCAAGGCCTTTGTTGTTTTCAGGGAATTGACCCAGACCATTATGAAGATCACACTAGCAACATGTGCTGCTTAAAAAGGAACGTCAAGGTGAACAATGAAGAAGGAAATAAAACTAACAACAAGTCTATTTGTGGTTGAAATGTACAGCAAGTTTGTGTGTTTATTTTCAGATGTCTGCTCCAGACCGTACCTTGGACAAGCTGAACAGATCGACGATGCGTCGCTCAATGTTAGGGATTTTGAGCGAAGAGCCCTGGATCTCCCAGAATTTGGCTATCCGGTCCAGATAATTCAGCTTCACTCTCGTCTCGGCCTGTCGCATAATACAAATAAAAGTGAACATTGTGCACACACTTCTATACAACCAAAAGAAGACATGCTGAATGCAGCTGAATCCAAAAGACAAATGTGTCTATAAACAAGCTGCTTTGTATACAAGATGCTGTCAAACAACAATAAATAATAAACAATAAAACTCATGGACTTGTTAAATTGCAAACTGCAGTCCCATTTATACTCTTATAACAACCTCAATTCTTCTGGGAAGGCATTTGAGCATGGGGATTTTTGATCATTCAGACGAGTGATATTAAGCCATGATGTTGGATATGAGAAGCTCTGGTGGAAAGTCTGTGCTCCAGTTCGTCCAAAAATGGTGTTTAGTGGGCTTGAGGTCAGGACTCTCCGCCAATCGGTCTAGTTCTCTTTCTCGAGCCTGTTTGCACCTCTTTAGTTCCAGTGAAGGGAATTTATACTTGTATACAGTTTGAGGGAACCTCAGGCCTTCTGTCCACACCAAGACAGAGATTTTAGTTGCAGTGTCGACTGTGGACTGAAAACAGAGGCTTATGAAAACAATGGCGCACTATTAGTCCTGGGGTGGAAATGACGCGGGTCGAACCGTCTGACGTTCTGCTCATGCGCAGTACAGCAAGTGTTTTCAGAGTGGACGAGCAACTGCTGTTTTTGAAATTTAACCGGATTAGTGTAGATGTCTACGAAGTTTTAGACATGATATATTTGGACAGGGATAACTTTAAAAATAGGATTTCCAAGGGCACACACCTCGAGTTCATTCAGTCTCTGGATACGGGGCGTAAAATGGAAATTGTCCACTTCCACAGCAAAAGGTGGCTGCCAGTCCTGTGAATACAGAGAGACAATTATAACGTGAATTTCAAAAAGCAAAACAGAAAAGCTGTAGGCCATTTTGTAGACTCTAAAAAAAGAAAAAATAAATAAATATTATTAAAAAATACCCCTCAAAAACCCCATCAACATCAGAAGCCTAAAAAAACCCTTACAATATTTTAAAAACAGTGCGATTATGTGAAGCTCACGTAAATCCGACCGGTTTATGCACCAAAATAAAAAAAACAAGCCGAGGAGCTATAAATACAACCCAAACCTGAAAGCAGAAATTAAACTGCACTACAAATCTGTCACAAGGATGGTTTTGTGCATTCCTGTCAGTATGCCCTTTACCCAGATAACCCAGAGGTTAAGGCGTACCGGTGGAGGGCGAATCTTGCATATTCCTGACTTCTCTGCGATTGGACGGATCTTGGCAATGTATCCGAGCGGATCTGCAAATTCCTCCCATGACGGCTCGAACACGGGACACTCTGGAGGCGGAATAAACTCATCCCCGGCCTCCATTGCCCTGAAAGCAATTTCGGAGAAGGTCAGGGTTGGATGCAAGTATAAAAACACTTATGTCAAACAATATCAATCCACAATAGCAGCCATGACCCCTTTTTCATACTGTTATCATTCACACAGGATACCAGACCAGTGCTATACACAATTAGGTACAAGTACAATCAACAGCTTCATAAAAACCTAAATAAATAAAAATTATGCGATTCTACATTACTATTTGGAAGGATTTTCTATGCATTAGTTTTTCATTATTTTTCCTGTTCTGGTCTTGCTGCATGCCATGTTGAAGACAAAGTATCTATGCGTATTATGCTCAAGGCGCTCCTATTGTGTACAGCTTCGGAGGGTTTTTCCTTAAACAATAGTATCTACGAACATATGGCGAGCAGTGAGAACACATTTAGGCTGCACGTTCTAATCAGAAGACTGAAAACACAATAGTGTAGTTACAATTTTGGATTTATTATATACATGTTTCACAAAGGCAGCACAGACTTATAAAGTTTGGTATCTTCACTTCTGTAGCCCCCCTCCTCCCCATTTCCTCTCAAATCAACACGGTAATTGTTCACCAAAAAAAAAAAAAAAAAAAAACCTTGGGGGTTTTTGCCCCAAAAAAAAAAAAAAAAAAAAAAAAAGAGAGGAAATTGTAAAGCTTTCTCTGTGTTGCTCTCAGCAAATTAGGTCAGCTGGAAAAGAGTTTCTCAACTTCTAACACACTAAAAAGACAACAACTACATTCCCTGTTCAACATTTACTCTAGTTATGTGATTTCAAAACAACATGGAACAAGAACGAATCGCTAAAATGACAAATGAGGTGAAATATTATTAGGGATCGAAACAAAGCTTAAATGGCGGCATGATGAGAAGTAAAATTGCTAAAACCTTTGCTGTGTGTTTGGTAAACACAAAAAAAAAAAAAAAAAAAAAAGGTCATCAGCAGGACATGACGACATTCGGCCTTCCGGTGTTTGTTAAAGACACACAAGGAAAGACACATGGAACGAAGGCCAAAAAGATGGCAAAGAAACACCAGTTCTAACACCAAGCACATGCAAATAATCCATTATTACGTTGTTCACGTTAAAAGTGAACATATAACTCAAAAAGTTATGAAATAAAGTATATGGTACAAAAGACACTATGCTGAAATAATGAGATAGTTACGAGATAATGGAACACAGAACGATATGCTGTAATGAAAAACAAGATTAAAGATCATAAATATAGTTCGTTTAACGAGAAACGGTGAGCTTTTTCTTCGGAAAGAACGAGATAGTGAGTAATTTACGTGCCATTATAAAAACGAAGTAGCGAGATGTTAAATCATTTGAAACAAAAACTAATGGCATCCTACATAAAATAACGAGATATCGACAAGATAATAGGACAGATATAAAAGATATTAAAGATTAGAAACATGGATTTCATTTGTTCAACGAAATGTATACGAAGAACGAGATAGTAACGGGAAATGACCATTGTCTTTGGAAAGAATGAGATAGCATGATATTCCACACAAGGAGATACTGAGATGTAGAAATGAGATAAACCATGGACGTAGCATGTGAAAAAAGTTGAGGTATTAAGAAATTATCATAAGTAATGGCACCTTATAGTGAAATAACGAGATAATAGGTCGGAAGGACGAAACCAAACACGAATTTTGGTCTAACTTGTGATAGAGATATTAAGTAAGAATGACTGTGTGTTATGCTCGAATCTGGAAATGTTAAGTTGAAATATGGACATGACCCCTGACAGTTTGGGCCACATCTTGAGTTTCAGGGTTTCCCGGATCTGCTCTAATCACGTTACACAAGCGCCGCTATCAAAACATAATACGTGCTGTTAGCTTGGCTAGTCACCTAGCAAAACACCGAGTGTGATGTGTTGAAATGTGAAATATTTACATAAAATAAAAGTCGTTATAAACCGTAAACAGTTATGGAGCACTAGATATCTTTAACTTTAACTAGCTGTCTCAGAATAGATGGAGGTAGTTATTAGCTTAGTTATTAGCTTCTCTGACTAGCTATCAAAAAAAAGAAGCCTGGTAGATATCACCAGGTTTCACCAAAGATCAAGAAGAAATGAATTCTGGATCTCTTATTTATATATCAATTTTAAGTATAAATATATGTATATATATATATAATTCTGTGCTCATATAAATTGCGATATTATTACTGTTAAAACGTGTGTGATTATTTACTAAGATATAGTTGGTTAGAAAAAAAGTCATATCAGAAGCCATTGAATTCACGAGTGGAAATGAAAAGCCACCATTATTTAGTGATGGTTTAGCATATGATTATTGGTGTGTATTAAAAAAAGGAAAGGAAAGGAAAGAAGAGGTGTGAATGAGAAACCGAGCAGTGTCCTGTCCTGAAGCACAAGGCCATTGTTGAGACCAGACCGCTGGAGCTAACGAGCAAACTTGAGGTTAGATTGTTGAGCCATTTGCTGGCCACAGGAGCTTACATTCCGCCACTGGATGTGTGTGTGCGCTTCCTCAGATGGATTTCGAGCCCAGGCTGAAGAGAAAAACGAGAAAAAGTCGTGTCAGGGTGATCGCCTCGGCTGATCACACGCTCTATTGTTTGCCAGCGGGTCACTCTCTCTCTCTCTTTCTCTCTCTCTCTCAGGGTGGCTGCACCTCTGCGGCCTGCGCTCGCTCTCAGCCCATCCCAGCGCTCCGACACTCCGCGGCTCCGAGCACCCAATCCTCGCTGAACTCCTCTGACCCCCCCCAGGTCTCTACAAATCTTCTTTTATGATTATTAATACGCCTCAACCCAAAACGTAAACAGGCACCAAATGCGCCTTACAAGTGCCTACTTTTTTCCCTCTCCAACTATCCCCCGCTCGTCCTGTCCAAGCTAAACGCCATTTTGGTTTTCATCACGGCCTAAGCACAACCCTCAAACATCCATGCTGGGCTTTGACTGGATACCGCCGTGCCTTCCTTGCTTCCGTCCTTCCGCTCGCGACTTACACAGAACATAGTTCTTTAACTTACCCCTCAAAATGGGATGGACGAACCGGAACGGCCACTTTGGTACTAACAGAAGCATAAGCGAGTGTGTTGGAGTGAACACACACGGCGCTGGGAATGATATGGAACGAGCCGGTGGCTGCGGCTTTAATTAAACATCGCAGGTAGACTTACGGAGGTGACGCGGAGTGATACTGACAAAGATTTCACACGGTCGTCTTTGAGAAGTAGTCCAGACAATTAGCGTTTGCGCAGACGGCCAGCGCTCGGCATACTTCAACACTACACAAGTACACAAGAGCGCAAGTACACAAGTGTACACGTAAACAAGCGTACAATCGCACAAGTAAACATGTACACGTAAACAAGCGTACACGTACACAAGACGTCATTATTCCTTCTACTCTATACACCGTTAATTGTAGTAATATGCGAATATTAACATTTTTGAGCTATTCTGTAAGTGCCATCCTGGAAATTTTATATATATATTTAAAGAAAGAAAGAAAGGCTATGATAGGCGTAAGAAAGAAAGAAAGAAAGAAAGAAAGAAAGAAAGAAAGAAAGAAAGAAGGCGATTTATCTTTATTGTTGTATGGGTTATGTTTTGACATATAGGTACATTGTTATTTTAAGAACAAATAATTGTTTAAAGAAGCAAAACTTTTCAAATTAACTGTATGCAACTAAACACAAATACATAATGATTGTAATCCATCTCAAATTCACTGAACTACTTTTGCAGCTGTGGAAGAGCATTTTGGGGGGTTTTCGGTCAATAAAAGTTTAATTATTGTGATTTGCATACTACTACCACTACTACTGACAATTGTAATCATAATCATCATCATCATCATCATGCGAGGAAAAGCTTTATTCTGTTAATAAGTACACAACAAAACTACTTGCACAATATAAAGGTGATTTGTCGTGTAACCTACTAAGCTATGATTTCTTGTTAACAATCTAAAGGGCATCTGAATGAATGTATTCTTTAAAACATATGCACAGAAACGTGCATTCATTTGAAAATAATTTTCACCATCTGCATGTCACTGAACACAAAAACAGGTCCATTATTGATTTAATGGCTGTACACAGCTCATACCTGAGTATCACTGCGGTGCAGCTTCATTTCTCCTGTGTATTAGCAGGGGGCGTGGTCACTATGCTACCCGGAAGTACAGATAACCAATAAGGACCGGTGAGAATTTGCGCATGCGTACTGTAGAAATCATCTGCTAGAGACGCCATAATGTACGTGCTAGTTCCTTAGTAGCGGTTCCTCGGACTTTAAAGAGTCGAAAGTAAAAAAATAAATAAATAAAATAATTCTATCTATCTATATATCTATCTATCTATCTATATATCTATCTACATTACATAAAACAGCATTTGGTAGTTTCACTAAAATAGAAATTAGATTCATTAATTGAGATTAAAAATTAAAATGTGCCTGTAATAAAGTAAACAATCACATTTGTGTGATAATTAATCAAAATTATTTTTGTGCTAAATACAGTCAATTATACAGTAAAATTTACAACAGATAAAAATTAAATACTGCAATATTCCATATAATATAAAATAAGAATAATTTACTTAGTTGGCAGAAGCTTTTAATGGCTTGTTTCAATGCAGAATGCAATTACATTACTGATTCAGGACCCAACCAAGGTAGTGTTAGTTAGGGTGGGTCAGTGGTTAAGGCTTTTTGTTTTACAGTTTATAATTTATGTTGTTTACTAACGGGAGAAGCCGAAAGAAAGTACTGTCATCATTTTCTTTGTTAATTTATTTTTAGTACTTACCTGGCAACCCTGTACAATAAAGAACACAGTAATGATCAGAAAAGGAAAAACACAGACCCCATGGCATTTTTACACCTCACAATTTGGGTGAAAGAGGCAGCGCATTACATGATGGATGTACATTGGCTAAGATAAATATATATAAAGAAACATTATAAGTGCATCAGACTGCAACTTCATTGAGACAGCATTAAAACAATGTCTACTGTAATAATGCAATACAATTACCTGCAAATTTAGTCCCCAAAACACGTTAGCCTATCAGGATTCCCAGTATAACAGTGAAAAGCAAAGACAAAAGGAAAATAAATTGGTTGATAAAAAAAAAAAAAAAAAAAAGTATTATATGTTAAGATAGAATTATTGCTAGCTAAATTAAAACTAAATCAAATACCTTCATTAGGAAACCGTTTAATCTGTGCAATGGATTGATAAAGAAAATGTATGATCCGATTTATTATGATTTCAATTTCTGAAGAAATCATGTCCCATTGTACTATCTATATTAAAGTAATAAAAGGGCTACAGCAATAGGTGATGTCCAGCATGACCTTCTCTGTTTCTCTGATGGACTTTATTAGAATAACTGACTTACGTTTTAATATATTTTTGTCCATGAATATGTATTAAATTATTCTCAATAGTCTATTGTTTTCATTACATAGCATGTCTGTATACAAGTTTGTATCCACTCAGATTTCAGCCGTCACATTACATATTGCAGAAGGCCAGCACTATGAGCACTGCGGGCTTTTATTTTTACTATAAACTCTATGTTGTTTGAAGCTGTTGCTTTATCCAATCGGATTTGACATGCTTATTCCAAGGCCCGCTCACAAGCTTCAGAACACATCTGCATTATCACGTCCTTTGACTGGATGATCAGCCTGTGCGCTAGTCAGAGCTATCAAAATGCACCTGCTGCAAAAAGTGCACAAGTTCAGGTATATTTGTGTCAATTTAATATTTGTTTTGTTTATGGCTGACAGAGGAGAAAAAATTTTTTGTTTGCAGATACATTTACAAGGATTTTTTTCCAGATGGACTTTTCAAGAAAGCTGGACATCATGAGGAAAGGTCGGCCAAAACAGTTCAAAACGGTTGTTAAGCTTTTTTTATGAACCAGTTACACTTTTGCATTTACTTTCCTGTTGAATTTGCACAAAAACATACAATTTGTCTTCATTTCAAATCCCCAGGAAAACCTTTATGCACAATACAAATGCATTTTTGAGGTTATTGATGCTTCTGCTATAGCTAATGCAGCTGTGGCTGCAGTGAAAGGAGACTTGTTGAATTGTGTTCATTGGGTTTCTTGCTTTAGTAATGGCATTCATTCTTACTGTATGAGATTCCTGTCTGTAATGTAGCGCTCTGTTATACTGCGGTTCTATAACATTTTGATGGTTTGTGCCTCATAATGATGGTATTGAGGTGGATTGACTCAGATTTCACACCACTGAAGCTCTTGGTGTGAAATTCATCACCTTCCACTGGATGACATTAATCTCTGGAATGCTCAGGGTAGTCTGACCCTATAAACAAGCCAAATATGTGATATTCCAATATTTATCTTTATGATACTATGTAATAGGTTACATACATAAACATTCAACATCAAAAAGGAGGTTACAGGCTTACAATTAGTGTTTGCCAATATTGGTTATAATTGCATAATGATATTGTAATTATGCAATTATATATAATATATAATAATAGCATTAGTGCATTCTCAAGTCCTGAGGTAGTTTTATAGTTGGCTGAAACGATTAGGTGTTACCAGTAGGTAATAATACTTTCTTTCGGCTTCTCCCGTTAGGGGTCGCCACAGCGGATCCTCCGCATGTTTGATTTGGCACATGTTTTTACGCTGGATGCCCTTCCTAACGCAATCCTCCCCATTTATCCGGGCTTGGGACCGGCACTGAAAGTGGCTGGGGTTGGTTCCCTGACCGGGGATCGAACCCGGGCCGCAGCGGTGAGAGCGCCGCATCCTAACTATTAGACCACCAGGGAACCTACCAGTAGGTAATAATATATTGCAGTATATCCACAAAACAGCTAAAAGTATGACTACATGTATAACATTTGTACTGGATCCGCGGCATGATTATCTCATACTGCATTTGTAAATTATGCGATTTCAAAATCCATAAGTGTAGGGAAAATTTGTATTGAAGAGCAACAACCAAATATTTTCTTTTTTTTTTGGTACATTAAGTGAATTTTATGGAAGGATATTCTGGACCATATTAAAAAAGGAATTGCAAATTGTATTTGCAATTGCGTTTTCCATGTGTGGTTTTAGCGAACGCACAGTGACTGCCAAGTTCAAAATGGAAAAGCAAAGTCCATTTGCAACTGTATTTCCTGTGTCTTATGAGTTATGACCAAAGATGGCAAAAGTACACACATCCTTCACTCAAGTAGAAGAACAGATACTCATGTTTTAAAAGACTCTGGTGTAAGTTGAAGTACTGACAACACTTTTTTTCACTCAAGTTAAAGTAATGAAGTTTGAGCTCTGATGTACGTAACTATTACCACCTGTTTTAGTGTCATGCTGGTAACTGAACCTCAGATCATATTAAAATATTAATACAAAAGAATAAAATTTTTTGTTTCCCAATGAACGTATCCAGGCTGAACAACCACTATATTGAACAAAAGGAGAGAAAAGATGATGATGATCAGGTGATCAGGAATGTCTCTGTTCTCAGTCATGTTTACATCACCGACTCCCTCTATCTCTTCCACGTCAGCCCCATACTTCTTGTTGCCTTCTGCTGCGCTCGTTGTTAGCTTCGTAGGCTAGCCTTCCTCTGTGGTGCGTGATAGCAGGGAAATGATACACCAATAGTAATATGAAAACGGTGTGCAATGAGAAGAAAAAATATCATGTCACCAAATAGATAAAAACTAAAGTAACGAGTCTGGATTGAAAATGTATGAAGTAGAAAATACAGATATTTGTGTAAAAAATGTTATGAGTAAAAGTAAAAAGTTGCCTGAGAAATAAATAGTGAAATAAAAAACTGATACAAGAAAAATCTGCTTAATGACAGTAACAAAGTATTTGTACTGCGTTACATTTCATCTCTGGTTATGACCATGTCATATTTAAATAGCAATATTAATTACCACGTGCTTTTTTATTTTCTCGCCGTCGCGTATGTAGCCTGCCAAAACTCAAATAGAACTCCATTTGACTTACGGAGGCTACGTATTTTCAAATGGAAATGGAAAAGCAAAGTCTATTTGCAGCTGCATTTTCCATGTATTACAAGTTATGACCATGTCATATTTAAATAGCAATATTAATTACGTGTGCTTTTTTTTAATATGACATGGTCATAACTCGTAATACACGGAAAATGCAGCTGCAAATAGACTTTGCTTTTCCATTTGAAATTTGGCAGTCACTGTGCATTCACAAAAGCGAAAACGCAAATGCTAATGCAAGATTTGAGTTGATTGTGTTGATTATGTCTCAATTTATGCATCCACATATGGAAAACACAATTGCAAATACAATCACAATTTCTTTTGAAAATTGCCTGGAATATCCTTCCATAGAATTCTACAGTATCCTACATTATATTTTATGTGCTGTGTTTTTTAAAAAAAAAAAATTAATGACTATAAGTAAGAACACACTTTTGCATGTAGTGAAACCAACAAGAAACAAACCACACCAGGCTTTAAGCACTGCAAGGACACTTTATAATAGTTTTAGAAGCAATAAATATTCACATCTCTCTGTATTTCTGTTGCACACATTCTGTGCACAAATTCGATGACTTGGTAGTTCATAGAATTCTAAAAGAACATTCAGCTTGGTAGTGACATATAGGCCTACGTTAGTTAGGCTTACAAAATAAATATGCAATATTCACCTACACTGAATGATATACTCTCATACAGGCGACACATTCACACACACACACACACACACACACACACACACACACACACACACAC
>JAAIIK010000174.1:752020-780984 GCA_014706435.1 Silurus glanis
ATATATATATATATATATATATATATATATATATATATATAAAATACTTTGTGGTATTTATAGTAGATGTATGATTTCCATAACATAAATACCAGTAATGATAATAGTAATATTCATAATAATCAATGAAACCAATAATATCCATAATAAACAAAGCAAAACAATCAGCAAAATGATAAAAGCATCAATACAACCCCGTGGAACGCATTTGATTGGCACTATGACATACAGGCATTTCAGTTAGGCAAAAGACCAAAAGGAAGAGGAACAGCGAGAGCAGCTGCAGTGCCTCCTGGAACGTTTCTTTCCAAAGACCGCGACTACTCTACACAGGTTCCTAAACTGGATTAATTCAGTCAGCCGTTTATTTCCACACATGGTATTGTGGCAGTAAATCAAGAAGCTCACAAAACATTCTGGCAAAAATGAATTGTCTTTTCAGATCTTTTCGCAGAACGATGACTTTAGCTCGATTTGCTCGCCATGGAATATCCATTTCATCAGGTCAATATTATTACTAATAATACAATTACATCGTACAGACAATTGTCCGTTACAGGTCTCGGCATAGTGAACTTCATGCATCTCGTTTATGCTTACTAAATGCGAGTGGCAGTTTATTATTTGTTATGAGCTCTTCTGAGGCACACAAGACAGTACCACCTCTAGAAATCTGCCTAGATATCTAACCATCCAGCAACAGTTTCTGTATTATCATAGTTATTATTATTATTGGCAACTGACTGCAGATTTTTGAGCAAGAACACAAACTTTGGCAGTGAAAAGTTCAATCATTATACTTGTATTTTCAAGCATTTGTATAGTAATCAAACATTTCAGTGAAAATCAAGCCCTTTAGGATACTTATTTCATAGCAGGATGTTGAGACTTTCTACAATGTAGGTGCAACATTAGCACAAGGGCCAAAATAATCCCTTCTCCAACTCATACAATTGACAATTTGTTAAGGTCTGAACCTATAAATAAATCGGTGACTTTAAATCTGACTGGCAATATTGAAAACTGTGAATAAGTCAGGTTTCTTGTGTGATCTTCAAATATACCTCTCATTTGAGGCAGTATTTATAGAGCAAAAGAGCAGGAATCACTATAAGATGAACATCGAATAATTAATAATTAGCATAACTGATTATTGCGTATAGTTCATGTCTGTTGTAAGCTAGAGCTTAAAACACATTTCACCCCTTATGTTATTGAGAATGGATGTACACTGTATGTCCAGTAGAGGATAAAGTCTCGTTCATTGTAGGGCTCCCTGATCTACAGGTTCTACTTCCATTCTGATATTAATATACAGCCTGAGACAAGCTCTTCATGTTTCTTCATGTACTGACTCTTAGATTACATTCTTTTATGGCTATAGGCAGTTTATTCACCCCCTGTGCATAATTAGAAAGTCAGGGCTTGAGCACAGCTATGTGCGTACATACTCATGTGTTTGATACCTGGTTATATTTTATTTCCATTATGTGCATTGGCTAAAAATTCACTGTATAATTAAAAGAAAATAAGAAAACAAAGAAATTCATTGCTTGTCAGTAATTTACGCACTTTCAGTTAAAGTCAGTTGTGCTTTTTTTCATTATTTCTGAGATCGGATTTTCTTCTACTGTAATCAATAAATTACCCTGTGTTACACGTGAAATGCATTTCAAACTGTGCATATTGCATATATGCACGTTGTCTCCCAAATCCTGTCTCGCTCTATACTTGTGGGAAGCGCAAATGAAAGTAACAGAGTCTCAGTAGGTTGCGTTTCCTCTTGCTGCCCTCAGTCCTGGTCCGAGTTCCACCTCCCATGTCTTCTAATCTCTCTGCCGTTCCTCCTCCCACCACCAGGGGACCTCGTAGTGAGCCCCAGGAGCGCACCTTTCCCTTGCCCCTGCTCATACTACCGTGCTGATCCGGCTGGCAGGCTTGGATTTGGCCCGGTCGGCCGTGCCAGTCTGACCTGGCGATGGTGCCGTGACCTGTGGCGGTGGCGGGGCGGGGTGCGATGGGGGGGGGAGAGGGGAGAGAGGCGTAAGAGGGGTAAGGGGGGAGGAAGGGGGGGGTAAAGGGGAGTGGAGGGGGGGAGGTGGGATAGAGGAAAGCGGAGGATACGGGGGCGGATACGGGGCGGCCGGCGACACGTGTTGGGGCGCAGCGGGTGGAGCGGATGCTGGCAGGGGCGGCGGAGTGGGCGCTGGGAAGGGCGGCGGAGGGCTGGCGAACACGAAGCGTGGTGGATGGGCAGGGAGGGGCGTATGCCCGTGGGAGGGTGCGTGCTGGTGCGGGTGTGGTTGTGAGTGTGACAGAGCTAGTGGTGTTTTGCCCACAACGGCGCCCCCTCTGGCCGAGTGTGTGAGCTGTGCGTGGCAGAAGGCAAACGGCAGGTGTTGGGATAGTGGGGAGTGAGGAGAAAGGGGGGGAGGAGGCACGCACGTCGTGCCCCCATTGCCCGAATTCCCGAAGCGAGCCTGAAAAGCATGTTGGGAGAGCGGTGGCAGATAGGGGGAGGAGTTGTGGGTTGGTCGGCGTGGTAGCGTGACCCGCTGTAGCGTGGCATGCTGGCGTTGTGGACCACCGTGTTGGCAGCGTTGGTGTGGGTGGCAGTATGGTGGCGGGGGGTGCCCAGCCATGCCCGCACCCATAGTGTGGCAGTACTGGATCTTGGGCATGCCAGTGGACTCTTGAGGGCACAGGGGCAAAGGGGAAAGAGGCGGTGGTAGTGCTGGCACCATAGGGGCGGGGTAGGGTGGCCCCGGCGGGATAATGGGGCCTGGTGCTTTGGCCCGTTTCGTCCCAAACAGTGATCCCAGGAAGGATGTGGCGCTGGTCGTTGTTCCACTGGTGGCACCTTTCTCGCTGCTGCTGCTGGAGGCTGGAGGTGCAGTGCCAGGAGGCACGGGCGCCGTGGTGTGTTGCTGCCCCGGCCCACCCCCCACCCCCACTCCGGGGCTCAGGATGGGGCGGTGAGGCCGGTAATCTTCGGTTCCATAGCAGCTCGATAGCACAGTGGCTACTGGGTAACGCTGGTGAGGCTGTGGACTGCTAATGATGGAACCCTAAGACAAAGAGAGTGGGGGGAGAGGAGGAGGAGGAGGAGACGGCAGGACAGCAAGAGGAGGAGTAACAGAGGGGAGGAGGAAGGTGTGAAGAAACAGGGAACACAGAAAAAAGTGCAAGTGCAGACAGACAAGAACAAGGGATAATAGCAGGAGTGTGAACGGTAGTATCAGAAAGCATAGAAGAAATATGGGATAGAGATAGATAGATAGATAGATAGATAGAGAGAGAGAGAGAGAGAGAGAGAGAGAGAGAGAGAGAGAAGGAACAGTTTCATAAGACAGGGGAGGGGAAATGGGTGAGTTGATTAGAGTCATGGTACCACTTCACTTCTGTATCAAAACTTAAAACAATGAAGATTTTAATAGACAACCAGATGCAGATGCTGGATCACACAAAATAAAAACAGATGAAACACCGACTACTCAACATGCCTATCCATGCAGGAAGTACACACACAAAACAAACTCAAATGGCACCAACAAGATCCAATACACAATGACTCAGGCAGTTGCAGATTCAATGGCTAACTCAATGTCAGTGTCTTCCAGGCCAGAGTATAGTAAAACATGTTTTTAATGCAGGGAGCATATCAGCATGCACACAGGCATGTAATACAGAGATACAGAATAATGACTCTGGGTGTTTGTTTGGATAAAGACACATGCGAGGCTTAGCTGCATGGTTTTTATTTTTTTTTTGTTTGTTTTTTTTTTGGTTTTTTTTTGGGGGGGGGGGTCCAAGGAGGGGTTCTTAGGGCAGACATGCGAGGTGAGTGAGGTGGTCACTTTAGTGATAGATTTGTTTGGGGGAAAGCTAAAGATACAGACCTCTGCTCCACTCAGACTTACTTCCATTGTACTGTCAAGGGAACCAACGCTGTTTCTGCGACCGCGTTTCCCTGCATCCAATTAGGACATGTCAAGGGCCTTCACAAGCAGTGTGTACTTGTATTCTTGTATGTGTGTGTACACATGTAAATGTGAATGCGATGCCGTTTACTTGTGTTCATGTTGTCTTACTATTAAAATTCTAGGGGCGTTCAAGTCAAACTGTGACTTTTGAGTTTGTAAAATAAAAGAAACAAATTTCAAGGAGTCGAAGCTTCACTTATTTTTCGACATACCAGATGTGACATACTACACTTATCCAAGTGTTTAAGTAATGCCTGAAAAGATTTGGCATAAAAAGATTTATCAGTACGCCTGAACCATCGTAGAACAGGCTGCTTCACTTCGTCATCAGGGAACCACCACGACAATCCTGAGATCGTCACTGACGGACATACGGCCTTCTTTAAAACGTTTAGACCATTCAAATGTCTTACTGTGGCGTAGCATCTCATCACTGTACTGCACTTGAAGTCTTCTGTGGATCTCCGCGGGTTTTACGCCATTGTTCACAAGAAACTTTATCACCACACGCTGTTCCATGCACGCACTAACACTGTTGCTTGCTATCCTGATTACCATGTTTCTGGACTGGGCCGCCTATCAGTAATAGGACACACTAGCCACTTCCGTGTAGTACTGGCACACTAGCATCGATTTTATACCTGTAACATTAAAAGTCCCGGTTTGAACGCCCCTCGTATATAGTATATGAATGATTTACGGTTCCACATATTTGTTTGTAACCATGTATGTATTTGTGTGTTTCTCACCTGAATCGGACAGGTCCCTAAGCGAGGAGCTGAGAGCAGTGCGTTTCAGGCCTTCACTGGGTGAATAATTATCGTCTAAACTTGATCTTCCAATGCTGCCATTCACTACTTCATTCTTGACTCCGCCCACACCTCCACCCACCACACTGCTGTTAAGAAGGCTGGGCCGCATCACACCTTTTTGCTTCTCAAGCTCCGCTGCGGACAAAAGAACAGCCTATATAAAACGCTGTGATAGTAGAGATGTGGAATACAACACTGATTACTGATTTGCCATTTAATCTGATGTTAATAAAAGTGCCCCCAGAAAGTATTCTGCAATATCAAATGTAGTAAAATGGGATTTTGTAGAATGTAGTAGAATGGTGACTTTTTACAGAAATAAAATTAGAGAATTTTTTTTTAATCGGTATGTATTCAACCCTTCCCCCAAGTCAATGCTTATTGCACTGTCCAGTAAATGAATTCCAGCTTTGGTTTGTCTCCATGAGCTTTCAAAATGTTGGCACTTGTATCAGCATAGCAAATTCTGTTTTCCACATTAGCTTTTAAAAAAGGCCATCAGTAATTAGTCCAGATTATTTATTGGTCACTGATCTTTCCAATTTATTTTGCATAACAGTTCAGTCGTTTTAAAAGCTTGGGTAAATCTGCTGATATCTCTTGCTGGTTCACCAGTGGACTATACTATGTGAGTCTATACGACTCATATAAACCTCAATATTTCTATAATATCTGATTAAAATAGGACTACTGAATTTGACAGACAGGGTGACTTATGTGGTGCATTATGTGACTATTCCTATAGTATTTTGTAGCTACGCCTGTATTAAAAAAAGTCTTGTTTTAACATCTTAGTGTATTGCTCACCCACAAAACTTCTGCCAAGTTACCAACAGAGGGAGCTGTACTCACATTCAACCCTGTACTTCTCCATCTCCTGCACCTCGGCAATGCTCTCTCTCAGGTCACTGATGAAGCGTGTGCGGTCCGGCTGACTCGGCGCATTGAACACGATTAGCACCTTGCGTTCACCACCTGGGATCGCTGACGTCAGCCTGACGCCGTGAGGGTAGTCTAAGGAGGAAAAAAACACCTTTTCACCTACACTATCATTTTGATGTCCTTAAAGTAAAAACTACAAATACATATGTGCAGATCTTACAGGAGTTTTGGAACATGTGAACTTGCATCTCCACCAGTGGGAACGACTGCCGAAAACTGTACGTCACCGATGTTTTCTTCTTCTGGAAGATCTTCGTTACCTGTCAGATGTCAAACACGTAAATGGGCAGAGTAAGCCCTAACTTTCGGGTGAGGAAAAGTAACGAGTCAGCTGATATTGTATTATAAGTTGTCAAGCTTACCACCAACAGGTCGTTGAAGAGGAACACCTCTCTCTGATGTACACCAGTGCGCTGTGGTCGGTTGGGGTCAGGGACCTCGTAAAGCTGGCAGCAGCACACCAGCCTGCGGTGGGACAGGGACAGGACCTGCAGAACAAGCAGAGTGTAACAGGTTCAGCAACAGAAAAGAAAAGGCAAATCTAAACAAATGATTTAAAAGGCATGATCTAAAAGTGGTCAAGCGTTCACTTTCTCATATAGATTGTGGAAGAGAATTCCAAAGATTAGAAGCAGCTCAGCTAAATGCCCTCGACCCCATAGTGACTAAACGAACAGAAGGTACAACAATGGAAACCGATGAAGAAGATCTAAGAGTACGCTTCGGGATTTAAATATGAAGCAAGTCAGAGAGATACGAGAGTGCAAGATTATGAAGAGCTTTAAAAGTGAGAAGCAGAATCTTGTACACTGCTCGATATTTAACATGAAGCCAGTGTAGATGATAGAAGCTTGATGGAGGAGGTTCTAGTAATTATAGGTTATAATTATAGGAGGTACGCAGGCCGAGTAATATTGTTCACATTTTTTTAAAGACAAAGTGCTATCCTTAACTCATTATTAAATGAGTATTAAATCAGTAACTTTGACAGTGGTAGTTAAAATTAATTTACATCATGACAAATAGAAGAAAATGGTACATTTACACACCGGTTTCTTGCCCACAATGACTCTCTCCACAGCCTGGACTTGGGAGACATGGTCATCATTGGTCCTCAGTTCCCACTTTTGAATGCGCTGGTAGATCCCCACCAGCAGGTCACGTGGTATATCTTGTCCATTATCGACTCCTGAAGGACACACGCCACTTAATGTTAGAACTGACGCTGTCAACATTTATTCTATATTTTTTTACTTGTTTTTTCCTTGATTTTTTTCCCTTATCATACGCTGAAATAAGCTGAATATAAATATAATACACAAGATGAATATATATTATGCGGCTATAGTATATGTGTGTGTGCACAAATGCCAGAAATGTCACCTCGCAGGTTCTTAATGAAATCATCTAACTTCATCTTCCTGTCTGGTTTGACGCTTGGGCTGTACATGTCTGTATTAAGGAGGATTATGGCAAAAGCCAGAATGAAGATAGTATCAGGGTTCTGGAACTGGCGCACCAATGCAGGGTTACACACACAGTACCGCTGACTAAAAGAGAAGAGAGAATGATTTTAAAATATTTTACTTCAATCAAGCGCTAAAAGTGAAGTTCATATTTATTAATGCAGAAACAGATGCACAAAAAACACACAAATACCTGAAAGCCTCAATGAGGCGTTCCACTTTTTGGGCCTCTCCTTGCACCTTGATCTGGGCTTGAAACTTCCTTAGAGCGTCATCTAGGTCCATTCCGGAGAAGTCCATCTCATCGACCACACAACTGAAAGCAAATAAACGACATGGATGAATTATTTTTCTCCTTTATTTTTCAGTCTCACTGTAAATGTTTGAAAATCAACAATGCATTTGTCGCACGACACTATCAAGTTTATCCTTATATCCTTTGGTTTATTTGCTATTAATTATGTTAATGCGTATTTTCTGCAGAACATTTACTGACTCTAGTACATCCTTGTTGAACTGCTTCTGTCGGTTGCCCAGGAACTCCCCGATCATCTGTCGGCTTAGACCCTTTCGTTCTAGGATAAAGCGGGCAATGCCAACGGGTGTGTCTGACACAAAGCCACGCTCTATCAGGTATTGGATGCCCTTCTCTGGTTTCCTGGAAAAAAGATCCAGAGACCACTATATTAGGACACAACTTATAAAAAAAAAACTATTAAAAAGTATTTTTTAAAGCCATTGAGGCATTTTAGTTTAAAGTGTGTATTAATTAATTATTTGCCAGAAATATTAATAATATAAATCTTTGGAATTGCATTTCAAAGCTTTTAGAATTTATGCCTCTTAGAATACTTCTAGTGGACTTGAAAGTGTAATCCTGTCAATTCGTTGTACTGAAATCCCTAAAAGCCCCATAGTTTTTGTCTATTTTGCTCACTTGTTAAACAGGTTCAACCCGATGCGATACTGCCTTCTCTGTGCCACATCATTGTTGAAAGCAGGAGAGTCCCAGCTGTGCCGGCTCTCCCTCTGGTACGTCTGCTTGCCTAGAGGTGGCAGTGGTTCCCGCAGGCTGTCCCTGGACGATGAGCCCGAGCTGCAATTAATGGTCTCGTTGGAGTTTGTGGTGGAGTTTAGTGAGTCATTATCGCCGTCTGAGCAACACTGCTGATCCAAGCCCCCAGAGGGCAGTTGTGGGGAAGAGGAGGACGAGAGCGGTGTAGTGGGGGGCTGCTGTGGGGATGAGGAAGATGATGGAGTGTCAGGATACTGGTGATGATGGTGGTGGTGATGGTGGTGGTGGTGGTGAGTCACGTGGTGCGGGATCTGTGTTGCTATTGGGCGGCTAGCTGGACGTGCTTGGCCTTGTGCTTTGGCATTGGGATTGTGCTTTAACGTGCCCTGAGGGGAACCCCCACTTGAGTCCTGTTCATACACCAGCTGACGCCCGAGGGAACCACGGTCTGAGCGGTCGCTCATGTCCACAGAGCTGTCGCTGGGTGGCTCGATTGTTAGGAGAGGCAAATGTGCCCCTCGAAGGCGGTAATCTCTGCACTCTGTACATGGTGTGCTGCGCCGGCTGTTACTGCTGCCCCCTCCCTCTGTGTCCCTACTGTCTTCTCGTCCACCAACCCCACCGGTCATACCCCCCCAAAATTCAGTGTCTGTACTGCTTGGTGCCCGGTCCAGAGAGAGAGGGGATGAGGGCAAACCATCATCCATGTAGAGTGTGACATCACTGTATGATGTAGCCGTGCTATCCTCGTGCATGCTCAGACCACCTCCTGTGCTGCCTCGCTCCCGCTCACCCAGTCCCCGCCGGAGAGATGGGTGGCTGTTGCTGCTCCAGATGCATTCACCAAAGTCATCTACAGCAGCACTATCCCCGAGGCCGTCCTGGGAGTCTTCTCTTCCTGGACGGCACGCTAGAGCATCATCAATGGAATCCGCCAGGGACTTTACCTGAAAGTTCAAACAAAAATGCATCAGTTAGACCAATTTTAAAACCTTAAAGCTTTACTTATGCAAATGCACCATTATATGGATATTATCTCTGAAAATGCATTCTTTATGACTTGATTGCAGCCTACAACCAGAGTAATTAGAGACAAGTGGTGGAGTGTAATGAAGTAAATGTAATTTAAGTAGCTTTTTCACGTATCTGTACTATACTGGAGTATTAACTTCACTACATTTCAAAGTCCATTACTTTTAACTCAACTACAATTTAGGAAATCAGTCATTCCTTTTTATTTATAAGAGGAAAGCCACCAATCAGGGTAGAGCCTGCTCTGTTTGGAACTTGTTCTGATTGCTACTTGGTGGTATCTATTTTACATGAAATTACAGTTCAACATTAAGCAGAAATCTTTAGAGGAATAAATGCTGGAAGAAACTCCTGACACAAACATGCCACAACACCCGTGGTCTTTTTTGCAAGATTATTTTTTTAAGTAGTTGAAAAAATGATTTTTGGGCTCATCAGGGCTGGCACTAGCTATAGGCAGACAATTGCCTAGGGCCTTGGGATTGGATGGGGGCCTCCATAACTCTAAAGAACCTATACACTAGTTCATCAACCAAAATAGGCAGCATAAGATAAGGCTCTTTATCCATTGCCTATAAATAACTGTCACTTACCTGAAGTGGAACCAGTTAATTTCACCATTTATATCATCCCTCGGCGATTGCTAAGCGAGAAGCTAAACAGGCACGTAAAGAAACTGCAGCTATGTGAGCTGCCAACATGTATTTTTGATTATAAAGTATTACTAAAATAAACAGAGCCTTATTCTGCCGAATCGCAACAGCACCATTTGAAGATGGATTATTATTTGCAGCCGGTTTATTCTGAGTTCAGAACAAAGCGAGTGCTGTGACGACTTACTAAAGAAAAAGTCCAAATTTGTAAATAAAAACAGCAATGGCAGATGCTGGATAAAAATGGATACCTTACCCTCATTTTACTGTACAGAGTAGGCAAAAATGTTCACTATTCCAAATAGTTGGAAAAGTGTGTTACTGTAAATAAATGACTAAACACATTACTAAAAGTTCTGGGTGATTCAGCCAGTGTGCCATTGCGATTCAGAGTTTACCTTTCATACCCTTTTTCTTTTCTTTTCTTTTTTAGTGTTGACCTTAGTTAAAATGTTACATGTCTAGAACTGGCTCTGGGCTCATGATCATTTAAAAAAATATCACTCCTTTTTTTTGCCTCATTAACATCATTCTATTAATAGATTGGTGTGCTAAGAGTACCATTAGAGTCCTTTTACATAAGCTGAGTTGATTAAGCAAAGAGTCTTGCGACAAAAATGATAATAGGAACATTATAGCCATAATACTTCATAGTATTTTGGATACTTTTACTCAAATCAAAGTTTAAAGAGAGCACTTTTACTTTTACTGTAGTAATATTGTACTGAGTACATGGTTTGAGAACTTCGTCCACCACTGTTAGAGACTTTAACACAATTCCTGTTGCTGATGTTATAGTATTCCCACCTGTTTAGAGAAGGAGTCCTCTAAATGGGTATATTCTGTTTGGGCAGGTGAATCTGGCTCCAGGTCAGGTGAATGCGGAGGGCCAATGCCGGGACTGTGGCAGGTCTGAGGCTGTGCCTGAGGCTGGCGGTCGTCGAATGAATACTGCATACGCATGTTGGACAGGATGATACGCCGCGTCATGCGGCTCTCCGAAGCTGAGCTGCGCAGGCGCTCAAAGTTCTTGTTCATACGGTACTGACGGAAGGCAGTCTGGATGGTACGTGCTGCTCGTCTGCTTAGAAAGTAGCCACCGTATTTCCTCTCCAGCATCTCCACCTTTAAAATGCAATGGGATTAGTCAGTTCTAAGTTAATCAGACCTCTTAAGATCAGCTTAGAGTGCTTTAGAAGAGTTTACAAGCATTCACAAATCTGAAAGTTAGCTAATTCCAGACAGAGTTTGACCTTCAAAGTAGTGCAGGAGGTCTGGAGAATTCTTCCATTGTGGTTTTAAACTAGAAATGCTTAGCATGCTATTCTAGCTGCTCTACCTTCTTGTCCTGGAGATCAGTTGAGAGCTCATAGCTGTCAGACAGAGCTTTGCACCTCTTGTTCTCCTCCTCCTCCTGTTTGCGTAAGGCCAGACTAGCTGGCTGGTTACGGGTGCGCTGAGCCCAGGTGAGGCACGCTGGGCTTGGGGGTCCCACAACTGGCCCGCGGGGGCCTGAGGGGCCACAGCTTCCTTCCCGGTAGCAGTCAGAGCGTTGCTGGTAAGGAGCTTTATTGGTGTCTGAAAAGGGGTTGGACTCTGAAGCCCGAGTCTCGTCATCAACACTGCATTTGGAAAAAGACAGAGAATGCAAAAGCACATTTCAAAAGTGAAACCCTGCATGAGATAAAAATCACCAAACAAAGCAATTCAGCATGCTGATGTCCATTTTCCACAACTTTGCATTTTTATAACTAGATAATCAGAGACTCTTAGGGGCTGTCAGAATAGATGAACAATGCCTGTTAAAGCTCTACAAATACTAAAGACTTACCTGCTTATTTTATATAGGTTTTTTTTCTCTCAATTTCATTGTCATGCAGCTTGTCTACACTAGTTCACATTATATAATTTCATTTATGGTTTATTCAGCCTCTTAGAGTGTACGTCAAATAACATTTTTATGCCCCTAAACAGCTCTGAACAGACTTACTTGTAGGCTTTAGCCCCTAGGAGCATGTCTCTTATCCTGCTGGGTAGCATTGATGAATTCATTCATACATACACACAGTATATACATACACAGATCCAGACAGTGGCAAAAACAGAGCACAAAATCGCCACTGCTTGCTATATGATTAATTCATCTACAACTGCACAGTGCAAAAGCTACATACAATGTATACGACAAAATCTAACTCACAAATTCCACTTATCTGAAAATAATGAGTGTGCATAGGCAGTCACCGTTTCCCCTAGTGCCGCTGCCAATGTCAGGGTTGCAAAAGGAAACATTTCACCATGTGACTACAGGGAGTGACATTTATTTTAAGCAATGTGGAGCCAAAAGCCTGCTGAAGACTGTATAATTTTGACTTGTGATATATTTTAAATAGCACTTGTCCATGTCCAGTATTCCATTATGCTTTTATATACACCAATAGATATTCTAACAGACAGTATAGCAGGTTTACACATATAATCACTAGTACTAAACACCAGACCAAGAATACAAGAACAATAACCTTGTGCGTTACTACGGAAAAGCATAAAGGAAGGAATAATAGATAAGGAAAGTTCTACATGATAACTAGAGATGTTAACTTACTATACACCATTAGACAGACCAACACAAACATGCACACACACACACGTCCATTTAGTGAGCAAGCCCACAGCTTCCCTCGATGAAATCCCAGGTTCAGTAATCCATTAGCTCTACAAGTTCGTAGCTCCGGATCAACTCAACTGTTATGAAGAAAGTCACCACCACCTGGTCACATGTCCATGATCCTCCCTTCCTCCCCCACTTCCTTTCTCCCATACTCACTCCCTCCCTGTTGCCTTCTGGCTATTCCAATTACAAGAAGTGCACTGGGGCAATGTGTACACATAATTGCCTAAGTTTGACTAAAAGGTTTTCCTTTGCACGCTTCAGTGTGATTTAGTCTCATTATAGAGAAAAGAAAATACCTTTTTACAGTTTACAAAGTACACTGAGGAATTTATGTGGAGGAAAAATAGTAAAAATAGCAATACAATAATTGAAAGTAAGAAAGTAAGGATGTTTGAAGCATATACAGTATGTTATACTGTCTTATTATCATTCTAGTTTTTTGCCCATTTGCTGTTTGCCTTTTTTTCTGTGTTTATCTATCCAGAGTTAATGTGGCTTCCTGTGTTTGTGAGGTGTTAATGGACTAGTGACCGGCTGGCAGGAAGTGTGAGTGGCTGTTCCGGCCATGGCTGCTTGGCTCGCCTTTGACATATATACATAAATCTCGCTCAGCACTGAATGTTTGACCTACTTATTTTTTTGGCTGCTCCATATACTATACAAACATATTGGGACATCTGACTTTGTTCCAAACTTTTAGCACAAAGTTGAAGACACACAATTGTATAGAATGTCTTTGGATGTGGTAGAACCAAATTTTCCCCTCACTTAAATTATGAATCCCAAACATGTTCCAGCATGATAATGCTTTTGTGCTCAAAGCCAGCTCCATGAACATATGGTTTATATGGGTTGCCAGTGGTGGGCGGTCATGGCCAGCAAAGCCTTCTCTGCTGGCCTAAACACAATAAATAGCACTGACCTACATTTACAATCTAAATTCTAACATTTGCTCCATGAAATTGTATTAATTTATTCCCAACAGTTTATTCTCTTCATTTCGTAGTGTTTCTCTTGGCTGCACTGCTTCCAGTACGTGTATGTGGATTTCAGATTTTTTGTCCAATCAGATTTCAGCCTCTATGTGCTGCCATGTCAATCTAATCTACCCAGGGCCTTCAGATTCAGTAGTGCTGGCCGATGTACCTTAGACTATATTAGCAATGGGTCTGTTTCTTTAACCAATCAGATTAAAAATTCGCCAGCTAGCTGGCCCAGAATAGCGTCAGCTATACGTTTCCGTCCTCTGATTGGTTGGTCAGAGGGAAACTGTTACAGCCAATTTCGACTAGCAAAACACATCTGTAGCGATCTGCATACATTAATACATCAGAGATAGACTTTTTTATGCCCACAATGGCTGACGTAGGAAGAGAAATTGATTTGGTCTCAGACTAGAAAGCTAGACATCGTGAGGACGTCGGCCAACCCCGAAGCTAGCTAGCTTATCTCAGCCCTGGAAATGGTTTGTTTGCCACTTCGAGACCAGCAAGTACGAGCGGTACCACTGGCTTACAGCCTCTGTGGAGCGCTGCAAATTATGAGTCTGCATCTCTGGTGAGTAGGTTGTATTTTATTTCAATTTTTTAGGTTTTTGTCATGTAATTAGACAAATATTGATTCTGAACTGCTACAGATGATGTAGGTGCACAGTTGCAGTTGTAGTGTAGAGGTTTGGAGCTTGCTTTTGTAAAAATGGTATTCACCTTCCATATGCGAAATTTCTCTCTCTCTGTAATGCCGCGCGTTGTTATATTGCGTTTTTGTATAGTATTGATGGTTTCTTTAATTGTGACATGATAGTGGTGGTATTAAGAGGTGGATTAAGTCGGGTAAGTCCCCACTGAAGGCCCAGGTACCAAATGCACGGCCCGCCACTGTGGGTTGGAGTGGAAGATCTTGTACGCTCTGCAGTAGAGCTCTGACTTCAACCCTTTTTGGGATTAATTGGAACACTGACTGCACCACAGGGCTCCTCAACTTACATCAGTACCTTACATCAACCCTTTGTGGATGAATAAGCACAAATCTCCACAAGCACACTCCAAAATCTAGTGGAACATCTTCTCAAAGGAGTGGGAACTAAATGCGGAATTGGACTTTCAAAAAGCAGGTGCAAACAAACTTTTGTTAATATAGTGTAGATGCATATTGCTGCTGTGTACCTGTACCTGTGTACTATGCAATGACAGTACAATTGCATGTATCTATTCTGCCCTTTTCTGGAGACTATATTTAACAAGCTGAGCCTCATCAATGATCCTGGTAACACTGGTCTACAAAGAGAAAGCCTCGGAAATGAAAGTAGCTACATTTTTCAGAATTGGTCATCCATAAAGGAAAATTAAGTCATGAGTGTTAATTGGTTCCATTTCAAAGGTACAGATTCAGGCCAAAATTGCATCAAAATTAAGAAGGTGGGGTGTTCGATTATGCTTCATAACCTTTCTGCAAAATGTGATATAGCAATAAGAATGATGCCACACCAATCATTATACATTTTATCTTTTTATTGATAGCACTAACATAACTTTGCATTTATTTATTAAATTTTTTAAATGTAAGATCTTTATGCTTTTTTCATGAAAAACTGACCAAATTATGGGTGGGTTGGTCCCATTACTGTGTATTTTCCCAGACTATTAAGATACAAACTTAAAATGATACAGTTTTAAACCATCCCTGGAGAGATTCCAGCAGTAATCAGCAAGCATGGACGGACTTAATTTCCTTGGTATCTTTTCTTCATGCCTGTGATATCCTGGTAGAATCTCTCCCCATGCTCATCACTCACTGCCACACAGTTCAAAGCGGAATAGTCTAAATGCGAATGTAAGGACTTAGCCAATTACGCATATAAGTTTCACATGTAATGCAACAATAATGAAGGGTCCAACTTTTGTCCAAATCCCCTATTTTGCATCCAAAATGTAGGTGGTATGCTTTTTTTTTTTTTACTACTGCCGTCATACTGCACTATTGAGATGCAAATGTGTCTGCATTGTTTACAAAGTTTTCGAGCCATTTGGTTTCTGAGGGAAAATATCATGTGACTGTTCCCCCGGTAATGTCTTTCACAAGCCACCAAATGTAACCGTATGTATGCATGTAAATGTATGATGTTAAGATCTGTTTAAAGCTAAATTTACTCTGCAATAAAATACCAATAAATTACTTTAATAAAGTGAAGATAAATGTATACACTTTTATATGGTACATTTTCATTGTTCTACTGTAAAGTGTAGAGAAATTACGTGGCATCATGGTTATTAGACACCACCCTCCCTTGTAGGCAAATATACTTGCTTGTGTATAGATAATTATACATTTTTATCTAGAAAACTTTAGCCAAAGAGCTATCATCTGTTTGTTAATTCATCTAATCAAAATGATGTAAGATCGACAATTTCCCAAAATCTGTAGACCAGTGTAATTAACATGTAATCATCAGTGACATTCAAGATTTATTTTGTAATGAAATTCAAACTTTCCCCTCGATATTTGATTGATTTTCTCTTATTTGTTACTCTTTTGGTTAAACTACCAGATGATAGAGATACAGGGTGGTGTTGAACTTCCTTACTCTGTTCCTGCGCAGTGCAGCAGTGATTGAGTTTTTCAGTCTCACCTCATCATTTTTACACTCGAAGAGGTCAATCCTCATTTTTAGAAAGTATGATAATAAGTCCCTAACCTCTGTCCAAGCCTCTGATGTTCCTCAGTGCAGCTGCATCACAGAGCTGCATCGCATTCCTTCACTCTGACTCATCTCTCATCTCTCATGATTAGAAAATACCAACTTCTATTGAAAGTTTAAATGTTTAAGGAAGTTTGTCACTTTCAGGAGACGAGATGTCCCTGTAATGCTAGGAACACAATGTGTGACAAGTTCGACCTTGTCGGGGTGGTTAATGAAAGTACAAAAAAGGAACGAAAAAAAAGCAGAAAGGAGTTCGGGGGTTAAGGAGAGATGTGAGTGTAGGTGTAGTGTTATTTAGCTATGTTAATAAACAAATCAAAAGACATTCATCATAAAGTGAAGATGCTTGTGTGGGTGTGTGTACTCGTCACACCTTCTCTTTTTCGCTACCTGTTTTATTCCTCTGTTCCTGCCACACTCCCAGACCACCCACACGCACACACACACACACACACACACACACACACACACAGAGGGGAGAGGAGGAATCCGAGTTGCTTAGAGACAGTTGCTGTGAGACCAGTGTGGGAGGAGAGACAGTCCTTCGAGAAAGAGAAAAGATGGAGTTGCTATGGTTACCAAGGCTTTTTTTTGTTTTTGGTTTTTTACAGAGAGCGTTTCTACATGAGTTTGCGAGTTGTGAAAAATGATTTACAGTGTTCTGTTACAGCAGTGTTCTATTACAGCAGGAGTCAAGTTACAATGAGTACTATACAATGTATGATTTACCATACTGTACCGTATGACTTCTGGTATCGCAGCTTTTTGGTATAGAATATAACTGGTTTATCAATAAACAAAGAATAAACAAAACCCTGCAGGTGAACCAGCATTCAAAACACCAAGAAGCTGCATTGTAGCAGTTCTGCAGTTATTTACATAATCCCTTACTATTTTTTTACTCAAATTGAATTATTTAAAGAAAGATCACTCCCCATATGTACATAGTTTTCTCTTTTTTTCTTCTCTGTTCTGTTGATATTTCTGATGAGCTTTTGTCCAATAAAGATAAATGTAATGTGTATATATGGGTGTGTACTGATATGTCTGTGTTGATGTATGTGTTTCTAAACAAGTGTTTCCAGTTCTATAATGTCTGACATACATCTGATGAAAATGTAGTTTATTTTTCCATTTTCTTTTCACTTTGTCACAAAGCCAGTATGTGTTTAGTGTCAGCAGGTGTATCAGGTGTTCTGTTGGTGCTCTTGCTTTTATTCTGAAGACAAATCAGACCAAACCAATCCTCTGAATTCATTCAAACTATTTATCTTTTGTAAGGCTGTAGTGCTTAAGTGTGCTATATCCTTCAGCCTGGATCTCGTGAAACTCCATGAACCCCTCAGGCCACACTGCATAATAGATAACAGGTAAAATGATGCTGGTTTTGTCCCATAGGAGATCAAAAATGTTTTTTTTTCTTCATTAGATGTAATGTAAGGAAAATCATAAAATATGTGACAAAATTTTAAATGGTGGTTGAAATGTACCATTTTGTCCTCATGTACTACATTATCAATAGCAGGACCCATTCTAACCATAGATTTTAGTGACATTTACACCATTTGGCAGACACTCTTATCCAGAACGACTTACAATTATCTTATTTATACAAATGAGCAGCTGTGGGTTAAGGGCCTAGCAGAGGCAGCTTGGTGGTGCTGCGATCTGAACTCATGACCCTCTGATCAGTCTACCATCTTAACTGCTGAACTACCACCTCCTTAAATGGAGATAGGCGGGTATTTTTAAGCCTTATTTTTATTTAAATATTAGGAAAAAATATTTCAACACTACATCATATCATATCATCATATCACTATATTACACAGATGAGCTTATCATTTGTAAGCTGATGAGAGATAAGCAAATCATAATCACCAGCATGAAGGCACGAGTCTATTTTCGTAGCATTCATTTGACCTGTTTCCTGTTTGTAAACATGTTCATGCATGCCGGAGAGGCAGAAAGCCAGCCTGGTTTCTTACAGTGGGTACTGATTATTATATATAAAATGTTTCCGATGTACTGTTGACAATCATGATAAAAAAATTATTCTGTACATAATGAAATTTCTTTGGCTTGGTGGATTATGATTTTTTTCTGAACAGCTACATGATTTAGGCAGACTATAAAAAAGTAAACAAGGTTAAAGAATACTTGTTGCAGGACCTTGGACCACTCATCCATGCATAACTCTTTTATATGCCTGGCCTTTGTACTTTTGGTGTGATTGTAGAGATTTGTGCTCATTCAGCCACAAGAGTGTTAGTAAAGTATGATGTAGGGTGAGGATCCTTGGGTGCAATCAGCGCTCCAATTCATCCCAAAGGTGTTCAACTGGTTGAGTTCAGATATCTATAGAGGCCAATCAAGATCTTCCACTTCAAAGCATGTAAAGCATATCTTGATGGAACTGGCTTTGTGCACAGGGACATTGTCATGCTGGAACAGATTTGGGTCTGCCAGTTCAAGTGAAGGGAAAATATAATGCTACAGCATCCAAAGACATTTTATACAACTGTACGCCTCCAACTCTGTGGTAAAAGTTTGACGAAGAAATACATGCGGCTGAAATTCAACCTAATGAATGTAAACATGAGGTTTGCAAACCTTTTACTTTCACTTTTCTCCTTCAAGCATTAATACGTGGTAGAAGGAATGTTCTAGCACGTATTATTGCTTGAATACGTGCTAGAAGGAATGTTAAGAACATTTGTTATAACCTGCTTGACAAGTTCTTTAAAAACAGTGCTCTTTAATATCAACTATACATTTAACTGAATAACTAAAGACTGAGTGTCAAATCAAGGGTCACTGCGACTAACCCTAGTGCGAAAAGCTATGATGATGCAGACAAGCTGTGAGGTGAATATCACAAAAACACACTGTCTGAGCAACAGCTCAAGTTCACAGACAGACACGCCAAGCATTCGGATGATGTGTCATCGCAGTTTTTTCTTTGCTTCTTCTGCCAAGTTATGCAAGAGCAAGCAGAATGGCTAAAATTAGCCCATTTTTTAACGAATGCTTCACACGGAGACGAGCTGTGGGAATGGGAACAGGCTGTGTACGTCCAAACACTGGGCCCTCAAACAAAGGATACAGATCAGTTAGATGTGAGAGCGGAAAGCCAATATGGGAATTGAAGAGAACCGCAAACAAATTAGGGAGGATATCAAGTTGCTTTATACTTGACAGCTCATATGCTGTAGATGAAAAGGTGGCGCAAAAGCTAACTTTATATATGAATACAATTTGACAGCGGCATCACTCAAATCTAAATGTAAAACAGAATTACCCTTGAGTATAAAGTAAAACAACATATTTTTTTCTGAGTGCCAATAAAGCCCAACAAAACAGATAATATGTTGGTGCTTCGAATATAATGTTTAAAGTAAAATGTCATTGTGCCACTACAGAAAATTTGTTGTTGTTGATTGCTCAAAACTGATTGGTCTTAAGACAGTAAACAAATGATGAAGCCTGGAGTGTTTGTCAGCATAGGTAAGTCTTCAGGACAGAAAAAAAAGTTTGTGCTTTCTGGCAAACATATGCTGCATTTTGAGATAAATAAAAAAAAGAGAGGCTGGTGAAGGCATGGCAGATTTCTGAGGTGATAATGTGAGTAAGAGCAGGAAGTAACTTGTCTCTCAGACATTCCAGTACATTAAATCTATATAATGTACATTAAAAAAAGGTTAACTATGAACCTCTTGGCAAATCAATGTGGCATAAATGGAATAATACATTCATGACTATACTTTTATACACAATGAATGCAATGTTCAGGTTTCCACTGATTTCCACAGACCGATCATTAATCTACAACCAGTTCTTGTTATTAAAGAATACGTGATGCCAGGAAATGAACCATAACAAGAAATCCTTTATGACCATCCACCAAGCACCAATGATTCACCACCATATTTAACGTTTCAGGCACTATAGTTTGTTTCCATAATAGTTTACTAATGGATTTTACAATGTGACAAATGCCATATTTCCATCTCAGTCAAAAGCAACAATATTTGGTAATAGACTTCATCTAAGCTTTTTCCAAATGATGAAAAGAAAAATGTATAAATGTTCTTAATTTTATACCAAATGATTCTGGAGTTCAATGTATATTGAGGTCAATAGAAAGTTGATTTTTGCCATTTAATACTTAAGCTACAAATGTACATTATATGGAAATATAATTGACCATGAGATTCGGTTGTGATTTTTGAACATCCTATTCCACATTTAGTCTCCATTTGCTGTTATAATAACCTCCACTCTTCTGGAAAGATGTTTCACTAGTTTGTGAAGGGTGCTTGTTGAGATTTGTAATCATTCAGCTACAAGGATGTTAAAAAAAGTTAGGTACTGATGTAGGGTGAGGAGGCCTGGGGTGCAGTCAGCATTCCAATTCATCCCAAGGATGTTCAGCAGGGTTGAGGCCAGCGGTCTATAGCGGACATCTCAAGAGCTTCCGGTCCAACCCATGTAAATGAATTCTTCATGGAGCTTTCTTTGCGTACAGGGACATTTTCATGCTGGAACAAGTTTATGTCTCCTAGTTCAAATGAAAGGAAAATTCAATTCTACTGCACCCAAAGACATTCTTTACAACTGTATGCCAACTTTGTGCTAACAGTTTGGGGCAGGATCCACATATGGCTGGAAATGTCTCCCAAAATTTTTGCCAATATATTGTATATCTCTTTACTGTCAATTTGTTATACTGCACCATTTAATTATCTGTTTATTGTATAAAACAAAACCAATTTGGACGCAACTCAGCAGTAGCTTGAGGTAAAGCGGATTATTCTGTAAGTTTAACATATGCTGTTTAAGAGAACAGTGAATACACATGTCTTCAAAACCATCAAGTACAAACCTACACACTTTAACTACAAAAGCTACACCCACTGATTATCACATTTTAACCTTTACTGCACTCCTTTAATATCTTTTTCACTGGTGTCGTAAACACAGACTACAGCCAACTTCAGTCAAGGGCTTGGTCTCAGTGTCAACATAATGCAACACACACACACACACACACACACACACACACACACACACACGTGTTCAGGAAGTAGGATTAAAATAAAACCACAGAATCTTTTCCAAATAAAGCCTTCATATGATGCTATAAAAACCTCTTAGAGCCAAGACATTGTTTTACTGACACTAAACCCGAGCACACTAATTTACTAAAAGATGCACTTTGATCAAAACAACACCTGAAGGTGGCTGCATTATAGTGGGATACATAAACAAACTTCAGTGTTTTCCTTGAGTGACAGTGACAAAGTTTATAAGTTTAAGTTTATAATAAAAGTAAAACTTACCGTCATGTTGAGTTACCAAGAGTCATTCAGATCAGACTGATGTTTCGGGGCATACATATGTACTCACACTTGCACACCTTACACAACCAAATGTTTGAAATTCCTCGGATATTGTTGGCCGTGCAAGTCTAAAGAAAACCGACACACCCCACAGACTGAAATAGAGTTAAAGAAAGAAAGATGGTCAAGACTGTAAGTCTGAAATGTGCCTTTTCTTTTCCTGAGTTCAGACAGGAATAGTGGGTGTGTGCCAGTCAAGAGGTGGAGCCAAACTTACCCAGCTCACATATCATTACAAAGATATGTTAGGTATTAATTACAGCTCATTTGTGTGTGTCTAAGTGTGTGTGGGCTTTTAAAGGCTTTTAAAGTTGAAAAAAAAGGGGGGAAAAAAGCAAATACGTTCAAATTTCTTTATTTCAGCACTGTAGATTCACACAATGACTTTTTCGTTTATCTTTCCTAATATACAGTAATCTCTGTTGCATAAGTTATGAATCCTGCAGCAACCCAAATCTCATTTAGTTTAACCACCTTTTTCTTCAGAAACCAACACGTGCCTCTATTGCCTAGAAATGCTGGCAGCAGTGCATAGAATCATGCAGATACAGGTCAAGAGCTTTAGTTAATGTTCACATTAAACATCAGATTAGGGAAAAACTGTGAACTCAGGGACTTGGTTGTTGGTGCCAGATTAACTGGTCTGAGTATTTCAGAAACTGCTGATCTCCTTGGACTTTCACACAAGAATATCCAGAGTTATGCACACAGAATGGCGAGAAAAAAAACAAACAGTCGAACTACATCAAGCTCACAGAAGGCCCAAATAAACACTCTTTACAACATTAGCGAGGAGAAAAGCACATCACACACAACTGCGCAACCTGCTAAACCTTGAAGAGGAGGATATACAGTATAACAGTTGAAGTCCACATCAGGTTTCACTCCTGTAAGCCAGAAACAGGAATCTAAGGCTTCACTGATCATAGCTTCACTGAATCTATTCAGGTAAAGATTGGAAAAACAACACCTCAACTTTTCATTTGGGAATATCAGAAAATACACAATGAAAGTTTCTTTACTGAGAACATATCTGACATTTTTGTTCTTGTAATCCATTCAGATTTGGGTTATTGTAGCAACTATTTATTGTATTCTAGAAACTATTATTGTTGATATATATTATTGTGTATATATATATATATATATATATATATATATATATATATATATATATATATATATATATATATATATAGCTCAAAAGGGTGGCGGAACTCCAAACACTGGGCTGAACTGGGACCGTGTACTATGCTGTGGTTGAGTCGAAGTTCTCCTTTAATTTAAATTCATTGAAAAGGCATAATGTAATTATTTTTATATTTTTGTTATGTAGGTTTGGTTCAGTTACTGCAGTCTATATGTTATTGTTCACACTGGGCAAAACTGTGCTGACATTTGATTAGCAATAAATTAATATCAGTTCAAGGTAGTGCTACATTTTGACACTTTTACTGTATAACAGTGACACTCTATTACAGAAAACAAAAAAAGCTCTACCATCAAATTAACAGATTATTCTACAAGTCAATGAGTTACACAACATTAAGTAAAATACCCATGTAATCCTTGGGAAACCATGTCACTCGATTAAATCCAATATTTTGTCATTTATTTGTTTAAAAAAGCTGTAGTTTGTGACTCAGCAACACTTTTAATCAGCAATATTGAGGAGAATGTTTACAAATGGACCCAGACACAGAATCAAATAAGTACAAGTTCAAACTTTCATGTCAATTATAAATCAGATTCTGACAATGAAAAAAACTGCTTCATGTAAAGTTCCATCAATAAATAAAAGGCGATACAGATAAATTCTTCTATAGTCGATGTATATATACACACCCAAGACATATTCTGAAGCACGCTGCAGAAACACTTCATTGGGTTTCTGGATGAAATGATTAGTACTGAGATAATAACAGTAGGTTGTGATTTATAGATAGAGATTAGATCTAATCAGGATAGTCAGGGAGAGTTCTTGGTTGTAAACTGACCAGGAAAATAAAACTAGAAACGTATCATAATAAGGACAGTGACCACGTGTTACTGCTGTTTGCTCCTATACACCTAAAAGAAAAATACAGCTTTACATGTAGATTACTTCCAGTGTATTATTATTATTATTATTATTATTATTATTATTATTATTATTATTATCATCATCATCTACAATATCTCACAAAAGTACACAGATCACATTTCATCAACCATTTTAATATATCTTTTTAAGGGACAATACTATAGAAATAAAACTTGGATATATTTTAGAGTAGTCAATGCGCAGCTTGTATAGCAGTACAGATTTACTGTCGTCTAAAAATAACCTTAACATACAGCCATTATTGTCTGAATAACTGGCAACAAAAGTGAGTACACCCTAAGTGAACATGTAAAAATTGTGTCCAAAGTGTCAATATTTTGTGTGAGCACGATTGTTATCTAGCACTGCCTTAATCCTTCTGGGTGTGGAATTCACCAGAGCTGCACAGGTTGTTGCTGGGATCCTCTTCCACTCCTCCATAATGACATCACAGAGCTGCTGGATGTTAGACACATTGTGCTTCTCCACCTTCTGCTTGAGGATGCCTCACAGGTGCTTAATAGGGTTCAGGTCTGGAGACATACTCGGCCACTACATCACATTCACCTTCAGCTTCCTCAGCAAGGCAGTTGTCATCTTGGTGGTGTGATTGGGGTCGTTATTATATTGGAAAACTGTTGTTCACCCACGTTTCTGAAGGGAGGGCATCATGTTCTGCTTCAGAATGTACATGTTAGAATCCATGTTTCCCTCAATGAACCTAGGAACCAATCCCCATTACTAGCAGCACTCATGCAGCCCCAGACCATGATGCTACCACCACCATGCTTGACTTTAGGCAAGACACAATTTTCTTGGTACTTTTCACCAGAGCGTCACCACACATGCTGGACACCATCTGAGCCGAACAAGTTTATCGTAGTTTTATCAGACAACAGGACATGGTTCCAAAAATTCATGCTCTTGAACAGGTTGTTCAAACTGATTGTGAGCTTCAGAAAAGGCTTCCTTCTGGGACAATGGCTATGCAAACCAACTTGTTGCAGTGTGTGTGTATAGTCTGAGCACTGACAAGTGGACCTTCCGCTGCTGCAACCTCTAAAGCAATGCTGGCAGTGTTTTTAAAGCCAGCCTCTGCACCTGATGCACAGCACAAGGACTCAACTTTTTTGATGGACTCTTGCGAGGCTTGTTCCGAGTGGAAGCCATCTTGGAAAACCTCTGTATGACCCTGGCCACTGTACTGTAACTCAGTTTCAGGGTGTTACTGATCTTCTAGGCCATCTTTGTGGAGAGCAACAATTCTAATTCTTAAATCCTCATAGTGTCTTTGTCATGAGATGCCATGTTGAACATCCAGCGGTCAGTATGAGAGAATTGTACAGAAAGTACCAAATTTTAACTGCTCTAATACAAGATACACAAATTTGTATCAAATCAAAATCAAATCAAATCAAATTTTATTCATCACATACACATACATACAGGGTACGACATGTAGTGAAATGCTTTATACGATGGTCCGGCATGAGGGAATAGGATGGGGGAAAAGAAAAGAAGGCAGATAAATAAGTATAAGGTATAAGAAAAACTATATAAAATAAAATAAAAATAAAAATAAATAAAATAAAATAAAAGAATATAAGGTATAAAGATATATAAAAAGATAATTGTATGAAACAAATATACATATAAACAGTAAACAATGTGTAGTAAAAATGTAAACAATAGACAATTTGTGGTGGGTTGTCCATAAAGTGTCCGTGTGCGGTATGGTGTGGTGTAAAGGTCCGTAAAGTGTCCATGTGCAATATGGTGTGTATGGTCCTGTCATGCAGACAAAAACATGAACATGAATAGGACATGTGGCTATGCATGGTTAAATGACATACAGCTGCATTAAACAGACATTAAACAGACATTACTGCTATAAAAGCTGCAAATTGTAATTAATAATAATAATTATATCCAAGGTTCATTTCTATAGTATTGTCCCTTGAGAAGATCTACTAAAAAGGTTGCTGAAATGTGAGGGGTGTACTCACTTTTTGTGAGATACTATATGTATTAAATAGAGCTTAGTTCCTATTTTATTAAATTCATATGTATATTTTTTATTGACATTCTTTGTTTAATCATGCTTTGTGCCTTGGAATATAAAACCCAGTCAACCTGCAGTCTGAACTGCAGTCCTTACCTTAGTCTTGCAATGTTGACGCAAGACTGTGTTACAGCATTGCTCATGCTTAATAACCATGACAGAAAAGCTATGAATACATCCAAATCTTTAGGGCAATATAAATTTACAGACCAGATACACACTCTCTCTTCAAATACAGTTAAGTATCATCATTTGACGGAAAGATTTTCCAGTCTACAAATGAGTCTGCAAATTGTAATGTAAAAACACTGAGGGAAAAAAAAAGTCCTGTCATGTTGCATATGTAGCATAAACTCCATAATGAAGTTTACCGGTAGGAGGGACTACTGCATCCAGAGCCAGTGCAACAGAACTGGTGCAAAGAGTTTCTGTCCACCTCCTCTTCCTCCTCTCTACTCACCAAGGTGAAAAGATTAATGAGAAACAGAGAGAGACAGAGAGAGAAAGAGACAGATAGAGAACATTCATATTACGTGGAAACATGGAAGACATTAATATCATGGAAAATAGAACATAATGAACATTAAACAGAGTGACAATGATGTCAACACATTTCTCAAACAAGTGAAAATATTTAGACTGCAATAAAGGAAAATCACACTTGCATATGGCCACTAGATGTCAGACTTGAAACATTACAGTATCTCTGAGGTCAGTGAATATTTGAACCGCTTACCTTCTTGAACTGATGAAAACATTAATTTCTAAGCAACACTGCCAGAAATATGCTATATGCTAATAGGCTTTATGAACAAAATGCATTGGGACACCTGACAATTCCAGTCATATATGTGGTTCATCATCTGTTAAAGGCTTGCAACTGTGTAGAATGTCTTTAGATGCAGTATCATTCCATTTTCCCTTTACTTGAACTAGGACCCAAACCTGTTCCAGCATGACAATTAATATATGGTTTACATTGGTTGGAGTGGAAGATCTTGAGTGGCCTGCTATAAAGCTCTGACCTCAACCCTATTGAACACCTTTAGGATGAATTTGAACTCTGTCCTCCTCACCTACATCAATACCTGAATATACAAAAGCCCTTGTCCCTGAATGAGTGCAAATCTCCACTAGCACAACTTTAAAATCTAGTGAAGTATGTTTTCAGAAAAGTGGCATTTATTTAACAGCAAATGGGGACTATATGTGAGAATGAATGTTTAAGCAGCCCACACAATTCTTGGTCAGGTGTTCACAAACCTTTGTCCATAAGATGTGTGTATATATTCTGAAGGTAAACGAAATATTACTATATATACTATATATAATTTTATATTATACCACAATGCTGATCAGCAGCTCCGACATTTCTGGCTTCATGGGAAATCACAGGTTTTTAATTAATGCAATCGTTCTGATGCAATAATTGTTTTATAAGAATAATCGTTTCTATAGTAACGACCGATTCACATGGACTTTTGTTTTGCCATACACTACCTATAATTGAAATGAACAGAACATGATGGTATCTAACAAGGTGTGTGTAAAAGTTGATATGGTGCGGTTTCCTATGATGTTTATTTAAGATGAAGGGAAGAAATCTCGTGCAAATATGTCTTATCTTTAAGACTTAAATAAATAGTGAAAGCAGAAAAGATTGTAGCTGATATAATAGTTTTGCAGTCACTGTCAATAAAAATGAAAAAAAAAATATATTATATGATGTTATATGAAATGATATGGTATTATATTACATTTTATTACATTATAATAGCACATAAATTTACAGTGCTTTTCTCACTAATCAGAGATTTCCACACTGGATTGTAAATGACAGCTAATGAGACAGCATTTTCTTTTCCTCTATCTCCTCTCCCGGGGTTGTGCTAATGTGTGTGCTATTCTGGTGCACATTTTTCAGTCCAGACATATCATGTCAGTGAGCAGGTAGAGAGCATTATGGTAATGTTATCACTTACTTTCTTCCCTACTGTCTCTTAAACTGTGTTTGTTTGTTTGGAGGAGGTGGCTTGAGGAAAGATGTTGGGAGAAGTGTGGGAACTGAAAGAATTTAAAATAAAAGCAGTAGCAATCGGAAATGATTAGTGGAAATTGAGTAGCGTTCACCCTTTTTCCTTTGCACACGTTTTCTGTAGGTGAACAATTCACTTTATCTGTATCTGCAGTAAACTACTGCCCATCTCTGGTTTAATACGAGGCTAGTTTAAAAAGCAACATTAACTCCATATTTGTTGCGTTGCTTTATGTGTAATGTGTGTGAGGGGCAGCAGAACTGATGATGACCGTAGCTATGAGTGCTCAGATGGTTGTTGACACAGGAGTCGAAAGAGCGATGAGTGAGTGTGGAGAGACTTGGAAATGAGTGTAGTCTGATAGAGAAAGGGAGAATGATGGGAGACAAGTGGAGTGAGGGACAGAAATGGACAAAGAGATCAAATTAAAAGCCCAGACAGCAATAACAAGCAGATGACAAAACAGCACATAAAAAGATGCAAGTTTGTCATGGAATGTTGCTCACTGTAAGTAAAAATCAGACACGAAGACATTCTCAAAACACACTGATCCATTACTCAGGCAAGAACCAGGCTATAAAACTAACTGAAACTAATGTGTGTTTTATCTGGGCAGCAAATCTGTAATAATATGAGACAAAAATATTACTTCGTTTTATTAATGCAGACATGCTGCAGCAAAAATATGTAATGCTGGTCCTGTTCTTGTATAATTGTGCATAGTTAATATCAGGGATGTTATAATTAATTGATTAAAGTCCCTAACTTGCAGTAATGAAGAGACACAAAGCAAAACTCACAGGGCAAGAGGAGCCATGTGTCAGCTGCGTGGAATCATTTCACAATAAATGTGAAGGAAAATACATCACCATAGCATCGCAAGCATTAACTCAAGCATGAAAAGCAACAGGACTGCCTTTTTAATAGCACCGTGATTATGATGTGTCCATTAACAAAAGATAATTTCTAATCCACAGATTCCACTGATGGCAGTTTTCATAGCTGACGTTTTTACTGAAGGCTAATGGGAACTCTGAAAGGGCATTATATGCTTTTTTTTTTTATTTAATAATATATATATATATATATATATATATATATATA
>JAAIIK010000174.1:815262-827009 GCA_014706435.1 Silurus glanis
ATATTTATATAGCAAAAGAAAGCAAAGGATCATAAATGTAAAGCTGCATCTGGCACTGGCTCGTATCCTTTTTCCTATGATAGGGTTATGAATGCTCTTACTTTACAGCACACACAGCACACACTGAGACTGATACTTAGCCCAGACCTGCTGGGTATGTAGAAACTATACGGTTATACGAACGCTTTAAAATGGTGACATCATACTGGTTACTAGTATACGTTTGGCATCTGGCACTCTAGTATTATTAAGTACAAAAGTATTAGTTCTTTTCTAAACCTACTTGCATCTCATACCTCTGGAGAAAAAAAAACTTTTAATATGTCCATCTGAGTATTTCTCCTGAGGTATAGGAAAGAACACTAAGTAGTTAATAATTCATCTACACGGGTTTAGGGCTGAATAGCAGCATAACACATGTATTGATGTCCATTGCCCTTATTTGATCGTTTTTTTGACATGACAAGTTAAAGACACAAAACACAGAAAAATGTCCCCCTCATCACCTTGACAACCACTTTCAAGAGAGACTTTTCACAGTTTGCAAACAGAGGTCTGCGATTCCAGCTACAAAGATTTTCTGTAGTCTTTGGTAAAACAGGAATGATCAATAAAACAAACTGTTAAAATTAGTCCATGAGGTGCATATACGTCCAGTGCAGAATGTCAAAAGAAGGAGGAAGGAGATGGGGACTAATGTCTTGAATGTGTTGTGTTGGAACACAGAGGGCACTTTCAGTTACTGTTGCATGATCTCTGAGTTTGAGATTAAAATGTGTAGTGACACTCAGTGGCTGCTGGCTATTTCTGTTCCTCCTTAAATCCTTCACTTCGCTGCTGCATAGTGTAATTTCAATTTTTAACAATGGACGTTGTAGGACAATGTGACTTTCACAGGCAATAGAAAATGTCGGTCATGTGGTTATTGCCAGAGGCAATGGCTTATCGTTCATCAAGCATTCATATTCTATTCTCAAACTGAGGTCAGTGAGATCATATGGACTCTTGTCAAGTGACAAGAAGATGTTTAACTGAGCCACAAAATAATAAGGTTCACCTAGAAAGCATAAAGCCTTCAAAGCATAATAGCGTGTAGTAAACACCCATATTAACATGCTATGTTGTTAATACACAGTAGTATGTTCACAGCCCAAATCTTGTATTCCGTATTTGAGTGAGAATTCCCGAGACAAAAACAATGCAAGGAAAAATTTGAGATTTGTGGCTCTTCCGTATTCCGACAAGCTGCTTTTTTTGTCTTATTAGCTTCAAGAGAAAGAAAAGATTGGCTGTTGAGGGAACGAATATTCATAGCTGCTAAATGATGGAAAAACAAGTTTGCGGATGTTGAATGTAGCTGTAGATGGTTGTGCGTGGCACGTCGTTTATTAATAAATAAAATGTCGTAATCGTTGGGAATGCTGTGGTATAAGAGGAATAAAACACTTTGGGTCATGCTGTTATAGGAAAGTAATCAGCTTCTGGAGCTGATGGTAAATCCTGATATTTGTCTGTCACACCCTGTCACCTGTTTCCTTCAGCATCACAATCCAAAATGATTTATATACATACATATTTATTTACAATGAGAAATGTTTAGTATACATAAGACATAGTAATAATTTTTTTTGCATATAAAAATTTTGGCTTGAGGCATTTTATTGCTTCTTGTTTGCCCCTAATTCTGAGTCAAAACTATATCCTTATTCAACCAGTCTTTCTTTCTAAAATAACAATCTTGTATATACAATTATAGAGCGGAGAGAAAAGAGCAAAATTGGCCAAGAGCTAAGAGGACAAGTAGCACACAACAAACAGAACAGAAAAAAGGCACAAAGTATGCCAAAAACATGAGGACAGAAAACCTCCCTCAAGCTTTATACTGAGGAAGTAAAGTAATTTTACTTTATATTCTTCTTATTTAACAATTATTAGTAAGGACCACTCTATGGCTGTATTCTCCGAAAGTATACAGAAAAACCCTGAACATTCTCATTCAAAAATGTTATTGTGACACAACAACTGTTTATAATATCCTATTTAAATCTTTTCAATATTTCACTTAGCAGACCTGATGATATTACGTGGCAAAAATTACATCAATTCAGCACTATGTCAGGTGATGGAATTCTCTCTCACTGCTTGCTCCTGTGGTCTACCTGTAAGTCCATTTCTGTCATACTCACTACGGAGCAGACTGGATTTAAGCCAGGGACCTGGTGCTCTGGTGCTTGTGGCTCCTGAACTATACCTTCCATAGGCAGACACTTACATTAGACTGGCAGCTTGAACACTAGCATTCAACAGCCCCATTTTAAATTATGGCTTTGTGAATTGGAGTTCACGGGGCATGAGAAAAGAGAATGGGGACTGTGGGTCAGTGAGGTGGTTAAACTGCATCTTTTCTTGCCCTGGCAAACACATGCCAACATAAGTTTGAATGTCATCTTCACACTGCTGTTTGGTCTGACTCGCCAAAACATTTGGCAGTACTTGCTCTGTCTTACTTTTCAACTTTCTTTCTATCTCCTGACCATTTCTCCTCAGCCTGCTCTGTCCACCTCCCAAATTTCCCCAAGAGCTCACCTTCTCCTCACAGTTCTCCCGCAAAAACAGATTGTTTTCCCCTTCTCCTAACTCCTTGGTGTGCAACTCTTTGACCTGCTGATTACGAATGGGCATGTCCATTTCTTTGCTGTCTTGCTGGTCCTCCTCTCCTTGAATCTCATCCTCTGTCTCATATTTTGACTGTCTCGTTCTCTCCTCACTTTTACTCCTTCCCATTGCCTTTTTTCTTCTCTCTCTCTGCCTATGGCGTCCTCTTGTCACTGGTTCAGTGATATCCTCTCCATCGCTGTTTCCTATTAGGATGCTTCTGGGTAAACTGTGGGATCTTTGTCTCCTCCTCCTATCTTTTGACCTGTGACCTGTGACGTGTGTTTGTTTGGGGCTCTCCTCCCAGCCTTGGATTTCTGTCCTTCCTCTCTGGCCGCTGGTCCTGCCTGTTCTTGGAGGGCTGGACGTATAATGCACATGGCGGTAATGTTGATTCACTGCAGCCAGATGCGGCTGCAGGGCTGAGGACAGGGAGGAGACGGCTGATCTGTGATCATGGCCTAGAGAAAGGGAAAGATTTAAAGATACAATTAAGATAATTATGATTGTCTAAGCAGTGTCACACTGGGTTTAATAGCTGACAACTTCAAACAGACAAGCACATGCACATACAACATTTATATGTACATACATGCAGGTGATGGTGTGTGTCTTGTCGTTGCTCTTATAGATAATGTATGCACCTGTTCTAAGTTTATCTCTTATCTTGTTTGCCTTTACATGCAGTCATGTCAATTTAATATCCATTATTTTCCAAAATTAAAATAAAAACAATAACATTTAAAAAATAAATGGGTTTAATGGTATTATGCTATACTAAATTGCATACTGATTTATTATTTTGGTTTCCATACAGGCTGCTCCACTCAAAAACACTAGTATTAGTTACATTATCATTAGACAGCACAGGTTTCAGACTCAAAATGCTCAATAGATGATTTTCAAACGTGGTTAAAGAGCCCGAATACAATATAAAACAGAGACAGAAAGGTAGAGAAAACAGGAAAATGGGAGAACTAACAGGAACGACTACCAACCGCGTGTTCTCGGTCCGCCCAATCACATAGAAACAAGGCTCGCCCAGTTTTGAGTTGGTCATACAGAGAGAAAGACTGGAAAGCTCCACTGAGAGACAAACAGAGAAAGAAAAGGGAGAGAGGGAAGAATGTAGAGAAAAAGAGCAGAGGTTGACAAACATTTTAAATAAAAAAGAATGTTAAAGGATAGTGAAAAGGAGACAGAAGATCCAAGAGATACAAAACAGTGGGAGGCAAGAAATTACATTTCTCAGGAATAGAAGGGAAGAACAGGAAAAGAATTAAGAATTGTTAAATAAAAATTAATAAAAGTGTATATATGTACAGTATCTCACAAAAGTTAGTACACCCATCACATTTCAGCAACCATTTTAATATATCTTCTCAAGGGACAATACTATAGAAGTGAAACTTATTATTATATTTTAGAGTAGTTGATGTGCAGCCTGTATAGCAGTGTGGATTTACTGCCCTCAAAAAATAACTCAACATACAGCCATTATTGTCTAAATAACTGGCAACAAAAGTGAGTGCACCCTAAGTGAACATGTAAAAACGGTGTCCAAAGTGTCCATTTTTTTTGTGAGAGCACGATTGTTCTCTATCACTGCTTTAATCCTCCTGGGTGTGGAATTCACCAGAGCTGCACAGGTTGTTCCTGGGATCCTCTTCCACTCCCCCAATAATAACTCCCTAGTACCAGCAGCACTCATGCAGCCCCAGACCATGAAGCTACCACCACCATGCTTGGCTGTAGGCAAGACACAATTTTCTTGCTAAAAGAAAGTTGTTGCCACACATGCTGGACACCACCTGAGCCAAACAAGTTTATCTTAGTCTCATCAGACTACATGACATGGTTCCAGTAATTCAAACTCTTGGACAGGTTGTATTGAGCAAACTGTGAGGGCTTTCTTGTGAGTCAGCTTCAGAAGATCTTCCTTCTGGGATGTCGGCTATGTAAACCGACTTGTTGGAGTGTGTGGCGTATGGTCTGAGCACTGACAAGCAGACCTCTAAAGCAATGCTGGCAGCACTCAGGCGTCTGTTTTTTGAAGCAGCTTCTGCACCTGACGCACAGCACCAGGACTCAATGTTATTGATCAACCTCTGTATGACCCTGGCCACTGCATTGTAACTCAGTTTCAGGGTGTTACCGATCTTCTTATGGCTGAAGCCATCTTTGTGGAGAGCAACAATTCTAATTCTTAAATCCTCAGAGAGTTCTTTGCCATGAGATGCCATGTTGAACATCCAGTGGTCATTATGAGAGAATTTTACTCAAAGTACCAAATTTTAACTGTTCTAATACAAGAGACACAAATTTGTATGGTCCTGTCAAGCAGACAAAAACATGAACATGATGAATATGACATGTGGCTTTTCATGTTTAGCGACGTACAGCTGTTATCACTTATTACTGCCAGCTATTTTGACAATAATGGCTTTATGTTAAGTTATTATATTGAATCTGTACTGCTAGACAAGCTACACATTGACTACTTTAAAATATAGAGTTTCATTTCTATAGTATTGTCCCTTGAGAAGATCTACTAAAATGGTTGCTGAAATGTGAGGGGTGTACAAACGTTTGTGAGATACTGTATATCAAAGCAAAAAAAGTAAAACAAAAATGGAAATTAAGTGTAAAAAGAAAGAGAGTGAAAAATGTTCTAAATCTATTCAAGAAGAAAGAAAAAGAGCAGCCTATATACCCAGAATTGTCAGCTTTATATCATTACAGCAAAACAGCATTGGCATTTATGTCCAGCAATGTCTGCCAGTATCATCCTCTCACATTCATCACACGCTCTGCTCAAATCATCCTTCAAAACAAGCACTGGATCCCCTAAGATATAGAGTCTTTTAAAGAAACTCATTGCTCATATTGATATAAGCATTCAGCATGTCTCATCCAGGAAAACTTACCATAGTCAGGAACATATCCATTGCCTTTTTTTAGGACAAGATGGATCTTATTGCCTGCAGTCCTGATCTGCTCCACGGCCTGACTGTGGCTTATACCTGCTGTGCTGTTCCCATTGATCTCCACTAACTGGTCACTCACCTGCAACATTCATCAGTATTGCACTGTTAAGCTTCAGTAAAAGGTATAGTAAACAAGTTTGACCTGTAATTATGCACCAAAGCTTCAGTAACATACACACTATTATTTCAGCAGAAAAATTAAATAAACGATTGGTTGGCTTGACAGTAACAATGTGTTAACTGATCATGTTTATTTTTATTATCTTTGATGTCTTTAAAACTGGAGTCCACTTGGGTCAAAGTCAATCAATATAAATATTATTTACAAGTACATACACCAGTGTGTACAGTATAAATCCCACAATTCACAATGCATGTGAGCCTGAAAACTAAGCCATGCAGTTCAAGAAACTCTCCTTAGAGCTTTACAATGAAACTGTGTCATAGATCTGTGCAAAAGTGTAAACCCACTTCTAAAGCTCTCTGGAGTACAGTCTGCTTTATAAAATGAAATGTGTGTGGAACAAAATGGACCTCTGTACAGGGCTAGAAGGGCCACTCAAACAGAACTTCTCCTAAAATTGAAAGAACCTGCTTGAAGGACAGCCATCAAAGAAATTACCCATTAATTGTTTCTTTTTGGCAAAGTGACCAGAAAAAAAGTCACTCTAAGTGAAATGCATATGGCAGACACTTATGGTAATTTGAGAGCATAAGTGAAAAAGATTCTCTGGTCTAGTTAGACAAAATAAAACTGAGAGCTTTGTCTAGCAAAAACCATGTATCACTCATCACCTGGCTAAAGCCATCTCTATAATGAAGCACAGGGTGCTTCTCAGTAGCATTATGGGGCAAACCCTTTAGAATTAAGAGAAGGATGAATACAGCCAACTACAGAGAGAACTTTAAAGAAATCTGTCTTCAGATTGGACACAACCTGAAGGTGAAGGTATGCCTTTTAGCACAAAAATGAACCAAATCATACAGCTAAGACAATGGTGAAGTGGATTAAGGACAACTGTATACATTTGTTTAAGTGGCCTGCATAAAGCCTAGACTTGAACCCTGTAGAGCATCCATGGTAAGACCTGAAGATGGACATTTCCCCATACAATTTGTTTGAGTTTAAGAGGATCTACCATGAAGAATGGAAGAAACTGCACAAATCCAAACCAGCAAAACTAATTCTATAACTAATAATTCTTCTAAAATACTAATCAAAGAGTCTGACTACTTTTTGAGTTGTTGTAGATTCTCATATTCTTCTTTGCAGAACCTCTCAAGCTCCATCAGATAGGATGGGGAGCTGTTTAAGTCTGGGCTCTGGCTGGGCCACTCAAAGACATTTACAAAGTAAACAAAGTCCCATAGGCACTCCTTTGTTATCTTGGCTGTGTGTGTAGAGTTATTGTCCTGTTGGAAGATGAACCGTCACCCCAGTCTGAGCTCCAGAGTGCCCTGGAGCAGGTTTTCATTAAGGATGTCTCTGTACATTTCTGCATTTATTGTTCCCTCAATACTGACTAGTCTCCCAGTTCCTGCTGCTAAATAACACCCCACAGCATGATGCTGCCACCACCATGCTTCACTGTAGAGTGGTATTGGCCAGGTGATAAGCAGTGCCTGGTTTCCTCCAGACATGACACTTGGCATTCAGGCCAAAGAGTTTAATCTTTGTTTCTCATGGTCAGAGGCCGCTGATTGGTGTAGTGCTGCAGAGATAACTGTTCTTCTGGCAGGTTCTTCTCTCTCCACAGAGAAACATTGGAGCTCCTTCAGAGTGACCATCGGGTTCTTGGTCACCTCCCTGACTAAGATGAGGATGATAGAGGCTACTGTGCTCATTGGGACCTTCAATGCTGCAGAAATATTTCTGTACCCTTCCCCAGATCTGTGCTTCAATACAATCCTGTCTCAGACATCTAAAGACAATTCCTGGAACTTCATGGCTTGGTTTGTGCTCTATATCTGAATACTATTACAAATGCAGTGTAGCAAATTTTAAAATTATTACTGCAATCCTTTGGTCATTCGCTGTACATGCAAATGTGCACACCCACTAACCTGCATCTTCTGGCTAATCGAGGCTGGTCCTCCTTCCATCAGACCCAGAACATAAAGATCCATGTTATATTCACTACCTCCTCTGAGACTAAACCCAAAACCAGTGGGGCCTCTCTCAAGCTCCACACTGTAGTACCGTGATGAGTCCTGGGATGGGTGGCAGAGAACAGATATATGAGGCTGCTTTCACGTAGTCATACACTTACATACCTGAAAGCCTAAACAAGTAATATTTTGCCTAACCTTGGATTTGGACCTGTGAGGCTTTTTGCTTCTATGATGGGGATCACTGTCTGAGTGCTCAGAGGAATCTAAGGAAGACATGAAGGCGGGTGTGAGAGGAGTGGCACGAACAGCCAATCAGATAGAAGGAATGTGGAGCGAAGGTATAATGGGACATTGGCACAGCAGTTAAGGTGACACTTTATCACAGTAGTCTGTAGATTACAGAGGTTATATGCATTGATATTAGAGGAAGCTGTGCAAGAATGGCCACCCTTTTCCCACGCAATCCCCCAACCAGCTGTACAACACTCATTAAAAGACAAATTCATTTTACAGGTTTGACACAAAATATATTTTTTAAGGTACTACAAAAGTACATAATTGAAGAACAAAACCATAAACGTAGAGCCAATCATAATGTCATTCAAAAAAGCAGCAACTCACGAGCGCTGGATCTTGGAACTACGGTCAGACGCAATGTGTTGCCCGCTCTGCGCAGAATCTGTGCCAGCTCCCTGTGGGGCAGGTTGACCACACTTCGTCCCTCTACTGACTCCAACCGATCCCCAGGCCGAATCAGGCCACTTCGTGCTGCAGGACTGCCACGACGCACTGTCACAAACCGGTGAGGCAGCAGAGAGGCCGCTGGTGAGACAAAGTAAAATTCTTTATTCCATTGTTCAGACATTTTTTATGATCTGTAGAGTAATATCAACACTATAACAATCATGAAATGGTCAAGCCTTTACTGGTTAAAAAGAATAGTTTAGGTGATGCAGAACTCTGCTAGCAAATTGCAAGGTCTTAGTATGTTCCGAAAACTGATACTGGAGATTCAAAATTGTCAAATTGAACAATCCCACTAATGTTTACTGTCCCAGTAAATGAATCATTTCTGGGAGTTTATTTCTACCACGATCACCTTTAGCTTGCTCTTTAGGTATCTAACTCTATAGTCGGATGATGTTATATACAGCATATTGTGACTGACACAATACAAATATAATGGAATTTAATTAGAGATGGGTAAAATGGCAGGACCCACTGCAGATACTCCAGAAGTCCAGAATAAAAATAGATGCTGAACAGACAATATAAGGGATGAAACAACCAGTGGTATAGAGAAAATTGGAAAGCATTCTAAGGGGATACAGAGCCAATATGTGAGTGCAATTATTCATCTGCCGGGCCAAAAATGTTCTCACTCAGTTTGCAGCATTTCTCATAATCGGACTGAGAAAGACTCTGCAACAGTAGCACATTGTCATCAATAGTTGTGGCAAGTATAAAGGTTATAAAGATTCGTTAATTAATGCTTTTATATTCTAATTAAAAATAAATTAAATTATAGCTATAAATGCTGCAAAAAAAATTATTCTGCAGATGACACCTGGTGTCATTATGATAGACATTGCCCATGGTTAGAAAGTTTCCAATCATTACCAGACTAAATAGGAAGAAAAGAAAGAAACCAGCAGTTACTCTAAAAGAGTTGTAGTAAAAATTGCAACAACAGCAGTTAAACAGAGGGCAATAGGCAATGAACTGCATCACAAGCTTCTCTGCTCCTACATCCCACACAAAACTCCTCTGCTCAAACGAAGCAAATCTAATTACATTTGGTCAAATCAGAACTCTTTTAGAGCAATACATTTTTAACAGGCAGAATAAATAGATAACTCTTTGGCAATAATTCAGTGGGGGCTTTGTGATATAAGACTGCTTCTCTGCTAACAGTGCTGTGGCATTACACATCACTGAGGGAAACGTAAATGAAGAGATCTAATTGGATACATTAGATGAGAATATACTAACTAGCCAAGTAACTGAATCTGGGGACAAATCATTGTCTCGTTTCAACGAGACAATGATCCTAAACATACAGCCATAATAAACTAATAATGCTTTGCAAGGCATAGACAATCTATTCCCATTCCACTGAAATATTATGGAGGGTTTAGATCTGACTCAATATTATCAGTTTGGCAACAAAAGACTTCAGAACAATATGAAAATACCAAAATATATCACCTAATGATCCTGCTGTTGAGAGATGATCTATGCAGCACTGCATTAATAGCTTGTGCTAGTGCTGACTAATTTTCTGCAATGCAGGTTTCAACTGTCTATTGTTTTGTTGTTGTTTTTTACTTTTTAAAACAGCAACAGAACTAAAAGTTTTAAAGTAAGTAGTAATAAGGTAAACACACATTGTGCAAAAGTCAAATCACATAAGAAAATGTAAATGTACCATAGCATCCTACTGGACCAAACGCTTTTAATAAAATACAGCAAAAGCAACATTGGAAACAGCCAGACTTTTAAATTGTGAATATTCAAAAGTACACCATGCCTGGCCTCTTTTAATAGGAACACCTGTACAAATGTTTATTCATGCAATTAGCCAGTCTGCCAATGTAGCAGGTTTCCAATTTTGTCAGCCAAGAACACTAATCTGAGGCTGCAGTGGATACAGGAACACAAAAACAGGCAACTCATCTACTTTCTCGCCTTCTCCTTTTTTTCCCTTTGTTTCTTTCCCTCTCACCTGTCCGTTCTTATTTTATCCTTTCTCACGGTTCTCCCTCTGTTTTGTATCACTGTCACATCTTTCACCTTGCTCTGTTTTTTCGCTCCCTCACTTTCTCAGTATGCACAGCATCTCTGTGAGCCCGAGACCGGAATATTACATAAGCCACCGAACATGGTAAACAGTGTGTGCATACGCAATGCTCGTCTGTCCACAAATACCAAGATGACATTTCAGCTCACATGCTGTTCTCTGTACTGTCTTGACATTACAGACTCGTCATCCCTCCTCACACAGCTTCACTACAGCTGCATTGGATAAAATACACTGGTTGGTTTATTAGCATTCATAAGTCAATAATACAATGTTACTTTAAGTATATTCTGCTTTCACAGCTTTGATTTTACCTAAGTCTCATACTTTAGGAAACCCTGGAGAGAGACTGAACTATTTACTGAGGGAAAAAGTGACTTTTATGTTTTTGTCCAGATATTTAAGAAGAAGTGAGACAAGCTTGAGATTCAGACACAAAGTTTGCGCAATGTTTGCTACAGTAGCATAGGAAGATAAAGGGCATCAGCTTCCTTTTAGGATGAACTCCTGCTGCTTTCATTTGTACTTTTCCCAAGGCTTGATGACAGTGATGCAATCATTGTTTTTTTTCAAAATTATTTTTCATTACATTTACGCAGGATATTTAAGCCGCCTCACAGACGCATTACACAGCCCTTGTAAAATCATACCAGTAGATTGATGGGCTATTAACAGTGTATTCCTGTTGCTCCCTGTTGCTTCCACCAGAACCCTGACCATGATAATAGAATGACTGAAATGGTTCTTGAAGTGCTTAAATGATGATATTATTTGGAAAATTGCCATTGGGAATTTTTCCACATTGGATGTAAATATCTTCTCCATCTCCCACTCAGTTACTCACTCACACACACACACACACACACACACACACACACACACACACACATACTTGGACACTTACTTGGCTGTAACACACTGGGGTGTGAGAAGAGCAAAGTAAGCTTTAAAATTTAGCTGAGCCATGTGAAAATCACAAGACCCTAACAGCCACTTGTACACACACAATCTCACACACATACACACAGCTGGCTGCATTAGATCCTGATTAATGGTGAAACACACAAGTGTGCAGAACAAGACCACACACCAAAAAAGAATGAGAAAAAGAAATGGTTGAGAGAGAGGAGGCGATGTGTGTGTGTTTGTGTGTGTGTGTGTGTGTGTGTGTGTGTGTGTGTGTGTGTGTGTGT
>JAAIIK010000174.1:830034-847495 GCA_014706435.1 Silurus glanis
TGTGTGTGTGTGTGTGTGTGTGTGTGTGTGTGTGTGTGTGTGTGTGTACATTTACGATTAAAAGATGTACATCAACATGGCAAAAGTACTGCACCACAGACACGACGGCAACTAAATGATCACTCTAACTGTAATGTGCAAACTCCAGTCTGGCGCAGTATAAAACAGAGGAGCGCATTGACACTGCGATCCCTTCAGGACTCATGGAACTCAAAGCAATAGATTTTTACTCTGATTTGGACTGGGGATTAGAACATCATGAAAAGATAAGCATGTTGTTTTGTTTGTTTGTTTTCTTTTAGAAAGAATTAAGGACACACACTCTTTTGAAAAGCTCATTCTTTCAATATTAGGAAATGTTAAAGCTGACCTAGGAGTTATTACTCGTGTATGTCACTATGACAGTATTAATACACTTTTAATAGGCAAAGTTTAATAATAATAATAATAATAATAATAATAATAATAATAATAATTACATTTAAAATCATAATTAAATCGGCCCATGTAAATTTTTGTTGCGGATCGACCCAGCCCACAATTAAAAAAAGGAAAAATGATGTGGCCCTCACAGCAAAATGTTTGGGGGACCCTGTTTTATAGAATAAACCCAAGTAATATACACTCTGTTATGTGCATGATATTGAAGCTGAGTAGGACCCTTGGTTGCTTTTAAAAAAGCCTCAGGATCTCAAACCTTGGATTCCACAATGTGTTGCAAACGTTTCTGTTCATTAGGGTTCAGCTCAGAGCTCTATAGCAGGCCACTCAAGATCTTCATGGAGCTGGATTTGTGTACATGGGCGTTGTCAAGCTGGAACAGGTTTGGGTCTCCTAATTCTAATGGAGGGAAAATGTAATTCTACAGCATCCTAAAACATTCTATACAATTAGGTACCTCCAAATTTAGTAACCGTTTTAAGAAGAACCACATATGGCTGGATAAGTTCACAGAGTGTATGTCTGGAAATTGGAAATCTTATCCTGTTCGAACTAGATGAACTTGCACAAAGCAAGCCATGTTCTAATGAGCTTTAAAATGGGGCTAAATTCATATTTGCATACAGTTAGCTCTAAGCTAGAACATGCTAATGTCTAATTGAAGCTGCTTCCTCCCACACTGGTGCTAATTTGGCAAACACAGCCTTTCACTTCACATCTGTCTAACCATGTGTGGCTCGCAGATCAGGTGAAGTATATATACGACTCGTCTTCGTGGCGGCAGCCGAGTGTATAATGTCATTAGTGTCAGACGCGCAGTGGTGCAGGAAAAACAGTCGATGCGCCCATTTTCTGACACAAGTCTCAAACCGTAGGCACACTCTATCTGTCATGTTGCTCCACATTGGATTATCGCTCTGTTGATTCATCAATTAAATGCTCTCATATTCTGTTCCGACATTTATCTCTCGCTACTCAATGTACCCTGTTTTGCACATTCCTCTCTCTCTCTGCAGTTGCTGTTTTCCTCTGGTCTATATTTCTGTTTTTATTTTTTTATGGCAGTGTTTTAACTGGTGTTAGAAATGATGCTGCATTCCAGTACATGGTAAGATGATTTGTGTATGTTTTAAAAACAAGAGAGAAGCACATTTACCTGGAATTTAATCCAAATGTATTATGCATATGCTTTTGCATTTCCAGCATACGTGCAAATAAACATAGAAGAGCAGGGATATAGGTATCGATTAAAGTGGCATGTGAGTGTGTGTAGTAATAAAATTACATTGGTAGATGACTTGTTGGACTTGTTTCTGGAATAGATTTTATTCACTATTTGGGATTTATCAAAAACCTGGCAACCGTTTTCCATAGCCATTGGTATCACTAAACATTTTGGGTAAAAAAACTCAGGTTGTCCTTGTCCCCACAGATTATTAGCATCAGAAAAGAATTTGCTCCCAACAGCACATGGTTATGATGATTTCATCACTTCCTCCAAAATCCCACCCACTGGTTTGCGTGATTGACTGAGTGTTTGATGGACAGTGACACATCAGTGCGAGTGAAACTTACATATCATTTACCATAACTCAACAGTCAGATAAGACCTGACAGATTATTACAGTGAACAAACTATGTGACAGTATACAGCCTTCAACTGCTACAGTGATGATTTATCGGGTTAAGTTGACCCCTTGCTCATAGTCCCTTTTACTTTAGTCTCTATTATAATAATAATAATTTAATGGTTTTGCATGGATGTGGATAGATAAATTCATGTTGCAATGGCTGTGCATCAACTAAGCCTATTTATAGCCTAATAAACCTAATTGTAGATGGTTGGCATGTTATTTGTGTGCACACTAGAGGTTAACCTATACATCGGGTTTGCCGATTAATCAGCACCGAAAGTGGATTGCTTGAACTATCGGCATGCCAAGTTTTTCCGGGTTGCGTCTGTTTCTGGAGCAGCTGAGGCCATGTCCACACTAATACGTTTTCATTTGAAAATGCATATTTTTCTCTCCGTTTTGGCTCTCCATCCACACTGAGACGGATTTGTCATTCAACTAAAATTTAGCTTTTTGAAAACGCTTTACAAAGTGGATACATTTGAAATACGTTTTCGCATCGCAGTGTGGACTGTGGAAACAAAGGCGTCGAAAACGATGACGTATTTTAAAGAGCCGTAAATAAAGTAAATAACTGCTAGGCGGAAAGGAAGCCGGTTGAAGTAGCTTGATTTGCGCATGCACGACACAGGTAAGTAAACCTTTTCAGACGTTTCAATGTGGATGAGCAACTTTTGGGAAACTATTGAAAATTTATCCGGATCAGTGTAGCCAGAGAGCGGCCTCTAGAGGTGAATCACTGACACCACGTGCTGTTTGTGGGCATGCTTTATGGACACCATTCACACCAGCTCTGCTTTCTCCAGTATAATTTGAGGTTTGAAAATGTAAATAAAACTAGAACTAGAAATGGACCATGCTATACTTGAATCGTTTGCAGATCTTTAACAGGGTTAGTTAAGTTTCCCCTGTTATACAAAGTTCAAATGTTATTGTTATTTGAAGTGTCTTTTTTCATTCATTTTGCATGTAACTGTAACTATTTGAAAGTATGATCCAACCTAGCTTTCAGGATCAGTGAAATCCACTATCGTTCCCTTTCATGGTAACAGACCCCATGCGCTGCTGAGTGTTAATTGGCCCCACTCCCATCATTGATTTGCTACCCAACTGAGTTCGCCTGTTCGGTGTAAGTCCATGTGTATACGGTATATACCCAGTTGTGTCCATGTATTTTTGCAGTCTTATCATGTACTAACTGGCATTAAGTCCAAGCCTTCAGTCTCTTTGTACTTCCTGCTTTTGACGAACATTTGTTTCTTACATTTTTGAATCATGAGTATCTTTGTTGAGTGCATTTTTATCCTCTGATATTAACTGAATAAAAGTGCCTTAATAAAATGCACATATCATGTTAAACACATTCAATACATTAAAACAATTAGTATTCCTGATACATTCCAGGGGCATTCATGTACACAGAGGATTCAAAAATTATTAAAATAAACCTTGGAAAGCCTTTTCAAGCCAGCAGATGGCAGTAGTTTAACAAACATGGAGGGTAGAAGAGTAGTAAAACTTTACAATGTTCAAAACTATTTAGAATCTTATAACCTAAAATTAGTTATTTTTAGACCAATATAATAATACTGACAAGACTTAATATGGTAATTATAATATATAATATATTTACTTGAAAGAAATACAAAATTTGTTGGAAGTGCCAAATTTAGGGGATAAAAACATGAACCCTGTGTAATGTACCATTTCCACTTAAAAGCCATTTTTGATTCTAAAAATTCTAGCATATAGGCAGCAAATGGTCTTTGTATGAGCGTGTGTCATATCGAGTTTAAAAACAAGGCTAATTTCCTGCTAAACACTTTATACCAAAAATCATTATTACAAACTGAAACAAAAGTAATACTTCCATGTTATGGAAGCACGTACCTTTGCCGTTCTCCACGTCCTGTGAAGCAATCACAAATCCAAATCCTTCTCCTGACCTCCTCTTCAGCTCCACCTCGATTCCCCGTGGCTTAGATGCCCGGCTCTTCTCTTCTATCTTTAATCTGGGATTGAGTATAGTCCCGCCCTCTTCAGTACTCATCCAATCGCGAGGCTCCAGCGTTAATGTGACAGGTACTGAGTCCAAGAAGCTAGTGCTCTGGACCAAGGAAGAGCGCACAAGGGATTGAGGGGGCGGAGTAAGGGTTTTTCTTAGCAGAGGTGGAGTATCAGTAATAGGGATCTGAGAGGCAGAGGCAGGGCGTGGCAGGGTGGGGCTGTGCTGACGCCCAGATTTTGGAGAGATGGAAGAATATATGGCAGCTATGGAGAGAAGATAAAACAGAAGAGTGTGCATACAGTATTCATTTGAAACATTTTCCAGGTTTAGCAAATAAACAAATTTATAAGCAAATGTATGGGTTAATGTACAAAATATCTACTTATATGACACTTGCCTCCTCTCTGCACTAGCAGAATGACCTCTGCATTTTTGGTGTGCTCTTCCAAAATACGATGGACCTAGAGCAATATTCAAAATTAGATTTTCTGTGTAAACTCATAATATTATTAGCAATTTCCACACCTTTTTTCTCCTCCTGTACCTGAATGAAGCTGAGACTCTGCACGTCAGCTCCGTTGATCTTCACGATGACATCTCCAGGTTGGAGGCTGTTACACTGCTGCCGGTCCCACACCCTCTTCACCACTGCTGCCCTGCCACCTTGTCCGCCCGCCATCAAGCTGAAACCCAGACTCCCACCTTGACTGCACTTTGCCAGGGCGACAGGGACCAGCTCCCTGCCCCCACCATTGCTTATCGTCCCTGGTGATGGTACGCTGCTACCTGGACTGGCGCTGTTGGTGCTGTTAAAAGTGAAGTACGGCCCATCGGAGTGTGCGCTGGTGGGCGGGGTGAGCATTGAGCGCTGTCCATTTTGAAAGTATCGTGTCCCTACACCAGGGGAGGAGGAAACAGAGGCGTGTCTTGATTCTGTTTGGGGAAGGGGCAAACGAGAGAGGGGCGGGCTTGGGGCACAAGAGGAAAGGTCACTGTCAGAGGACTTTGTGGAGTAAAAGCGCGAAGGTGACGGTGGGTAGAGCGAGTTGTTGTTGTGGTTGCGGATAAAGTAGGCTCTGAAAGGGAAGAGGAGAAAGATAGAGATTAACAAAAACTGCAAAGATTCTAGGGTTTCAAAGTTTTTGTAAGAGCCAGAATGACAAGGAATGACTACCTGTTTGATCCTATAGCCGACACCACTTCACTGTCACTCTGGCTGGCCAGATCTGATCTCTGCAGCTGCCTGATCCTCCTTTGAGAATGCTGCGGCCTCAGGATATCGCTCTCTCCCTCGCTGGAGTATCGATAAGAAGACGGCATTCTGGGAGGTGGTGAATAATGCGAAGTATTACCATTGGCGTCCAGGCTAAACCTGGATGCATGTCTTCCATAAGCTCTAGGATATCTCTCCTCAGCATTGTACATTAGTCCACTGTTATTGAGAAGCATCTGCGATTGTGGGAGCAAGGCCTGGGCTTTGGGCTGGGTGGTGGTCGGAAGAGGTGAAGGTTGTGAAGCAACCCGAGACAGTCGAGGGCTGCCATTAGGGTCATAGAGTATGGGGTAGCCTCTACGGACCACCATGTCCACGCTCTGGCCCACGGGCACAGCCTTCAGCATTTCCACTAATTCTTTATAAGAGGTGCCCAGGACGCAGGTGTCATTAATGTACACCAGAATATCCCCTAAGGAAAAAGAGAAAAAAATGCTAAATATTAATGCATTAGAAAAGTAAATAGCTCATTTAACATAAATGTGGGTAGCTAGGAAATATAACCTGAAAAATTATATTAGAAAATACAGACTTCAGCAGTTTGCTGTATGACTTTGAACTGGTGTGATAATTCGCAGTGACATTTTCTTCAGCTTTTTTGTAAAAAACTAAATTAAGGCTGTGTCAAAAAGCGACTTGAAATTAGACAGTAATAGACATCGATCTGATTTTGTTATGTAATGTGCAGCGAGGGGAAGTAACGATGTATCGATTGTAACGATTTATCTGGTATCGCTTCTTTACTATTTATTTTTCAGATGTTTTACTTCCACTCATTACATTTTTTACACAAATATCTGTACTTTCTACTTTTTTACATTTTTAAAACAGACTCGTTTTACAATTTCATTTACAAAAAGCAGGATTTTCTGATTTCAATATAAAAATACTGTATGAAAGTTTTTTAAAAGTTATATATATTATAAAAACATTCTTAACAGTATTCCAAATAGCAAGAAACAACAAACGTGAAACATTTTTAGAAGGTACAAACTATGAAAACTTTAAATCTACCATATATAAAAACAGCTGCCTGTTACACTAATGCATTTCAGCCAAAAAAGATTTCATACCACACTGCAAATAACTGCGAAGATTTCACAATACCTATACCTGCTATTAATCTGCTCATTTCCAGTGTATAAATGAGAGAATTTAATAAAACAAGGTAGACGCAGTTTTAGAAGAGATATTCAGCATGAGGATACATTAATGAAACTGGCTCTCTATTTTCTTTGAACGTTACAAGCCAATTGCTGAAATAAGCGCAAATATTGGTTCCACAAAGCACCGAATGCATGCGTTGCACATCTTTTTGAAACATGTGGCTTTGAGAAAAATATTATAAATATAATTTTTTTTCTAAGAATAAAGTATTTTTGATTAAAGGACAGATTTTCCTCATATACTTAATTAACCAACTCTCCCCGATCTCTTCCAAGGGTGGCAATAATTCTGGAGTGTACAGTTCCTGCCTTTACAGAAACAGCACTAATTAATCTGATCTGCAGCAAAGTTTTACAGGTGACAGAACATTACTTTTCATATGTTTGTGACTATAATTATAATAATAATAACTAGGTGGATGTTATTATATCTGGCTTATAAAATGATAATAGAAATGTAATGAATTGTATTTATACTGTTGAATATATGAAATTGTGAATACTGTACTAGTTGGCAGAGACACACAGAGAGACATGAAACCGTGACCGATATATGATTTGCTTGGTTACCAGTGTTAAGTGTTGGCGGCCCTCCAGGTGTAATGCTGTATATCTGTAAAAACTCCTGAGACCGACTGCCCCCAGTAATGTTAAAGCCAAAGCCGTGGGGTCCTTTACACACCCGAGTGTGGACTGAGTACCCTCTCAACTCACTTGGCTGATCTGTAAACTCACCCACTGAGAGAGAGAGAGAGAGAGAGAGAGAGAGAGAGAGATATGATTTAGAGTTTATATGATTTATCAATGACTTTATCTATGTATATAAGGAACAATGTTAGAATTATTAAGAGCAATAATTAATAAATGTTGAAAAAAAAAACACAGGATAAAGTGAGTCTCTTAGTAGACAGGACATGCCACTAAATTGAAATTAAGGAAACTAGTAGTTAGCATTATTAAAGAGGGTACAGGCATATTGTGTATTTGTTTGTCTTCAGTGGAAAATTATAAATCAAGGATTTTAAGCATTTATTTTTCTGTATGTAAGACTATAGAGACAATAAACACAGTTGTGTAGCATCTATTTTACATCAGTCCAAAAGCAACAATCACCAACAACTTCACATTATAGGTGGAACTCACATTTATCATACACGTGTAGTGCATTTCTTTTATTGCTGTGGCTGTTGTATCATGGGCTAATATAATAAATGTAACGACAACAGGTCTGCAAACCGAAATATGGCTTGATATACACAATATAGCATGAATGTAGTATTTCCAAACTAAATATCAAGCAACTGAAACAAAATGCAAAAAAAAAAACAAAAAAAAAACACACATTGCAAGCATCACTGCCCATTGCATGGATTTGGTGTGAAAGGAAACAGGAACATGGTATTTAAGTGTATTAAAGAGTGCTGAAACATGCATTATTACATGTGAGCCACCGATCAGACATAACATTAATGACCACCGGCCTAATATTGTGTTGGTCCCCTTTTGCTGCTAAAACAGTCGTGACCCAACGAGCATTAACATCATTAATGGATCAGACCACACAGACCAGCCTTCACTTCCCACGTGCAGCAATGAGACTTGGCCACCCATGACCCTGTCGTCGGTTCACCACTGTTCCTTCCTTGAACCACTTTTGATAGATACTGAACACTGTAGGCCAGGAACAGCCCACAAGAGCTGCAGTTTTAGAGATGCTCTGACCCAGTCATCTTACCATCACAATTTGGCCCTGGTCAAACTCATTAAAATACTTTTTTTAGCAATTATTTCAGTATCTATACACCATACACCATACACCATACAGTCTTAACATATAAGTTAGAATAGCCTTTATTTGTCACAAATACATTACAGCACAGTGAAATTTGTTCTTTGCATATCCCAGCTTGCTCAGAAGCTGGGGGCAGCCATGCTCCGGCACCCCTGGAGCACAGAGAGTTAAGGGCCCAAGAGTGGCAGCTTGGCGACACCAAGGCTTGAACCCATGACCTTCCAATCAGTAACCCAGCTCCTTAACCACTAAGCTACCACTCCCCAAATGGTATATGAAATCATATAGGTGATTTCATACCTATATCCATAATTGAGGAGCCTTCATTCCATGAGAGTTGAGCCTCATGCAAATTAACAGTCTGTGAATCAAGTTCATGGTCTGACTCAACACCTGCTTTAGGGAATTGTGCACAGCATCCAATAATCCAGATATATAAGGAGTAATATTAGTGTAGCAGCAAATCTTGGGCAATTATACCAGAAAATGTTTTAGGTATTCGATCCTGTGCCAAGGGAAAGATTCAGCTTCATTTCATTAAGATGGCCATAATATCGGCATCTACTGCTGCTGAGCTTCTTTCTAAAACCCTTCCTGATAATCAGACCCATCAGAAGGCAGGCTGGCAGTGCTCTCAGTCAGCCTGGGCACATTATTCAAGTTAAGAGAGTGAGAAGCAGCAACTGAGGATACTGTACATCAGGGCATGTTTCTGTATATGAGGCAGCTATAGTAAGCTCCTCTATACATCACTGTGCTGTTGCATTGCAGCTAATAAACTTTGTCTTGTTGTCAATTCATCTTCATTCCTGTTTAGTAAAGGTGCTGAGCCTTCAGTCAAATACAGCAAATGGCAACCGTGACCTTCTTCTTAGTGACTGCTCTTTATCTTACCCAGATGATGAATACTGAATAGTCAGCAGTATTCACATAGCCTGTGAGTTTCCTGCATCCATATCGGCATTATTTTATGTTTCAGCTTTGATCTCACTGTACCTAGTGATGTTTTCTTGCAGCTGTTTAACAGGGTTTTACATTTCTCCTTTTATCCAAGTCAAACTCACCATCTTCAAATTAGGGTCAAATCAAAAATGGCTTCCTACACCTTGTTTGCTAGACACCCTACCTGGTGCCCTGCTGTTTTTTTGTTGTTGTTGTTTTTTGACGTATTTGTTCTATTTCCATTTACTTTACTTCTATTTATCCAAAACTAAAGTGTTGCCACACTTGGCTGTGTTTTTGGTGCACACATTGATGTTAAAATGTTTTGGGGTCAGTGGTTCAGCCTGATGTAATTGTAAGTGGTTTAGAACATCAAAAAAATGAATCATTCCAAAAGAATCCATGAGGAAGTCTCCTTTCAAATAAGGCACAGATACACTATATGGTCAACAGTATTGGGACACCTGACTTTCCCAGCCATATGTAGTTCTTTCCCCAACTGTTATTGCAAAGCTGAAGGCACACAATTGTTTAAGGTGTTTGGATGCAGTAGCTTCAAATTTTCCCTTCAGTTGAACTAGGAGACCCAAACCTATTCTAGCATGACAATAACCCTGTGCACAAAGCAAACTCCATTACATATGCTTTGCATGGGTAGATCTCCTGGTATAGAGCTCTGACCTCAAACCTATTGAAAACCTTTGAGACGAACTGGAACGCTGACTGCACCCCAGGCCTCCTCACCTCATCTACATCAGTACCTGACTTTACTAATACCCGTGTGCTTAAGAAGCACAAATCTCCATAAGCACACCCTAAAATTTAATGGAACATCTTCTCAGAAGAGTGGAGGGGCGTATAAGAGCAAATTGGGACTAAATGTGGAATGCGATGCTCAGCAAGCACATACCATACTTATGACCAGGTGTCTGCAAACCTTTGGCAATAAAGTGTATAAATGCATCTTCTTTTAACAGGATACACTTTTATTCAATTTTTTTATCATGATGTGTAATATAGCTTTACAATAGACCATTATAGAACAGAGAGTTCGTGCTCACGATCAGTCATGAAAACCGACTCTCGGCTCGATGTGCGACGACTGTGCCAGTAGGTCGGCTTGGGCTGATGACTGTAAAACAACATGACAACACAAGATGTCAGTGTTGTTCTGGGAAGCAGCAAGGCATCACAGAACTGTTTCACATGCACTTTATAATATCATATAACCTGTAGACGGTCTTGTACAATACTAAAATATAATAAAATAAGATTTAACAGAAATATTGGGGTCATACTCTGTGTAGTAGGGTTCCCCTGAGTCACTGTAGGTAATTTCCCAGGTTTCAAGCCCCGCCCTCTGTAGTCCTCTTCTCTGCCTGCTCCCGTTCTCAAAGGCACTGCCGTCCCCTCCGCTGGAGTCACGGGACCGACTGGGGGATGATGTTGCTGCGGGGACACTGCTGGCACCTCCTGAGCCCCCTAAATGTGAAATAACAGATGGGAAGAGAGAATATATAAAACTAAAGACACGTAAATTCAGGGTTGACGTTTCTTGTGCGACTGTGCATCCGTGAAGACTCTGATTGTTCCTGGTGCTAGTGAGAAATTTTACATTTGCAATTACATACATCTGAGCCAGGTCAGCATCGCCCCCTCTACACTCTGAACGGAAAGTATTTCCAATCCATATAAACGGATCACAAATGAAAGCCTACACTGTTGATTGGCTGCCATAGAATGGTTTGATCAATGGCTTTGTAAGGTCTGTGCCACCTCCCATGAGACAACCGGGCCAAAGCAGGAAAAGTGCATCGCACGACAAAACTAAAAGTGAACTTATGAAACAGTCGAATGGACAGTTTTAGCAGACCGTGGACTGGAGCGATATCCAATTACTGTTGCAAAGAGCTAAATTTACTAAGGTTTTATTAAAACTATTTAGACATATTGTAGTACTTTGAGAATAACTGCTTGGCCAGTAAAGAATCCATAGTACTGTATTTTCTCTAAATCATATAGAATTGTGTACAGCAAATTGAGTTCAAGTAGTCATGAATAATATACAAAAGGATAAGGGTAAAGTTACTCATCAGGATTTTGGCAGTGTACTAAAGGTTTTCTCCCAGAACCTCAATCAACTGTGAATCCCATATCAGTCAGAATCCAATGACAGATTTGAAGGTCCTTCTCTTTCCCTGCGCTGCCCTGAGGAATACCTGGCATGCCTATACTTTTATTTCTACTTTTCTGAACTACATAAGTAAACTGATCTTTGAATTGCCTTCCTTTTCACTGATCTCAAATACACAGCTTGTCCTGCCACCCCTATCAATTTGACACCAAAATACAGAAAGGGAACAGGTTTCTGGTGGGCAAGGCTTTTTCCAAAACTCTGTTTGTACACTATATAATTCCTTGTTTTCACGATTTGTTGTATTGTAATGCTGTCCAAAAATATAGAATATTCAATGCAGCATGTAAACCCCAGCCATCATGAACTACTCAAAACGCACTAACTTGTTCAGTTTGATAAGTATGCACTTATAACTGATAAATACAGTTTGTTACCATAGCAATTGGCCACCTGACTTTTTCACAATTGAGAGGTGAAGATTCATTGTTGTGTGTTTTTCTTTTTTTTTAATCTGTTACTTGATTGTGCTTGGGTTTAATACAGGTCATACGATGGCACAGATTAAGATACAGCTAATAAATTGGATGTGTGTCTTTATGTAATGGAAAAAGACTACTAAACCATTGTTATGGACCAAATTAAATATTTTACCTTGATCATCATCATTTCTGCTATAATAGTGTGCAATGTAGTGGTCCTGATTTAAATGTAAAGCAGTAATGACTAGGGGACTATTTTAGCTAGCAAATAAGAGCTGTGCTTTTTTAAATGTTTTCTTTGAAACTTTGTTTTTCTCTTAAATAATGAATAAAATGTATTGCCTCTACTATATACACTAGATGAACGAATGTATTGGGACACCTGACCTTTCAAGCCATATGTGGGACTTTATTAACACCCTTGTGGCTGAATAAGCACAAATCTCTAAACACACCCCGAAGTCTATTGGAACATCTATCCAGAAGAGTAAAGCTTATTATAGTAGCAAATGTGGACTAAATGTGGAACGGGATGTTAAAAAATCACACAGATCTTATGGTCAGGGTTCCACAAACCCTGTCTCCATATGGTGTATATGAATTCTGTTATATCTTTTATATCTTTTTTCTTAATCTTTAAGGTTCAACTGTTTTGTACCAACCAAACGGTAGAGTGTAAAATATCAATGCAGACATAAACTTGAACATTATTACCTAAGACAAAAGGTGAACAACCATGCAGTGTTGCAAGTAATCTTGCCCAGTGATATCAAATTTATTCCAGGTTCATTAATTTAAACCATAAGCATCCCCAGCTGGGATCTGAACAGCTGCAAGCTGCCCCCTCAGTTCTAAGATAATTAGCAAGCTCCCAGTACAGACATAACCCATAAGCTAAACACACACACACACACACACACACACACACACACACACAAATATTATGCTTTATTTGAGTACTTCAGGCGTGCTTGCTGAATCTTGGCATAAGGTGAAATTCAGTAAAACACGGTTCTGTGCACACGTTCTGATTAGCAAAACTGTAATACACCTAATGTACTACACTTAAGGCAAACTACTATAATAAATATTTTTAGTATTACGTCTTGCTTTAGTCTCGTCTTAAAATAGCTTCTCCACTGAACGTATAGTTTTGTGCATGGTCTGGCAATTAAGGTAGCAGTCAGTAGCATTGCCAAAGTAGTCGTAACTCGAATTTTAAGAGAAAAACATGCAGTGATGCACATTATAGAGAAACGAACCTATGTAGATTTATTTGTGACAGGGTCCAAGTGACTACAGCATTTGTTTTTTGTTTGGTTTGCTTATTCAAACTATCAGTGAAGCTACACATTCTCTAAGTAGCTCACTTCAGTATAAAAACAGAAAGCCACAATCTTATTATAGACCCCAAAGCCTCAGTCAGCATATTCATAACCTTTTCTCTGGAATTAAATGTCAGTTAGGCAGCCGTTAGAGGCTTTAGCGTTTTATTGGCACCACATAGCAGTTATTGATTTGTGTGTTTTAAGCTGAATAACTAAACAATACGCAGAGAACAAAACATAACAGTTGTGTAAAAGCATTTCTGTAATATTTCACTTGAGGAAAAACTGGGGTAAATAAGTTATCTGACGAATTTATATAAACCAGCAAATGTGTAAAGAAAGATAATGTTAGCTCATAACTAACAATTCTTGGATGCTAAGATGTGCTAGGTTTGTTTGCTAGCTACCTTATATACAGAAAATGCATAACAGGTAGCTATCTGACAAAGATGCCCGTTACAAATGACCCATAAGTGCTACCTAGAGCATGTATCCTCATGTAGATATGACTAACACAAAAGGCACTCACTATTTAAGTTTATTATAGTAGCTACAGTATTTAATTTTAATACTCTAAGCCTATGGATAATTTATACTGGTTCTGCATGCTGGATTTTGAGTTGTGAAATACTGATCCACGAAGACATATATTACATGGTCTGCAGTGAAAGATCTTGAATGACCTGCTATAGAGCTCCAATCCCAACCATACTGAACACCTGTGGGATGAACTGTAATGCTGGTGCACCCCCAGTCCTACTCAACCTACATCAGGGGTGTCCAATCTTTTCCACAAAGAGCCGGTGTGGGTGCAGGTTTTCATTCTAACTGAGCAAGTGCCAACACCTGGTAGTCATTGAAAATGAAAATCATTTGCTCGCCTCGAATGAAAACCTGCACCCACACCTGCTCTTTGTGGAAAAGACTGGACACCGCTGCCCTATATCAATACCTGAGTTTACTAAAGCCCTTGTGGCTGAATGAGCACAAATTTCCACAAGCGCACTCCAAAATCAAGTGGAAGATCTTCCTAGACGAGTGGAGGTTATTATAACAGTAAATTGGGACTAAATGTGAAATGGGATGTCCACAACACACACCAATCTTATGATCTTATGGGGAGGTGGTAGAATAGTGGTTAAGGCATTAGCCTTTGGATCCAAACAGTTCAAATCCCAGCTACAACAAGATGCCCCTCCAGGGCCCCTGAACAAGGCCCTTAACCCCACAGCTGCTCAGTCGTTTGAATGAGATAAATGTAAGTCACTCTGCATACGGGTGTCTGCTGAATGCCATAACTATAAAGTATAGTTTTGGGGAGGTGGTCGCTTAGTGGTTAAGGCATTGGAGTTTGGATCTGGGGGCTATAAGTTTAAATCCAAGCCACACCAAGCTGCCACTGTTGGGCCCCTGAGCAAGGCCCTTAAACCAATAAGGGCGTCTGCCAAATGGCGTAAATGTAAATGATCATGTGTCGACAAACTTTAGTCCATATAGTGTATGTGAATGACAATTTAATCATAGTATAACAAAAAAAATTATGAATGATAAATGTTTACCTACTAAATTGTAAAGAATGAAAATTTTGTATAGCAGCCAGATTGGCTCCAAAAGGCTTTCGCTATTAATGATAATTCTACTATTGAGTAATTAGAGTGGTATTAATAGCAACACAGGGATCCCTACAGTTTATTATTACACACTTATCTCTATGATCCTGCATTGTTCTCCATATTTCCTTCCCTACCTGATAGCCCAGAGTCTCCCTCACTGTTGTACCCTTCCTCTGCCGCTTTCTCCAGGTTACTGAGGGATTTGCTGCGTGTGCGGAAGTTCCTCAGAAGCTTGCAGTGCTCCTGGTAAGTGATGGGGGGGCTGTCAGGGCCGATGTGGATTGGTCGAGGGGTTCCGTAGTAGTTCCCTAAGGAAAGAATGATGGCGGAGAAGAGGTGCTAATGGTTGATTTACCACTGGAACCTTTAATACAGTCGCATAACTATAATGGCTTCTCACCTCATGCATCAAAATAAAATGGTTCAAAAGCGAATATATACTGCATAAGTGTATAACAATCATACTTTTGATCGATATCAACACACACGTGCAGAAACTGCAGGTTCCCAGGTTCTTAAATCATATCAGTCATGTTGGTGATACCATGCATTTATTCAAACATACATATTTTTTATTTTTTATGCAGACTCAAGGTATCTGATATTTATAGTAGTAGCTAATCAATAAAAAAAAGTACAGCGGTAGCAGTTTTTTCTTTTTCTACAAACCATTATGCTCCAAAAAGAAACAGAATCACAATGAAAGCAGGCCTATGATGTTTTACAGTATTTTTATCCCAGGACTGCATATTCGGTCCTTCTTGTGCTGTTGCATAATGCTGATGATTTATTGACAGAGCAACTTGCTAGCAAAGCATAAATCACGGCCCGGGCTCGTCTGACAAGGTGAGAATGACGTTTATGGTGCTGAGTAAATGCTGCAGCATCTTTTATGCTAATACGTCTGACTCTCTTAATCAGGGGAGGGAGGTGATCCTGCCCCAGAGAGCCATAACTCACCTATATTCCCTGTGAGCGCTACAAGGCCGATAACACCGCTGCTGAATATTAAATTGCTTAAAGGCTTGAGAATTCATCGCTATATATTACTATCTAATATTAAAAAGGCTTTAGAATGTGATAGTGGGACTGCCGTTGCACAGAGGTGGACCAAAATGGACGATCGGGGCTATTGCAGAGTGGTGGCAGAAATATAACAATGTGTTGCTATTAAAAATGATACTACTGGAGGACGTCTGAGAGATAATGGAAATGGCTAATTAATTTATGGGTCACTTTAGTTTGAAGTAAGCACGCTCATTATATAAGGATGCAAGGTGAAGAATTAAGCCTGCGTCAAGAAAAACTTTTATGATGTCACCTTTGCAACACTACAAACTCGTGCACCGTTTTTGTTTTCAGCAAAGGTCTTCTAAGTACGGTTTCGAAAAGTCGGTGCCATGTCTTGAATCAAAATGACTGACCTTTGAATTTCCCACTCTCCAGCAGAGCTCCTGACTCCTCTAGAGAGAAGAACTCTTCGACAGACACAAAGTTATAATCCACTCCTGAGATCTCGCCGACTCGAGGCTGTCTGGTCGTACCTACGATTTACATATAAAAAAGGTGAAAAAATTCTGAACAGAGATAAACACTGTACGTGTGTGTGCATGTGTAGGTGTGTGTGTGTAGGTGTGTGTGTGTATGTATGTGTGTGAACAAATTAATAATTTACACCTTTATCCTTTTACCACCTCCACTCTGAACTTCACATTTTAAAGTCTACAGAATACTGAAATGTTGTGGTGCTCATTATAATTTGCTCATTGGTTTCAGTCATATGGCTCCAATTATATTGATCCATATCATATACTTCCAGTATATGATATGGTCATATACTGGATATTGGATATTGATCCAGACGATATAGTTTCAATTATACTGATAATAATGTCATGTAAAAAATTTTTTTTCAGTAATCCCATAAAAAAAGCTGATAAAGTATATACTGACTAATGATTTAAAAGCAACATCTGGTACTTTTATAATGCTAGCAGCGATCCAGCTAGTCGGGATAAGAGGAGGATTATTTGATATTTGTGCATATGCATAGACCCAGTCATTTTTATTGAGGTTAAATGATGCTCGGAAACCTTCTTTGTGGCAGTAAATACACAATAAACAACCACAGATTTATCAAAAAAAAGCACAATTAAGCATCAAACTGAAATGATTACCCATCCTACAGCATTTTTCACTCTCTTCCCCGTGACTGTCAGGTAAGCGGGCTTGTAACGACAACGCCACAAATGGTCCAGACCAATCATGCTGTTCAAACACCTACATTCTGACATGTCCTGTCGTCTCTCAGTGGACTTCTACAGGGCCTGAACGGTTACGCACTGTCATTCCATCAATCTTCCATTCCATTATCCACCTTACTGTCTGACACACACACACACACACACCCACACACACACACACACACACACACACACACACACACACACACATTCACAATCCCTCACAATTCAAAATCGAATTAAGTTCCTTGATCATCTTGGTTTTATTTGTTCTCTTCACCCCCGAGGTGCTCTATTCTCCTCTTTATTAGGTTGTCTGTGTGTGTGTGTGTGTGTGTGTGTGTGTGTGTGTGTGTGAGTGTGTGTGTGTGTGTGTGTGTGTGTGTGTGTGTGTGTGTGTGTGTG